>CM069441.1:28799209-29059209 GCA_035610835.1 Ophiura sarsii
GTGTCCTCTCGATGTTCAGGAACATCACAATCTGCAAACTAGGTCTCAGCCCCAGAGTTTTACTACATTTCCGCGACACTTCCTAATTTAGCTGCACAGTTTTATGATTTATGTTTACCTACCTCTAAAGAATTCATCACACCTAAGTGCACATGAACGAAACCCCAATTGAGCTGGCATGGATATGAAGTTGAGTTGTATATTGATATTGAATCAGATTTTACTTTAATTGGACTCAATGTAATGGTGCCAGGTACCCATTCCTTCATAAATATCAAGTCAGAATGGAGCAGAATCAGAAAGATGAAACTATTTCAACAACTTAACAACACATGCTGAGAAAAAATGTCTAGTAGTGGCACATATAGCCTTATAGGGAGTATACAAATGATGTAATCTAATCAAATTACTTGGTTAATTGTAACATGTCAAATATTAATTAAACCATATGACATGTATGTTTTAATTATCAGATTCCATTTTATACATATTTTAAGTTGTATGTAGCATGTGCCAAAAGATGACAAAAGGATGATTTTTAACAAGTCATGGGATAAAATCTTTTAAAAATACAATGGACACATCTTTAAAATGTGAACAGCATCAAAAATGTTTTCTTAAACAAATAAGAAAATGTCAATTCAATGTGTCATTTTGAATTTGATGCCTATAAAATATTAATGCAGATCACAAAGATATTTCAGGAAACAGCCAGAATCATTGATTTATAAACTCTGCCTACTTCAAAAATCATATGGCTTTACAGTAGCGGAGCAGACCAAGTACAGAGAAATATTCCCAGATCAATATGCAATCTTGGAGATGTAGATTACCAATCATCATTGGCATGGAGTCTCCTTTGCGGCAAATTGCAGAATTAGACAGTTTGATCCACTAGTCATACACGGGTGTACGATTACCAGTCTGCTGCTGCTGGTGGAGTATTCAATAGTAAACTTGACACCCCAGGCTTTTTGCTAGTTTTTATAGAGCTGGAAATCATATCCCCTTGGCATGGTTCTCAACATAGCTCTCATTCCGACTTCTATTTTAACTCCGCAATCACCTTGACGATTCGCTGTCAACACGGCTGGTAACCGCTTGCGGAGCACGTATACCAGGATAGCCGGCATACAGCCCATAGCCACACACACACTCACACACAGCTGCTCAAGTTTATATCAACCCAAAGATAAAATTGCGTACGAGTGAGTGGGGTTGGAATGAAGTAAATAGTAAACTGTGACTTCTCAGTAACTCTGCATCAGCATCTAGGCCAGCTAATTGCTTCTCGTCCATCACACGGTAGTAGGAAGAAGACTCACAGACAGTATTTTAGTTTTGACATTGTTGTGATACAATAACAACACCTATCAACAAGGAATTTAGAATTGGATGTTAATTACTGAACACTAGACTTTGGGTCAACAAAGAAATATTATCATTGGAAACTTTCAATTAGGTAAGTTCAAATGGAAAAAAATGACACATAAAGTGTTACAGGTTCGCATTCCAAGTATATGTGTAAAATGTCTAAACAGTGAGGAACATTTACTTTCTTGTACAGGATGAATGAAAAAAATTGCCATGCTCAAAAAATGTTTTCAAATACATTTTCTTCAACTTACTTTGGGGGAGGGGATACAAACTGATTAGTGATAGGAAAAGGGCAAAATAGTGTTATTTCCCTTCAAATGGTAGTAATCAGTATTTTGTGGTCTATTCAACAGAATTCTACAATAGATAGCTTTTTCTAATAGCTTTTTGCATGGGAACCTAGCACAAACCTTTCTTGTTATTGATACCTTTTCCATTGCAATCTTAAATAACATCTGTACAAATTTAGGCCCGTATCCTCGCACGCATTTAAAAGCTAAACACGCGTTACTTTTGACCTTAAACGCAATTCTCAAAAATTTGTTTTAACTTAAACATGTGTCTAACGCACTAAAAAGTGTCTAACTTTAAACATGGGTATGGGGGTAGTTTAACACACGTTTTAACTAAACTCATGCACCAATTGTATGCCTTGAATGATTACTCAACAGTGCCCAGTGCAAGCCGTTTTAAATTTCACAGCATGAAAATTTAGCGAATTTGCAAAACACCACCTTTTAGTGGCATTTTGATTTCACTAATTTGAATCATCTTGCTACGTTAAAGGTAGATGTTCCGATTTTCAACTTGAAGTTTTCTATTCTACATGAAAGGTCATCCTTAAAAACGTCGTGTCCCAAAATTTGAGATGCATAGCTATTATGGTTCTTATTTTAGACGCACAAGATGCTGTGAACTGTACCCATTGAGTAGTACACAAACTATATATCGGTGGTAACCACCATTCGCGGTAATTCAACGCTATTTCGTCGATTTCTCTTTCATTACACCGAATTAGGCCGTCAAATTTCAGTATGATGATGAGAAAAATACGAGCTTTCATATGATATGAAAATCTGTATGTTTGAAATAATTCTGTGTTACGAAAATGTGATCGGGTCATCTACCTTTAACCTATATGTATAAAATCTTAATTAGCGGCATTTTAATTTAGCGAATAGAGGTCCTAGCGAAATTTAAATGCTAGAGAAATTGTGTTGCTATACAGTAGTCTAAAAAATACACTTGCATTTGAGGAATTCTGTCGATATCTATTGTAACCCATTTATTCAATACCTGTATACAATGAACGCACACTCTGGGGACGAGATTTGCAGAGTTTAAAATCGTTTTTTGTTAAACACAAATCGTTTAAAAGATAAACCCGCGTTTAATTTAGATACAAGTTTAGTTAGACATGGTTTTAAGTTTTATTTAGAATACTTGTATGAATACAAGATGTGTTTATGATATGTAGCATAACAAGTTCTAGATATATGACATAGCTAGCTGACTTTCTGACAGACAGTATGTATGGTCACTCATCAACAAACGATGATATGAGAAAAACAAATGCAGATGTTGTCTGAAATGTGTGGCAGTATGGGAAAACCTGGTGGAAGTCGGTAGATATGAAATAAGGATGATTGATAAAATATCTGTATAGATCAAAAAGTTTTTAAAAATGTGGTTTATCATTTTGTTTCATTAATTAATTTATTTAGGATCATCTTCATATAAATTTAATTTATTTTATTTTAAATTTAATATGATTTACTTTGATTTACTTTTTGATTTAATTTACTTATTGATTTAATTTACTTATTGATTCAATTTACTTTTTGATTTAATTTACTTACGCACCGGCAACGTTTATATCCCAACTGTGGAGTTTGTTGCAGTACCCGACAGATACAGATAGTTTTCAGTGGCGATCTGAGAAAATGGTCTTAAAATATAAATCAATATAATTGTTTGTTTGTCCATTTCCAACCTACCCTACTTCTGAAAACTGGCAAAAAAGTGTTACTGTACGATTGAATACTGACCCTAATTTGGGAAATTCCAGAAAATTTAGTTTTTTCCAGAACTTTGCTTTCCAGAAATACACTATTAAACAGTTTCATTGCTCTTCAAAACTATTTTAAAACATAAAATTAAGTGATTTAATAGATAAAACATTCCCATTCACATCTTATTTATGTGATTCATAAATTTGTTTTAAAAATCCGACCTACCGAACTTACCCTTTGGAGGGGATCTATGGCCTTAACAATAGTATCAATATTAGCAATAATAGGAAATGACCAAGGGTTATCCCGGCAGCCATACATGCGCACATGCAGCTCTATTGCACATACAATACTCAAGTCTGACAAACATATCTGGACATTAAAATTCTTGTTTCTTACATGTTTTGTATCAGACAGAAAAATATATTAAAAAATATTTATTTATTGACAACCGTTTCTGGTTAGACTAGCCATTGAACAAAGTGCTCAATACCGTAAACGGTAGAGCGTATAAAAAATATGTATATTAAAATACAACTTTTAAACCAGACAAAGTGTGTGGATTTGACTAAAGGCCAACACAGGCTGAAATTAAAGGGGAGTGCAGAAATTTGAATAACATCATCAACAAAAGTTTGGAAATGTCCATGGCTTTTTGTATGTTGCAACATTTTATATACATTTTGTACCACATTTATAAATGTTCTGAAATGGAAACAATATGGACAAAGCATTGATTGATATGCAATACTTCATCAAGAAAAATAGCATTACATTAATGTTCATTGGAATTTTAACACCCTCCTGATTCAGAGACACCTCTTAGGCCAAAAAAAACCAAAACTTTGTCTCAGCACCTTTTAGCTACAAAGCTATGTGCTGGGGTTTTTTTCTTCTTTTTTTTTTCGTCCTATGCATTTTTGTTGTTGTTGTCCAATATATGATTTTTTCAAATATTAAACTTGCGTTGTAATGATTTAAGAAATAAAATGTGTCATCTATTTACCGTCTCAAAGTAACAAACTTCACTCACAAAATTTAGTCAATAGTTTTGCTTTTGCCTTTTAAAATAAGGCATAAAAATATCAATTACTCACATATCTGCTAAGTATCAAAAGTTAGAGTTTCAGGAAAGAAGAAACTTGGATGTTCAGCATTCCTTGAAATAATTATGTGTTCTTTTATAGTATCTGATGTTTCTTCTTTCCTAAAACTCTAACTTTTGATACAGATATGTGAGTAATTGACATTTTTATGCTTTAAGTTGCAGTTAAACATAAACAGAACACACTTTGTCGATTAATTATAACCAATAGATGATTTTGACAATAGTTTAGAAATATCAAAAATCATTTTTAAAAAAAGTTTTTAAAAAAAAATATAGTGCTACGCGCTAAATCTCATTTTAAAAGCAATGTGTCTGTCTGTGGAACATTTATTTTGGACAAGGAGTAAATATTGTTATTAACAAATTGCAACCTCATCTTTGTCTTGAATATAAACACTCATTAAATAAATGTTACAGTCAATAAATCCAAATCTTAATTTGTCAACATTTGCTCTAAAACAAAGGTTTCACTCATAACAATCATAAAAACAATTAAATGTGTTAAATGGGTGAGCATTTGTATGGAGATTTTGTGTGATAATATTCTCTCAAACTTTGATGGTAAGAAAATTTACCATTTGAAACCTAGACATAACAATCAGAACAACTGTTTTGGAATCAAGATGACAAAATAACACTGAAGAGGTTGTCAAATAAAATGTGTATTAGTTTTAAAGATGAAATAACAAAACTATTAACACACAAATAATTTGAAATGAAATAAAACAGACAGATAAACACTACGATGCCACAACCACACAAACAAAATCAATCAAAGCCGTATCATAGGTTAAACGAGACTATTAAACGTCAATTGAATGGTCGGCATTATGGCTGGCTGGCTAGAGCGGAATTGATTTGCACAATCGATAAGTTTATCTCTTCTATTGAACCTGGTTCGGTGCTCCTGCCCAATCTCAATTACCTTGTGACCTGAATAGAGGAAGTAAGTAACCCCTCAGATACTCGCTAGCCAGACTTGAGCTACGAGAAATCAGCGCTAAATGCATCGTCAAAACTCTCATCTTTCCCATCACTCGATGCACAGAGCAGGCAGCATCAACTCTATTTCTGAACCACGTAATTTCCCCTCAAATTGAATTATCAATACGAGTCTAACACTTTCATGAGTACAAATTGCAGTACAGTTACCCATGGGATTGTGCTAGATGAATTATTAGACCATACTAATGTGGGCAATGAACTGCTGCGCTTGTCATTCTCAGTCACAGTTTACAAGACAAATAATGCCTGCTGGGGGACAACGCATCTTGCAAAATAAATATTTCAGAAAACCTGTCGTTTATCCATCAGATCCAAATGATAATTCTGACTGCTGCAAACCATAACAAGACTCTTGGAGTAAAAGAAGGGGTTGATTGTGCTATATAAAGTTGTTTTTAAGGAGATGCATATTTTTAAAAGCTTTAAGATATTTTAAAAGCTACCTTTTCACCTTGAAACTGTTGGTACCACTAAAAAGGAATATGTGTGCAAATTCCAAAGTATATTCAAATAGGCAATATTTCGGTGAATATGCAAAATTAAAGAGAACAAATCTATCACTATATTGCATTTTCGAAAGAGGAAAACATTTACATATAGCTTGCAGACGCAGAGAACAATACTTAGTCAAATAACACATTAAAAGGGAAATGTTTTCTCTCATTGTTTATATCTTCAAAAGTATAACTTCAATTTTGTTTTAAAGGTTTTATGTTTTGTAAAATAATGTTTATAATATTTTCAATAGCAGACCAAGAATCATCAAAACATATTGCTTCCATTTGTTTTAGCCACATAGCTGATCCCACATTCCTAATTCAAACTTTCAAATAAAAATCTAACCTTATTTATGGCATCTAACGTTATCATAATAGCAAATCCTGACATCATCTTCTTGCGTACTATATGCATTCCAATAGGCATATTTATGAAAATTAATACGAGAGACACACACACGGTCAACATGATTGCATCTTTTTATAGATGCATTGCGTTTCAATCAATTGAGTCATTAGACTGTATGCGCGGGCATCGATGCTATTTATATCCCGCTATGCTGGTTCTGGCTCGAAAGCTAAACTCAAAGAATCTGTTAAACTTGAATCTACCTTCCTGCCCGCGTCCCTCCCTCCCTCTAAGTCGCTGCGCAGCATCAATATTGCAATGGAAATGTACCCCCATGGGTCATAGCACTTCAATATACTGTGTATAATATGCGCTATTTCAAGGTGTTTACAATGTGCAACTCTTAATCACGAGTAATGGTAAATCGGTACTTGGTTTGCACAAGGGGGAGTTGGGCGTGAGGAGGAGGCGACGGACAGATGGGGAAGTAATCATTCATCACATTTATATATATCTTGAGTCGGTTGACTTCACAAGCATTTAACGTAAAATAACACATGAGTTTAAGGATGTGGTAGGTCTGAGGGATCATATACAGTCCACTGAACATGAAAGTTAATGATATTTTTAGTCTCTAATCAAATTTGTCACACAGGGTGTGCCAAGTGCCAAATTTGTCTGCCATTCTTTTCCATGGAATGGGCTATATTACCTTAACCCTTACACTACAGCCCTGAACCTCATGAAATCCCATTTGAAAACTATGCTGGCAGCACATGTTCTTTCAGTCTATATCCCCAGGTACTCACAACGGAATTTTTGAATACAGGCGCGAGACCCCTGGCCGAGTGGACAAAGAGTATAAGCCACTGACTCCCATGCCAGTGAACTTGGGCTCGAGTCCGGTTTTGCGTACTCAATTTTGCCCATTTCCACCCCTGGATAAATTTATCCACATTTCCATCCAAAAGTGTTAGGGTTAGAACTTGCACATCACAATAATTTACTTCTTTACGCCAACCAAAATGGACAAAACACAATGAGAGCTGAAAACAATGTAGGGGAGACGGGGGTTAGTAGAAACGGTTTTTACAAAAACAGCTGTAGTTTACAAACAATCTGATATGGAATGTTCATTTTACTGATCCAATGTAAAAGGTACTCACTTGTACGTTTCGGATACGACTGTATCCTTTGTCAACCCTTTTGATTGTGATGATCTTGACGACTCATGACGCTTTTTGCAGTCTTGGAGTTGCCAGTTGATTTCCAGCAACTCCAAGAAGAGCAAAAAGCGTCATGAGTCGTCAAGATCATCACAATCAAAAGTGTTGACAAAGGATACAGTCGTATCCGAAAAACGTACACGTGAGTACCTTTTACATTGGATCAGTAAAATGAACATTCCATATCAGATTATAATCAACGATCCTTATGAACCTTTTTGGTAATATGTTTACTAACAAGTTTTATTCAACAAACAGCAACTATACCAGTTTATAGGTACACATGTTGGCTACAAATGTAGCCCATAAAATTACTAAATTTATTTGTCGTTACTTAGATAATCCACATAAAACATGACCATGTCAAGTGTTCCAACTTACCCCACCTCTGGGGTAAGTTGGAACATAGTATGGGGTAAGTTGAAAAAATACTAAATTCCGTGGAAAATAGGCACTTCCTAACTTTATTACTGAATGTTAAAGAAACAGTGTCTTTAATATGAGTTTTAGTCACAACGGGATTTCCAAGCACTCTGACCCATAAACACAACATGCCGAAATAGAGGGGGAAATACCAAAAATATTTGTACAGTGTTCAGATTCATTTTTGGAACATTTAATAATAATTTTAATCAGAAACCTTATATACACTAGGCTAACCAAATATTAAGACAACTTTAAACAAGTAAGTTTTAAGCAATAAATAAATTTTATGTTACCTATGGACAAATACATGTAAAAACGTGTTCCAACTAGCCCCACACCAAATGTTCCAACTAGCCCCGGCAGGCCATGTGACACTTGTAAGCTTACTGTAAAAAACAGAGGCTACTGTAACATAATTTTTCAACCTAATTTTGTAGCTTAGTACTAGACCCTACTATACCCAAAATATAGTTAACTTGATCTATAAACATTACTTAGAAAATACACAATTTCTAAAAGTTGAAAAATTTACTCAAGAGGTGAAAAATCAAACATACCTGTCTCACTTCAACGGCAGTGTAACTTCAATGCTGCATTAAATATGGTGGATGGCTGTTGCTAAGGGCCACCACTAGAGGGCAATATTTCAGTAATTCAGTGAAAGCTCTAGGAGAAAATCTCAATGTTCCTACTTACCCCACGTTCCTACTAACCCCCATCTCCCCTACCGTATTATCCCTATTAAGCGCCCAGGACCTTATAAGCGCCCACCCCTGTTTTTCTCAATGACTAACAACAAACAATCTCTTATAAGCGCCCACCTTTTCAAATGGTCAGCATTCTCAAATGACCACTTGCACATATATTTCATTTAGTGCATGAAATGGTCAGCCTCCTCAAATGACCAATTGTACATTTTCATTAGTACGTCAAGTGGTCAGCCTTCTCAAATTACCACTTATACATTGTATTTAGTACATTAAATGGTCAGCATCTTCAAAATGAGCATCAAATGGTCAGCATCTTCAAATGACCATCAAATGGTCACCATCTTCAAATGACCACTTGTACATTTTATTTAGTACAATAAATGAGTTTAAAAAGGTGACATAATAAGCGCCCACCCAAAATGACTTTGCTAACCGCCCTGGGCGCTTAATAGGGATAATACGGTATATCCATGTCATTTTTACTCCACAAAAACATAAGTCTGTTTCATTCTTTTCAAATATTTGTATTCTATACTCTCATTTGTTCACAATATTGTGTTCTTACTACGCAGATTTTTAAAGACATATTTTTCTATTTAAGGGTGCACTACACTAAATGGGGTTTCCCCTACCCTTAAGGACGGTGTTTAAAACTAAAATCGGAAAGTATGCATCACAAAATCCTCAATTAAAAAGACTTGACAGTAATACCATTACGTACATGCCTATGTATGATTGTGTATTAATTATGATTAATGGGACATCACCTACATGCACCATCACCTACATGCACCTAGACTATAAACTGTGAATATCATCTAGGTAAATTTTGAGAGATCTTTCAAATTTGTGCTTTTTACTGGAAACATTGCCGATTCGGTGACATTTCTAAGCTCGTCAGAGAGGTAGTCAACTCCATGGGCATATTTTGGAAAATCGAGCAGGTCAACCTACCTATTTTTTTCACTTTTTGGTGGGGAAATGTGATCATCTTTAAGAAAAAATGACACTATGGGGTCCAATTTCACAATTTAGGGGTCTAAAACAGGGTTTATATCAGTGTTTTTGTACGTATCCCTATGGAGCTCTATTTAGTGGTGTGACCCCTTATGCCCCTACACTTACTTCAAAAACCATTAAAAACAGCATGTGCAAGCAGTGCCTAGCAAAAAAACATCTGCTATTAGGCGAAGAAAAAAAGAAACCCAGTTGTACGGGCCTGACTGACCCCTTTTACTTTAAATTTCATGTGCAAATGAATACCAACCCAAATAAAATAAATTGCTTGTCAAAACACTGCAAAATGTTTACAGATTCTTTTGAACTTTTACAGATTTTTCTGGATTTTTACGGTCATTTTCAAGGGGATTTTTTTTTATAAGCCTGACCGACCGACGACCCACCCTGAGAGATCCGTTTGCCTGTACAACAGGGTGTCTTTTTCTCGCCGCCTTATTCTTATGATCTAAGAAAAATGCTCAACTCATATACCTCATGGAATCCATATCTAAAACAATTCAATCTCTTGAATGATCCCCTTTGTCCATTATTAAGTACCCCCTTAAAAAGATGCTCAAATTGCTCTGCTGCTTTAGCATTAATATCTCTTAAGTGATTGTCCTATTTTATGCTTGCAGGTATTTTGTCCATCTTGACACGGCTGGCAAGTAACATTTTGCAATCATGTCTAATGTGTTGAAGATTGCTATTGGTGCTGCTATTGGAGTTGCTACCATCATGGCTTTAGTAAGTTAATTGCTTTTTTTATCATATTCATAAAATATGTGAGTAAATAAATATTTGTTCTATATTTTTTCCAAAACACAATTAAGTGATTCAGTGTCACATTAAAAAAAGTTATAAATCTAATAAATAACAGATAAATTAAAAATTGTTATTATTGATTTACAGTGGACAACTTATCGAGAGAATGGATGTTGACTATGATTTTTGGTGATGGAAAACCATTAATTGCATCTTATCGGTCATCAAATTTTGCTCTGAAAAGCTTTCAAGAAAAACCTAGAAATACTTAATTTTGAAAATCTGTCTTAAAAATCTCAATCTCTTATTGCATTAAAGTAAACAATATGCTTGTCAAACCTGATGAATCTTTTCACCGATCTTATTGTATTGTTTCTTTCTTTCTTTCAGTTTACCACCAAGCTATCCCCCTTCACCATAGCGGCATCAGTAGCCATTGTCATAGGAGTGACCTTAATTGCCATGGTATTCGACAAGATTGTCCTCCAAAGTACACAACAAATACAAGACAAAAAGGAGTAGCGTACAAGACAATGGGTTTTTGTACACACATTATTTCAAAACAAATATAGAACTTAATTGTAAATATTTAATAATGAAAATTATTTGAAACATTTTTAGGGGGAAATGATCAAGCCCAAAGAGGTTTTTAAGGCATCTAACACACAGGGTGTGAATAGTGTAGGGGTATCAAGCTGCCCCTTTTTTTTTAGAATCCTTCCGTCCTCATGCCCTGCCCCGGAACCGACTCTAAATATATTTTGATTTAAATGGGAGGGGGAACCTTCCACTGTGCCTGACCCATATGCCTGCCCCTCTGTACCCCCTAAATTAAAATAGTCTGGTTATATTAATGACAACACATGGTTCAAGTCTGATACGTCTAGACTCTTCATTATGTTCAATATATCGTCGCTGTTCTGTCAAAACTTTGTATGTATTTCATGCCCTTCAACATGTATAAAGCAAATCTGCTCAAAGGTTATGTATGGGCAGTGTTGATTTATACATGTTCAGGGCAAGAGCACTTACATGGTTTTAAATAGATGTGTTTTAGGCCCTTGAACATGTTTAGGGCGGACTGCCAACAGGTTATACATAGGAAGTATAACTCTATACATGCTGAAGAGCCAGATGGAGATACACAGTTTTGACTGAACATTGACGATATCCGGTTTACGTCATCAAATGCACATGTGTGTTGCAATGTAAGAATACAATTCGATCAGATAGGAAAGTGCGAGTCACAATCCTAATGACCGACTGATATATTACTTCTTGAAGGAGCAAGCTCTTTTTTGTATGTGTAGGTAATATTTATTGATTCTATAAAATGTTAACACCTGCATATTCGCATTATATGTCCGTGTCAGATTATACTTTGTTGTGTTATTTCTTCCTTTGCTGTGGGTAAAGAAAACAAACAACAGTTAGACTGTATTGAATACATCACTAAAATGCATCAGCCACGGAATCAATTTTAATGCGGTTTGGTTTGGCAATATCTTAGCCTGTCATTTCAATGTTTCATGTCTTGATTTTAAATATTCAGTCTAGGATAAACACTACTGCTTAATTCATCATTTTTTAATGATTTGATATTTCCCTCAACGCACAACAATCAATGAAGATCATCTGGATAACTAGAAGAACAACATAGGATTTTGTTCAATATGTGTAGGTGGTGTGTATAATGTATATGATTCAATTAACCATAAGATGAAGTTTTGCTTCATAGAATGCGCATAGGTTTTAAATTTCACATTTTACCATATTTCTTCTCTTTTGTTTAGGTGTTTGAGGAATATTTTGCTTCTTTTCTTTCAGAAATATCATTGAGAGGGAAAATTGGCTGCCAAGCAGCTTGAAGAATGAATCAAATTTGCAATAAATAATATACATGTAAGGCATAAGAGAAAACAAATGCATAATGGTGGGGTTTAGGTCTGAAGGAAGCAGAGAAAAAACAAACAACGTATTTCATGGTTTCTAGGATAGGGTTAGCCCTCCCAATAATAGCAGTAATGTGATGATATGGTGTTCTCAAAACTTTGATTTCAATATTTGGCAATTAATATTATTAGCAACAGGCAATGACTGAATATTTGTAATAATCGGATAAAGTTTTATGTACTTTGAAATTTGACCCAAGAAGAACTGTTAATGTTATTTCAAATTAAAAATATTTTTTACATTGCTTATATGTGCCTATGGCTTAATGTACAGACTCTCTTGTAGATAAAATAAATGTAATCTTAACTTTTCTGTCCTACAATTCACAGTTTATATTGCTATAAAACCCGAGGGCTTTTGAAGTGTATACTCACTGTACTGCGATGAGATTGACTGAGTTCACCTGCACATATCTAGCATGTAATTACCCTGGGTGCACGGCTAGCATTTGGATTTGTAAAAAGTAATACATTGGCCCGTAACCATAAAATTCAATGTACAGTTTAGGATGTGAAGCAATACATCCTGCTTTACTTATTGTGTCTATGGGGAAGTTTTACAAACTACGTCATTTCTATTTTCAACAATGATACATTGATTGGATACTTGGATTTGGGTATACATGGGTAGTACTCTCTTGCTGATCAAACGGGTTTGTTTGATCAAACGGGTTTGTTTCAACAAAAGGCTGATCAAACGGGTTTGTTTCAACATATTAACGTCGTTATTCTTCAAAACCTTGTATCTCCATCCAGCCTACTTCCTATGTATGACCTTTAGGCGGTCTGCTCTAAACATTTTTAAGTGACAAAATCACATCTATCAAAACCTTGTAAGTTCTCTAGTCCGGGAACATGTATAAAGCAACTCTTCCTATGCATAACCGTTGGCAGTTTTACTTTATACATGCTGAAAGGCCAGAAAAACATACAAGGTTTTGAAAGAATAGCGACTATACGGCTGATCAAACGGGTTTGTTTCAACATAACATAAGGCTGATCAAACGGGTTTGTTTAAACATAATCTGATAATACAACATACTTAGAAATATCCTAGTATAGGTGTCTTCCTCTTCCGTACTAAATAAAGTATATGGCAGCAATTGTTTAACATTTGATTTGAATTATGAACAATAGCTGCCTTGTACATTATTCAGAGAGCTATTTGAGGATATTATCAGATGTTTACTTGGAACAAAACATTGGAGTGAAAGCTGCGTGATCTAAATAATTAACCTCAGGCCTATCTTTAGCGCACCCATTATTCGAATAACATATGTTGCAAGTGTAATGTTCACATGTATTTATAAAGTATATTGCATGTGCGGCATCAGATAAATTCCTAGACACAAGACTCTCTCAGCAACACTCCGTCTTCCAATTATGTAATGTTCAAACTAGTACATATAACTAGCATAGAGCTTGAAGGGTGAAACTCGGTTTAAACTACTGATGGGGGTTTCCCTCGCCAATAGGTGAAATAGTTTGAAGTTAAAGGTATATTGTTTATGATGTTGTTTATAGTGTATAGTACATGGCCAACTTCAAATTTTACTATGGAGGGATATAACAGCAACTAGATGGCAACTGAAGCTGCATTGTATTGAGTTAACATAAGCTGAAACAATCATACGAATCATGTATGAAAGAGAAAAAAAACTTGTATGAGTATAAAATATAGCAAAGTTAAATCTTTTAAAATTGCTACTTTTACATTATTGTTTTGCTGTGCTGTGCTATTGTAAATATGTATCTAGCCTAAAATCCCATTTTATCTCTTTGCTAGACAGCGCCGTCACCTTACAAAGGTTATGTGTGTCTACCTTAGGTCTTTGTTTGTGCATCTAAATCAGCATTGTGGAGTTGTCAATGCCAAATTGACCACTCTATCTCAAGGAAGTCAAATGGCCTATATAATAGTGCAATGCAGGACACATGTCCATGGACAGTGATGTACATGAATTTTAAGCACTGCAATCATTAAATGACAGTTGGCATCACTGTCCCAAGAAAAGAAAATGGGCTATAGTTTATAGGAAGCATGTGTGGTCAGGGTTATAGCTAGGCCAGATTGAGTACCAGCTAATTTCACTGATGGCAGACGAAGTGCAGTGGATCATGGCATGGGGTCCAGAGGCCTTCTTAATGGTTTTTTAATGTACTTTGAGGGATCCTGCCACATAATTTCTTGTTTAATGAGGCAGTTTAATGATTCTATCCACAAATCTTTTTTTTTTAAATTAAAGAATTCACCTTTTTTTTAAACCTTTTTTTTACCCTTTTTTTTAAGAGTGCCAGTACGCCAGACCGGCGTAGCTATAACCCTGTGTGTGGTCCAGCGGAACAACGCGGGACCCATAATCATGAGGTTGTGAGTTCTAACCCCGCTGTGGCTGACTTGTTTGTGTTGTGTCCTTGGGCAAGATACTTAGTCTCAATTGCCTCGTTGACCCAAACGAGATTGGGTAGCTGTTAAGGGTGATATTACAATATAAGTGCTGATATGGTTGTGCACTTAGCCAGTTGCCACATAGGTGAAGCAAAATGATTGTGACGATTTCCTAATGGCAGCGTAATAATAATGGCTACAGCACCTAGACTACCTAGATTGATGGTGCGTTATAAATTTCCATTATTATTATTAATGCAGAACACATTTTACTAACTGTAATAAATGCTGCAGTGATATCACTGTCTTAAGGGAGTGATATGGATTTTTGGTGCAATAGAAAACTACTTTATATGATTTAAAAATATCAACATTTGGATGTTTTTTGCTGATAAGAATAACAAATATCCACATTAAATATTCAAAAGAAATACAAAGGTAAAAAGCAAAAACAACAAAAAGTTCCCTGGGCAGGTTGACCTCTATGGTAGGGGTTGTCGACCAAGCATTTTGTTTTGTTGCTTTTTGGGGGAGGTTAGGTTTTCACAGATTTACTGACATTCTCAAAAATTATGAAAAATGAATCAAAATATTTTCCAAAATTGTCTTACAAAATTTCATTTTTTTGGAATTTAATGAAATGGGTCAGTCGGACAGCAAACACTTTTTTCTTTGGCCTAATTTATTAAATGTATATCTCTATGAAATGTATCAACTTATCTATCAAAATAGATGCTTGTAAACAAGAATCCATGTATCCTTGCAAATCCATCCTGGTTCTCTTAATGTGAAAAAACTCACATGCTTTTCTCTATGTGAAAAGGGAAATATCTGGATACTATTTTAGAGTTCTGTCACATTGATGAACGGTAAAAATTACAGTGAAAGCTACAAGCTCAAGGTCTGATTGAAAAGTATATTAATAACATTTTGATTAAATGGCTTGCAAATTTTGTTTCAGAATCACTTAGTGAATATTACTAAGGAATGTAATGGACAAGTGATACTTACATAAGCCATATAATTATTTGGTTACTGTTAAGTTAACAAAATTAAAATGTTTATTTATAAAAATGTGTTCTCAAGTTTAAGAGGAAAGTCAATAATAAAGTAATAATAAATATTTATTCATGTTTATAACTGTCTTTGTCTAAGTGTGATTTCAATTTTATTTAGATTAAGATTAAGATTGGATACTGCTTTCTGATTTTATGAAGAAAAATTACTGTAAAATTGTCTTGATTTCCTTTGTTTTGCCATACCTAATTCCACCAATATCTCAAAATGCATTTTACCGACAAATGCATTTTACCGACAAGTGCACCAATTTGCCTCGACAGCACATGTTTAGTGTTTTCTGTTAACATGGTTTAAAGTTTCAAAATGAAATGATGCTTGTATTATGGAGAAGAAAAAAAAAGGTTCTTTATTAATTCATTTTCATTTTTCAAAAAAATAAAAATTCTTTGGCGAATATACTGAAAATGAGCTTTTGGAGACAATCGTAATTAAAATCATGAATCTCCATGTAACTCCATTAAAAATTGCTCCTCTGTGTATCTCCCTGGGAAATCACTGCAAGCGATGCACACAGAAACTCAACCCCTAGTGTAGTGAACTAATTTGCCCCCTCATTTCTACATTTCTTCCCCTTGTTAGCGTTATCTCTGGTTCCACCCCAGTTACGGTTAAAAATCCTGTACATGTATCATATCTACAGATCAATTACAAACAACAACAAAAACATGACAGTTATCAAGTACTGTAACTTTTGAACTATTAATTTAATGTAAATAAAAGTATACATATTTAGAAAGGAATTGAGTTGGAGAATCTATTTCTGGTATCATTTTTTTAATAATTTTGACCAATAAAATCACCTTTTGGGCTCAAAATGTGTTGTCAACATAGCAAATTCAGTTTTTGGTAAAAAATGCCAAAATTGTACCAAAATAATCTAATATTGACATTTCTCTAGGGATGGTGGTTTTTTTTACATAAATACATTTTTGAGGTACAAAATCCAATAAACAATGTAAATACACAGAATATAGTTTATAGAAGTAATCTACACATTCTTCCAACTAGAAAACCTTTGATTTGCTTTCTCCCTGTGCTTTGGATTTCTCCGTCAAGATACAGTTTTTCTTGTTACTAGACATAAGCTACGTTCACACAGTGGTTATTCAAAAGCGTAACTTACGCTAAAAGCAATAAAAATTCCACAAATAGTTTCGTTACTCTGACCGCGTGTCCACACACGCTTTACTCCTATCGCTACGCCGCATAACTTACGCCGATTATCAGCTTTGCTGGTGTAAGTGTTGAAATAGGCAGCATGGCCTTGCTTTAACCTTTGTTTTACAAATCGCAGTGTTGATGCGTGTTCTGATATTTTGGAATTAAATTTAGAAGAAAGGATAATTATATTGTTCGCATTTATACAAATAAAAATTGACTATGCACATCATCATGTTTTTAAATTGTACATCAAAAAGCTTCTGCAAATAGTCTGCCCAAACAACATCTTTAATTTTCTTTTGAACTTAAAATAAGTTCAAAAGAAAATTCAGTTATTTATTTTGATGTATTTTAAAATGTATCGAGATTTTATTTAAAAACCCATTTCGTTATACTACCGGATAGGCATTAATTTTCTGAGTAAGCTGTAGAATACCCTACCATTTTATTCCTCACTGTGTAAGTGTTTGGCGGGGCCCAGTGTATGGGTCGTTCTTTAAAAGTCCCCATTGAAGACATGCAGTGGTAGCGGGAGTGGTACTGGTAGGTATACTAAAGGAACTCAAATTTTCTTTTGAACTTTAGTTCAAAAGAAATTTCAGTTATTTATTTTGATATTTTTTAAAATGTATCGAGATTTTATTTAAAAACACCATTTCGTTATACCATATACTAGGCACAACACATAAGTCGCGAGCTTGTAAAACGTTATATCGTATTATATACATTTATAGCGTAAGTACCGTTCACACAGCCATTTACGCCAGGCGGGGCTACGCTGACCTCGCTTACTCCTCGCTACTCCTGCCAAAAAGCAGGAGTAAATCGACCCGATTAAGGCGGCGTAACTTACGCTAATCTACGCTAATCATCGTTCACACAGTCACTACTCCATCAGTTACGCGATTGCTACGCCAAACCACCGCTACTCTTCCTTACGCCGTCCTTACTCTGCCTAGTGTGAACGTGACTATTGGTTTTAAAACCATACCAAAAATGTTTCTATTTCTTCAACTTATTGATCAGCATATGATGGGTTTAACTGACATAAATCTTCAAATGTAGCGCACTCCTTTACTGTTTAAAACAAGGTCAGGCTCCTATTCTACCCATCTGCGCTCCATTCGGCAACGAAACAATGCCTGCCATACTATAATATATAATGCCATATAAATCAAGTACAATATTTAAGAGGCTAAGAGCAGGGTAAAAAATATTAAAATAGCCTAATCTTCAAATCTACTATCTATTCAGGTGTTTTTTTAAATATCTAATTTTATCCATAAAGATACAATTGAAATCAAGATCTATATTTGAATGCAGATCATGAATATTAAAATTATTTATGTCTTCTTTTCCCGGCAAATGAGTCATTCGTGGCGCATTGGGATGCTATATAACATTATTGGAGTGTAATCTGATTGATATTAGCTAATATGAAATTTTAAAATCTGTCAGCATGTCAAATATGTTTCCCATAATAAACATCACATACCTACGTCAGTATCTCAACAGTAAGCAAATAATAACTGAAATATATATCAGTTTATTAAATTCAGTCTATCTATGTCGGTACAATCACATCAAGCTGAAGGTGCATCAATGCATATATAGTACACTTCATAATAGGGTTGTCATCGACATGGACGATGTCGACATTATGTCGATATCGGCTATTATCCCGACATGTCGATATCAACTTTGGGATGTCGATATAATTGACATTAAACCGTCCGTAATGTTTGACATTGTTTCAAAATGATTTTGTAATAAAAGAATGTAGAAAATCGGCGAATTAATGATCGTGGCGTATTATACTGAAGGATTTTTAACTTGTGTACATTTACTTTTTTCGATCTGCGGTAATATTCTATACTATCGCGGACATTATTTGCGGGGACAATCGGCTTGGTATTTGGATCATAATATGTCGACATGTCGATATCAAGATTCTAGAATAGCAACATGTCGACATGAAAAAAAGATCTCGATAACAGCACTAATTCATAATAGTATTGTAGCACATGTGCGCACATTTTGAGATTATTGTAAGATGTGTACATAACAAATAGCATGAGTACACAACTCCGCACAAAATAAGTGAAAATAATAAGTGGTACTTTTTGGTATTTTTGTTTCAGATTCTCGTTCAGATTTTCACCTTAGAATTTTTTGAAATTTATATTTTTCTTGCAAATTTAATGTATTTTGGAAATTATTTTCATTTTTAAATATAAACAATTTGCTCTATTTTTAATTAATTATCCACTGTCCGGACAGGGGTCATACCCCACCCTTTTTATTTTTGCCCCACCCTTTTTACAGAGCCACCCTTTTTATTTGGAAATGTTCAATCCCCCACCCTTTATACCGAAAAGGGGACATTTTGATCATTTTGTGCATTCAAATTTGTAAAGGCACTCATCGGAAGAAAGGACAAAGTGACAGAAACATCCCGGGACCCGTTTTGTTTTTCGGGCTGGTCCCAGGATTCCCGAAATTATTCATCCGGCAAAGAGATGTCTATTTTTAAAACAATACTACAATAAAGTTATAGCAGCATGTATACTGATATTGGTTCGATCATGATTATAATATTAATTTAGATACCTTTTTCGAAAAAAGTATCTAAATTAATCCTAATAAAGTTATAGTTGCCCCACTTTGGTTGGTTTGCATGCCTCACAGTGACATTTTATTTAAGGAAAAAGAAAAAAAATTGCTAAAAACATACTGATGTCATGCACAAGACCATGCAGGAAATTGAGTTCAGCATTGAGTGAAGTAGAAGGCACATATTTCTTCATTAGCCTCAAAGGTCTAGAAGTAATATGCTCTCTTTCATTCATGCAGCATATGCTCTCTTTCATTCATGCAACCCCTGTAACTCCAGTGTTTTACTTTAAATTATAATCCACTGTGAGTTGTGAGATGTTTGAAATCCGGTTGAGCTCGCAAAATGTCAATGAATGTTAGTGTGCAGCAATATTATCCGACATGCTTTTAAAGATGTTACAAAAGTAACCAATACACCCCACAGCATACACATAAGCCAGGGCACAGATTCCTGTATTAGCTCTAATTACGTTTCCTTTTGGTGTATGTCTGCTTCTGTTGTATCACTCAAATACTTCTGCTGGCAACAATTGCTAGTATTGAAATACTTATATATTCCTACTGGCTACCATTATAAATTTAAATGTGAAAGTATTACGATTGATCCTGAAAGCCAAGCTTATATTTTATTTATTTGACATAAAAGATACTTTGAAGTCTGTTCATTTGATTATACACTTTTCATGAGTATTATTCATGAATTACAGGCTGCAAAAAAAATTATAAACAAATTAGGCAACAAAATATAGCCCAACCGACTCATTTCTTTTTAATTGTCAAACCTTTTTTTAACCAAATTGTTTTGAAAAATGTTTATAAACTTTTGATTTTAATATTTGTTTTTGGAAATTTTTTGAAGATTATTGAAATTGTTAAATTCTTTTGGAAATATTAAAAAAAATTGAGGAAATTCACCAGAAGAAAAAACCCAATAACAACAAAAAATGCCAGACTGACTGACCCTACCTGAGAGGTCGGTTTGCCCCTGGAAGGGGGGAGATGAGAGAGGAGTTATAAATAAATAACCAGTAACCGAGCTCTGCAGCAAAAAAAAAGTTCACACATGGTACAGTATTATCCCTATTAAGCGCCCAGGGCGGTTAGTAAAGTCATTTTGGGTGGACGCTTATTAAGTTACCTTTTTTAAACTCGTTATCGTAAACACTGTCGAATTCGGCTAGGTTGCACTAGCGGAAAACCATGTGCGATTGAAAAGTAAACTGTTTAAAATTTGGGGGGAAAATCAAAATTGCAGCGCTGCAATGGTCTCACTGTGGCCACACTACATGACGTCAATGTTCCGACAAACTTCAAGCGCTCTTTCCAAAACGTCGTTTATTCTCTGTAGTTTTCAGCATGCACGATGTTGTATTTAAGCCAAAAATTCAAAAACCAAGATGGTGCTTCGCCTCGGGGAGAGCGGGCGGCGACGGCGATTGACCCAGACTAACTGGTACTGCTTTACTGAAGGACGTAGTTGTGAAAAATGTTGTACAGTACTACGGTAATTGAAAAGGTGGGCGCTTATAAGGGATTGTTTGTTTGTAGTCATTGAGAACAAACACGGGTGGGCGCTTAATAGGGATAATACGGTAAATACAATTAACTACATTTTCCACCAACCCCAGTCACGACCTTTGCTCCCCCAGTAAGCTCAAGTCTCACTCCGTGTTTTCCCCCCAAACAATCGAAAATGTTGAGTTTTAATTTCAAAATTACTAAAAATTGGTCAGAACAAAAAAAGCTAATTTCAGGCAATTTAAATTTGTGTGTGCATTTCTCATTTGTGCATCCCCCCCCCCCTCCTTTTCTTTTTTTTTTGGTGGAGGTGAGGTTTTCCAACAACAAAAAATGATGCTGGTGCTGCCACTGCCCAATGCCTGTCTTGATTTCTACAATACAAGATAAAGTTAGCATGCTACCCTAATTTATCTGCCACTAAGTGAATCAATATAACTTTATTCTAACAATTACATTTGTTTTTATGACTTTATGAGTCTATGCTGACACTGTAAGGAAGCATTGATCACCTTGGGGCCACATTCTGCCATTAAAGGAAAGCCTGATTTATAACGCAATTGAGAACTCTATACAGAGGTAACAAAAAGAAACATTATCATGTGATATGTTTACATTGAATGCCGTAAGGGCCAACATTCAGCCAATAATGGAGAGACCTGATAACGCAGCTGAGAAATGTATCTATTGGGTCACCCAAAACCAACATTGACACTTTCCGGCAACATTGATTGCCTTAAGGGCCAACATTCAGCCAATGATGGAGAGATCCAATTTATAATGCAGTTGAGACATATACAGCGGTCACAAAAAGTAACATACCATTTGATATTGATCACCCTGGAGCCCACTATCAGCCTATGTAGAAAAGTTGATTTATAAAGTAGTTGAGAAATATATACAGTGGTCACAAAAAGTAACGTACTATTTGATATCGTGACATTCCAGCAAAATTGGTCACCCTGGAGCGCAAAATCAGCCAATGCTGAGGAAATCTGATTTATAAAATAGTTTAGAGAAATATATACTATGATCACAATAAGTAATTTGAAATGGTGACACTCAGCAATATCGATTCCCTTATTAATAACACAAATGAGAAATATACACAGCAGTCAGATACAAAAACAAATATACTGTGCGATACGCATCTGTATAATTCTTAAATTCAATTTAAAACCTAATGAGTATCAGTAAACCTATACTCTGATCATACATGTTGGTTCATATGTCAATTTATGGAATTTTACCATTTTGATTGCTATAGTTTATGAGATTTGACCAGTTTTGCGGCCATTTTAGACGCCATCTTGAATAACCCTTAGCATACCAAAATTATGTTTGGAAACATCCTGAATATGTTTTAGGACCATGAAAGTAAGTCAAAAAAGTTAGATTGAGGGAGTCGGGGGGGGGGGGGGGGGGGGGGGGGGCACAGTTATCCACCTGTATACCCGACTAAAAGCTTTATCCATGAATAATAGATGTAAAACTCCTAGTACGGTTCTTTCGTGACCACTGTATATGGCGGCACTACTGTAAAGCATGAAATGTTTGTGAGCATCAAAATTTCACATCAAAATTTCAAGAATTTTCGGGAGTGCAGTTGACTCACAAATGTTCATGTATGAGAATGTTTTGCTTTTTAAACATCAATCCTGTTGACCGCCTTGCATCATGCTGTCTAGCCCCATCTGCGAGTCAATGCTGCATGCTGGTACAGTGGTTCTCTTACTGAAACCGATCGAAGCAATGTTTTGTTTTTAGACATCATGGAACCCGTTTTTATGATACTTAAATACTCAAAACAATATCTTATTAAAATACACTTACAATCTGGATGAAATTGTAGTTTGGGGGCTATCTGGTATATAAAACAGATAAATTCAGGAAGGTAAGAGTGCCAAATTTTGCACCAATTGAAGTGCGTATTTGCAAAATGTTCATGCCGCGAAAAAGGCTTATGTCGGTGATTCGCGAAATGCCACGAAATGTTAGTGCTTTACAGTATGTTATAGTGCATTAAATCACGAGGTTACATCGAGCATAGAGCCAAGCTCACATGTCAAACAGACATAATGTTAACTCTTCTGATATACATCTACCTATGAGTAGTAAGTGTTGACATACTTAACATTAATTATATTGGTAGCTTGAAGACCTTAACATGGTGATGTGTATTATGCTTCACTAGCAACCAAAAGTATTAGGACACCAGTTTGCATGCTGCAAATTGAGAGCTGGAAACCCATTGAACCACTATATTAGGCCAAATTAAATTAATTGTTTGTCTCAAAGCTCCCGCACGCGTTAGTTTATTGATGCGCATGAGAAAAACAAAAATCTGAAAAAATCTTTTTTTTTCTTTTTTTTTCAAAAAAAAATAAAAATCCCAAAATTTCACAGATTTTTCAGATTTTCATTGATCACATCATCTTAAATACAAAAGTTCACTTTTACAAATATTTCAATATTTTATATTTATAAAAAAAAACACCGCATTCCGCATTAGTTTTACAACAGGAGAGGAGCTTTGAGACAAACAATTAATTTAATTTGGCCTTAGCTTTTTGGCATTGGCAGGTTTATAAAATTAAAGGAGGGGTCCCGCAAGCACAACATTATGCATTATGTTAGAAAAATAATTATCAAGCCCAAATCATGTAGTTATATAGAACATGATACTTATCACAAAAACTAATGAAACCTGCTATCTCTCAATATGCAATTCTTAAAATTTGCGGCAATCGAAAGTCCCGGTGTCGGTTACGTCGTGGTTATTGGTGCTCAAATTTGCGCAAGTGCATTGTATAACTATGATTTTATCGACACTGGGACTTTCGATCACTGCGAATTTTAAAAATTGCATGTTGAGAGATGGCGGTTTTTATTCATTTTTGTCATTGGTATGATGTTTGATGTTCTATATAACTACGCAATTTGGCCTCGATAATTATTTTTCTAACATAAAATGCACAATGTTGTGCTTGCGGGATCCCTCCTTTAATGAAAAGTTCTTGTAAATTTGTTTAAATGAATTTGAGATATTTTTGAGACATTGTCATTCTAAGGAATAACATTTTTAACAATAATATTCTCTTTCAAATTTTCAGTTAATTCAAGGGTCAAAAAAGCTTAACAATAATACTAAGTTATGATGAAATGAATAAGAGTTGTGTAGTGTGCCCAGGGTGTGTGTTTGCTGTAATAATGTATAGATAATTAGCAGGGGTTAAAATAATTTTTGGGCTATGAGGGCTATTCTGAGCAAATTCTGCCAAAAATTGCCCCTTTAGTATATTTTCCCATAGGCCAATATTTTCTCAGGGGGCTATTTTGTGAAAACTGGGGGCTAATCGCCCTTCGCCCCTGTGTATTTTGAGCCCTGATAATTAGGATGGTTTCCATTTGCATAATGAAAGTCACAGTGTTAAATATCTTGGGATTGGTTTTTGGCATTGGCAAACAAATGCGAAGATTATTTTGAAATTTTAATTTATAGGGTTGCATTGACTAGTATAATGAGTTAATTAGTTATTCATGAGATATTTCCAATAGAAAATCCGTATAAGGTTTGAAGGAGGTACATATTTTCTTCAATTTCATGGAATTAAATATGCAGATGTTGCAGGAAACATGAATTTATTAACAAGGGATTCAGCTACACATTTGTTCAACTGATAGTGAAATATTACGGTCCAAATCTAATATGATTTTGACATAATAATCAGGTCCTAGTCCTTTTGGTTGCTAGTGTATACTAAAAGAAGAATTGTAAATGCATTTATTGATTTCACGGAATCCCATTTGAAAACTATGCTGGTGATCACGGAGGGTGATAAATGTAGACAGAATTGTTGAATACGGGCGCGATCCCCTGGCTGAGTAGACTGAGATACTGACTCCCCCCCCCCCCCCCCCCCGCCCCCCCCCCCCCCCCCCCATACTGGTGGACCCAGGTTTGAATCCTGCCGCCGAGTACCGGAGAATTTTGTTTAACATTTCCATCCTAAAAATGTTAGGGTTAATGAACTTTTTTCATATTTTCAATTGATTCAAAAAAGCATGGAGCTTTGAAATTATGGGGACTAAGTGTGATTGACCATAATTTGAACTGTTACTAAAAAAGGGGGAAACAAAGACGAGAAAATGGGACATTGCAACACATACAATACAAGGTTTACATTAAAAATAATAAAAATAATTGTTCATGCTCCTCAGAGGCATAAAATCCTCACATTCTTCTTAAACATCTCCTTTTTTCAACTGCAGGTTATATCAGTTTTCGCATATGTATCATCTCCATCTCATCTCTCATACTAAGTCTATGACTACATGAAGGTGCAATTGAGATAAAGATGATTGAAAAGTGTAAGTAATGATAGAGGGCAGCCTGAAATGTAATGCTGATGTCTACAAAGCAAGCTGGCTAAAGAGTAGAGGGCACTGTTCATTGTCCTGTTTTCTTTCTCTCTCTGGATGCTTTCAACAATAGAGGGCAGACTTTATTCCCATTCATATTCCTTTGGACGCAGGTATCACATCCATGCCTTTGAAGTTCAAGAGATTCTCAATATGACATTAGCAAATAGCAATCTTTTGAGAATATCTGATGTAAAGGAATTTGTTTTCAGAAGTGTTAAATTATACAATAAGAATTTATGCTAGAGCCCGCCAATTCAAGTTCAGTAAATATTCCCACTGTGCCGATTTTCAAGAAAATAGCATTAACCCTAACCGCACGCGCTATGTTTTTGTGCATATCGGGGGGAGGGGGAAAAGTACTATTTTTTTACCCGGAAAATCAACCAACACCCCTGAGATTCGCCATCCGCACCCAAGTCTGTCCCTCTCTACCAACTGAGCTTAACTCCCAGCGCACATGCAGGCTAAAACTTCCTGCCCACATATGCCTGTGGTAGGTGACGTCATCGAGGCAATCAGCAGCACATGCGTGGAAATAGTTTCTGGCAGTGAGATTTAGTGAGATTCAGTGGGGTTAGGGTTAACATAAAAAATTGACATTTATTAACTAAGGCTGTGAATGCACGGGTAGTTTCGTACCCGGGTACCCGAAAATAGACACTAATTTATTTATTTTTAATTCCCAAGTACAAATTTGTCCCCAAAATGACACATAATGGGGTCAATTGAGGTCATTTGGGTACCCGGGTACCCGGAATAGCGGGCGGGTACCCGGATTTACCCGGGTACCCGCCCGGTAAGTTTGAGTTGCATAACTCCAATGGTTCTATTTTTAGAAGCACAAGGTCACAAAACATTTGCCCATTGAGTCATACACAAACTGGTTGGTGGTTAACCACCTTTGGCAGTAATTCACCACATTTTAGCATCATTTCTATATGGAATATTTCTGGCCCCTAAGATTTTACAGACATGAGAAAAATATGGGGATTCTTCTGATATCAAAATATCTTGATGTGAAAGAAAACATAGCCCCAAAAAAGTGATCGGAACATACACCTTTAATACCTCTCTTTGTCTTAAAAAGACTTCTGTGACCTTTGCACTATTGAATACAAGTTATGATTTTGATTAAGTGACTTAAGAAGAGTGATGTTTGAACTCTTATTAAGCCTTGTTCAGAAGAATATTCACAAATTATTCCTAAGTTGAGCTTTATAGAGTTCGATCCAGGTCTAAAGTTTGACATGAGTCATATTTCATGAAGATTGAATTAGGAATTCTTTAACAATCCCCTTCATAAGAGTTCAAAACTAAATCAATAGGACCCTGGTCTCTAAGCTTACAGGGTCCTTCATCATCATAGTATACTCTGTCCAGAGGGGAGAAGACACTAGAGGCAGTCCGTCCAACCTCCTTTCTAAACGAGAGCATCAATGATGCAGAAGCTCACTACAGCTGAGAATTTGCGAAAATTCATAACTCATAACACATGTCTATATATAAACCACTATAATCTGTCCAGCATATAACAAATGATGCAAAGCTCGAATACATATTATACCTTACATGAAACAAGAATTATATATATATTATTATGCATTCACCGTTCACCGTGTAAGCACATTTGCCCTTCTATATGCTTCGGTTGAGATTTCATAAGATCAAGAAATAGTCTCTTTCTGGTATTAAAACAAAATATTGCCAAACACCTTGGATATTAAATGGTGCGACCTAATGGTAGATGATTGTTCTCTTTTGTAATGTGTGAAGGTTCAATAAATAATATGTACAGAGATGAATAACTTGGGTACATAACAATGGCAAAATACAACACCTATTTTATGAAAATATGCATCATTTAATGAAAATAATAATATGTGTACAGGTCACCAAACTCCCATGGCCCCTGGATCTTAGGCCAAGTAAAAATAAAACTAGTTTCTCGTGCTAACTTTTTGAAAAAAGGAAGATGAGGGCATTTTTTTTCTTCTTCCCAAAATGGCGAATGCCCCTTTTTCGAAAACTGGTTTCGCTTTTTCCAACATGGTGGAAATGTTTTTGCTTCAAAATGGCCGCCACTTTTCTAAGACTAGCTTTATAACCTTAAAATGGATACATACTGGAAACTGCTCGCGATATTTTGCATGTTTATTTTAATATAACTCAAGGATTTATTCTCTATTTTTTCTCTTTCAGGAATACAAAGCTAAACAAGAAAAGATGTGTATTCTAGATTTACAAACTATCAGTGTGATCTCGGGAATATCTTGATAAATAAATCAGTTCCAGCCAAAAACGACAAACAAATGTCCCGAAGACCACCCTGGTATTTTAAAACACCAGTTCTACCCACGGTTTATTTATATCATCTGATGATACAGTTTAATTTTTATCATGTTTTGATAATTAACAGTTTGCCTGTTATGTTGTTCTTTGATTTTAACAGGTTTTTTAAAATATTGACACATTCTCCATTTACAACATCAGTGTGATCTTGAGAACATTAAAAAAAGAAAAATTAAAAAAATAAAAAAATTGAAGAAAAAAACCTATTTTTTGACGCGGCGGCCAAAATGGATGCGCACGCGCGGGGAAGAGAAACTACTTTTTTTTTTTTTTGGCCTTGTAAATGGTGCGCCACTTTGACTTTGGTAATGCCACAAAAACCAGTTGGCGAATTGGCGTTCTCTTCTGGATGGTTCAATAAGTAACAATAACATTTACCGAGGTGATTGGTTTAGGGGAATATTGAGAATAAGATAGGCTTTCCTCTGATATCAAAATATAACTACTACATAGTTAACCATACATAGCCTATAGGCATAGGCTGGGATTTTCGGGAATTAGTGCTCCTGGGACTCGATTTTGTTTTTCGGGCGGGACTCGGGATTTACGAAAATTGGTAGTCCAGATTTTCGAGGAAGTGAAAACGCAATAAAATATACTAAATATCCACCAAAGTGTACTGTACTGTAGATATGTAATTCTGTTCTCTGTGTTGTCTTCATTCATGCATTTATTATTGTCACATCTGCACCGGTTTTAATCAGCTTCCGGACATTAACATTACATATTAAATTCGCGACTCGTTCAAGATTTACCATCAGAATAATTTTGTGAACTACCAAAATGCATAAAACTTTCATAAGTGCAACCAAATGTGCACAATGAAGCGAATTTTAGAGCAACATCGTGCGTATACGTAAACACACCGCTGGCGATGTGAGCGGCGCCATACTCTTGGGTTCCTTTTTTAGTAGGAGAACCGTATGAGGAACAGGCGGGGTTGGACGATGATGTATCATTTATTTTAAAGACCCCTTTTCATTTTATATTTGGTTTATTTTGTACTCACGTCTAGGCTATATCAGCCTTTCGACTCACTCGTAGTCATTTTTTATCTGCGAACGTTTTCAGTATTTTACTTTTACTGTAAATTAACGATATTGAAAGCTTAACAGTGGAAAGAAGTTCCACAAACGCAGTAGCGTGTGCGCGAGTATACACGGACACCAACAAGATTCATGGGGTCATCGCGGACCAATCGGAGTCGTTGGATCAGATCAGCTGTCAGATTTGTTTACCATTTTAAATGATCAATATTCATGATACGATGCATAATTAATTAAATGTTACCATATATGGCAAGATCATGACTCACGATTCAAACGATACCAAATTTATTTATAGGTAAGTCAGTGCGTAGTGTCGCCTATCTATGGAAAATACGATGTATTTGGAAGATAAATCACCACTTTAGGACACAGTTTGCCTCAATAAAGGCATGATTTTTGTACTTCCTCCCTCATCAATAAATTTGATTTTGTTTAACTGAGGGTTATATTTAAGTATATATTGAAGAATCAAAAAATGATGAAAAACAAAAATTGATATCCGCCAGATTTTTCACCCCCATTTCAACTTTGACGAGCTTTATCTCGAAATATCCTGTGCGACTTATGTCTGGTTTCGTCGGAGCGGGTCACATATTATAATAATTATATCATGAATAATAATGATCTCCTAACCCTTCCTGTCGTGATTTCTGTAGTAAGCCAATCACAATGAGACAAACACGCATGTACATCATGATACATGCATGCCGTGTGTTAATCAAATTTTATGTTATAGCGTTTTACACGTATTGTCAATACAGTTTTGACAATAAAGAAAATAACGAAAAATTTCCAAGTTTGTCGAATGGCAATCTAACTCATTTTATAACATATTCATGCGATCATATTGTTTCACCATCTCAATATACATTTTCCGACAAATACCACTTGCGTGACCAAGATAAAACCATGTTTCATAGTCGCACTTTCCCCTTGACCTTTACCGTGACCTTTCGCATCGAGTCGCTTTAGCTTACTTGTAGTAAGCTAAAAATTGCCTCTTAAATGTTATTGATTGTTATCTATCTTTCTCAACATTTTAATGTATACATACCTCATTGTTTTATATAGTTCAAGGGTTGACAACCAGAAAGACTTAACTCAAAATGGACATTCTGAGAAGAATGAATTTCAATATATTGTATTCCAATGAGTTGTGTGTAAAATTGAACTGTGCTTTTATTTTAACTCAAATAGGGCCATTTTTTAATATTGGGTAGCAGGGGTCACATTCTGACGCGTCTGCGCATCATAGACCTCTCACTTCTTGTAGTGACGCGTCAGGTTTCAAATTGGAAAGATTTGCTGGTCCCGATCAAAATTGAAGGGACCCCTCAAGTTTGACGAAGTATGGAAAACCTTAAGAAATTCTGTAAATTACATGTCCATCCTTTGCTCACAATATAAATTCATTAAAACTGTCCGTAAAAAAGTAAAATTAAAATTAAAAATCAAACATGTCTAAATCGCTGGCAAATTGCTTCAGTGAAAGATTTCTTTATAAATACATTTTATCCGTATCTTCTACTGATTTAGTAATATGACATGGTCACGACATAGGTATATGATTTACACATACTAACTTGGCCGTGCGCAGTCTGTGTATCCGTGTTAGCGACTATATCAGTTTCGACCATTTTCAAACTTCAGGTCCTAAGGGGTCCTGAAAAATTTCATGGGACCTCTCAAATTTTTGATCCAGTGCTATCCCTGTTGGGTAGTCTTTTTGGTACTTAGACGACAACAATTTGTTGGTGCCAATATCTCAAAATGATAAGTGACTTACGTCTATCTGGTTGTCAACCCTCAAATTGTTGTCTGCATTACATGACAATAAATAATGCTTAACCTAAGCTTCACGTTTCCATCACTGTTGATTAATAAAGTGATGAATGAAAAATACACAGGAACCCCACAAAAGGACAAACCAGTATGAAAACCAGGTTCTTGCTAGAGTCTTGAGCAATACAAAATAAGTGAATTTCAAACAATACAAACAAAATAAATCTTTTTACAAAAATATAATTTATTTAAAATGCGGTCTAAAACCACAAATCCATATACACAATATAAATATTTGTTCATCAAAATAACATAACAAAACATAATAATATTGGTAAACAATAAATTAACACTTTCATAGTGTTCATGCCTTAGCTTAATAAACTAATAAAAAATTCAAATCTAGAAGAATAATAACCAAATTATACACAGGCTGTATTAAAATTCTTAGTACCGATGCAAAGGCCAAAATATATGACGTATAACTATTTAATTGATAGCCACTAATAGTAATAGTTAAATGGGTATTGTTTGTTCTTGATGATGACACCAACAGATCACATCACAATATTCATCATCGAGAATGAGACACGTCCTATCACACATCCTTGTGCTATGGGATAGCTGAATTTGTATGAGAATCTCTAATTTGATTCAAAAAATTGGTATTATCATATTAACTTAAAAGTATTGAATGCATACTACATTATCATTTTATTTTATTTAGCGAAATTTATTAATTTGGCTACATCCGTGTGATAAAGGAATACCTAGATTTTCATGAGAATCTCAATTTGATTAATAAATTGGTTATCCGATCGTATAATTGAGAGGTACTGTATGCGTGCTGCGTAAATTATCTGTCAATATTGTTGAGCTTAGTTGTTGCATGTGGGATGGATACTTTTTTTAAATTTAATTGATGATGTACTAAATGGGTAGTTACCAATAATTTAGATACATCATAAACAATACAGCTGATCAACTGCCTATAGGGACAAGTTAGTTTGCAACAAAGAATAAAATATACCATACATTGAATTAGTACTCAAAAAAACTTCAATTCAGAAAGAATGAATAACAAAATGTTGATTGATTAGATGGATGGATAAATGAATGAATAAACCAAAGGAATGATTGAACATTCAAAGGATGAACGAAAAAACTAATGAATGAAAGCATACAGTTAAGCCCACAATTATTCATACCCCTTGAAAAATATGTGATTTTGCGTTTTTCTCATATCTATACCAGCTGGAGTGGTGGAACTTTTGCTTTACACTAAAGACAATTAGTTTGCAAGTACAAATCAATATATTTGGGCTCAACATTTTTTGCATGACAATAGAATTGAACAAGAATTGTGTTTTTATGCCTGTCCAAAATTATTCATACCCCATACCAAGTCTCAGGATTGAGGCCACTTTTTGTGATAATACACATGTATTTGACATTCCAAACATTCTTTATATTGTGTGATAGGCTTTTATATTGTTATGCAATCATTCCATACAATGTGGATGCATTACAAATGTGTCCTATTGAACGTACAGTGAGGGATATTATAGGACAACACTCTAGCTCTTTGACAGCATGGCGAAGGGGATCAAATAACTCAGTGAGGACCTTTTTTGTGCATTGTGAGTGCTCACAAAGAGGGGAAAGGCTACAAAGCTATTTCGAAGCAATTTCAAGTGCCAAATTCCACCATAAAAAGCATAATTAGGAAGAACAAAACCGTTAAAATCAGTTCAAATCAGTTAAAAACCCTTAAGAATACGGTCGGAAGCCAACAGTGTCCCCTTGTTTGACAAGAAAGGTATGGTGAAAGGCCAACAACAATCCACATATCACCGTCAATGCTCTCCTGAACAACCTTGGTGAGTCTTGGACCAAGATATTAAGGCAGACACTCCAGCAGACATAGTACACAAGAGTTCCCCATGGACTCCGACCAAGAAAGACTCTACTCCTGAAAAGAGACAATGAGAAACTCATCTAGCATTTGCAAGAGCACTTCTGGACAAAGATCCAAGTTTTTGTTCTTCAGTGTTGGGGTTGCTTAAGATGCAAGACAAGTTTCTCTGTGTCTCTTTTAAGGAGTAGAGTCTTTCTTGGTCGGCCTCCATGGAGACCTCTCATGTGCCATATATGCTGGAGTGTCTGCCATGATATCTTGGTCCAATAATTGCCAGGGTTGTTCAGGAGAGCATTGATGGTGATCTGTGGATTGTTGTTGGCCTTTCGCAATACTTTTTTTGCCAAACAAGGGGACACCGCTGGCTTCCGACTGCATCCTTCAATGTTTTTTAGTGAGTTGAACGTCTTGTTCTTCCTAATTATGCTTTGTGTGGTGGATTCTTGCACTTGGAATTGTTTCGAAATAGCTCTGTAGCCTTTCCCCTCTTTGTGAGCATTCACAATATGCTCAAAAAAGTTATTTGATCTTCTTCGCCATGCTGTCAAAGAGCTAGAGTGTTGTCCTATAATATCCCTCACTGTACATTCAATAGGACACGTTTGTAATGCATCCACATTGTATGCACACATCATGGAATAATTACATAACAATATAAAAGCCTATTACACAATATAAAGAATGTTTGGAATGTCAAAAACATGTGTATTATCGCAAAAAGTGGCCTCAATCCTTAGACTTGGTATGGGGTATGAATAATTTTGGACAGGCAAAAAAACATAATTCTTGTTCAATTCTATTGTTATGCAAAAAATGTTGAGCCCAAATATATTGATTTGTACTTGCAAACTAATTGTCTTTAGTGTAAAGCGAAAAATCCACCACTCCAGCTGGTATAGATATGAGAAAAACGCAAAAAATTCATATTTTCCAAGGGGTATGAATAATTGTGGGCTTAACTGTATATTAATTAACCAATTTCCCTCGGTTTATACATTTTATGTCAAAGAGGTGAACAATGTCGAGGGCAATTCTCAAACATTAAAAGTGCATTAGTGTTCATAAAACAATTATCTGGTTCCCCTGATCATTACGCCATAGAAACACATACGCGACACAAGTGAACCCATTGAAAATTCAGCCCAACATTTTACAGGCACCCGTTTTTATTTGCCTGCAGCATAAAGGTCGAAAGTAGTCCAATTCCGGCCACTTGGATGGCAACAAACCTAGAATGAGCACCTGCCCTCAATGGGTACCATAAGTGTTGGTAGTGATATTACCCATCTAAATGACGGGTAACAATTTTTCAGCACAGAGTGCAGTCAAGTCAAATCTGAAGGTTCCAGTCCCAGAAGACAATATCAAGGACTCGACTGGCCCAGTATCCACATATGTTCAAACAACATGGTATTTTCATTGCAAATTTGGCTGTCATTCATCCATAGTCATAAATAACTATGACTTCTGCATAATTGTATTAATAACTTTGAATAAACAGGTGTGAACCAGTGTCCTTTCTCCATACCACTGGTGTAGTGTAGTACCAGTCTATTCAAAATGTTGTTACAACCAATGATAACAATAGGTCTACACATTGGTGTCCCTGAGGAAAATTGAGTACATATACAGTAAACTTCTGTTGGTAGCAGTTGACGATACGGCCATACATGCAGGTAACTATATGTACAACCTGTTTGTCTTTCAATAGATTGATTATGCAAATCGATTATGCAAAACAACTATAGAACATGTGACAGGTTAAATCAATCAATTACCTGTTTGTTGCTATAGGGCATCATCCGTACTGTAACTCATCATGTACTCAAAATCTCGATAGCTTACACGACCATCGCCACCCCTGTCAATCTCACTGTAACAAAACATAAAGAACATTTCCTTTTCTTTCAAAAATAAAAAAAAGAAGAGGCTAAAATGTGTATTACATGTGATTTTAACCTTTCACTTTGCGCTAGCACTTAGGCCAAATTAAAAATAATATGCATGGTTTTTGATAAATTATGATTTATTTTAAAGTATTACAGTATTATCAAACACTGTAATTGAACTTTCTTGTATGACATAATTTTGGATTTTATATTGGTTTCTTTCTGGTAACCTGTGAGTTACATAGCAATTGGGAGTGGATACCATTTATGTATACCATAGTTCTTCCAATAACAAATTTGATACAACACGAACAAGTGCCAATTCTACTTTTGTTTTACTATAGCAGTCATCTTTGGACATCATTTGTCCAACATTATGCATGTCACTAATGGACGCATGTCACACGAGGTTGACCTTGCGTAAAGACGGCGAGTTCAACCTCACCCAAAAAAAAACGGTGCAACGGACATCCGTGGTGCACAATAAGTAAGCTCGACCTCACGGCTCCGATTGGTCAGTGGCATTTTGTGAGTTTTCAAGCATGCGCACGCGCAGCTGTTCGAAGTGCGCCCGCGTATATCGGACTGTGGCCAGGAGAATATGTGTCGTACACCCATTGAATTGCAAGTGCATGATCAACAAAATTATGATAGGGAATCCCCTTCCAGATTCACCAAGCTTATGATTGCTTACCTAATTTGATTATGTTTGAAGGATAATTACAGCATACAATTGCATAATTTACATTGTTGTCAACTTGCATGAGTGATACATAAGAATACTCCACTCCACCCAACAGGTTAAATTCACTACCAACCTGAAAGCCTTTAGGACTCTGTGGTGTGGAATGTGTGGTGCCACGGTGCTGAAAGCTTTCTGTACATCAGACAGGGTGAGAAAGCCACGACCTAAAATATGAAACAGAATGATAATAACACCACACATTTTAATGACACAATGAACAGTGAAATCAAAGTCAAACACTCTGTGTTGGACGGGCAAGCAAATACTATTCACAAAACATGTTTTACCATGCACATTTTGAGATTGTGAATTGAACTGAATTGATTGATGACAAAGATGATGATGACAATAACAATGACGGTACAACTCGAGGGTTGAGCGCCAGAAGGCTGTAACTCAACTTTTGGGCAAAATGAGATGTTGGTACCAAAATAATCCATATAACCTAGATTTTCAGAACCATAAAGAGATAACTCATAAACACTCTTAATTTGACTAAAACTAGAGTTATAAGTTGGGTGTTACAGTGTATTGTAATGAGTTCCGAAAATTTGTAAGTTACCTCAGAATAGCATTTTTTGAGTTACAGCCTTCTGGCGCTCAACCCTCGAACTATAAATTCATTATGAATGTTGAACAAAGTAGCAAAATATTGGATGTACGCATAACCCTAACTCTACTATACCACACGACAACTGTGCGGAAAAAAATGTTTTTATAATCCGGCGTGCAGGTTTTTGGGGTACAAAACGGACCCGGGCTATATAACGAGGCGAATATACTCGCCGAGTGTCGACTAACAGACGTGGTGTAGTGGCTAGGATCTGGGCCCTGGTACTGGAGGTCCGTGGTTCAAATCCCGGGGGGTCATGGTAATCTTTCTGGTGAATTTTGGGGGTCGGAAAAGAAATCTGTTGCCGTGTGGTGATCTCGACTTAGGGTTAAATGGTGTTTTGTTTACACATGCATTTTCTTGTCTCAGATTCTGATAGAAAAAAAATAACCTTATAATAAAATGAATGTATGTTGTGGCATTGTAAAAAGTGTTTTTCTGAATTGTGTGAACAGTGGTCAAATGCATTGCACTACCTTTACAGATGCTTATTGTACTGCGCCAATACTGAACCCAAAAGGGCTCATACCAATCCAACCCAAACAGGGTCTCTCCACACTAAATGCGGAGACAAGCATAAAAACTTCACAAGGGAACCAATTTGCCTAAACTGCTCCAACCCTCCAGTCCAGATCAGCTGGGACAATGTAATGGCGATTGGCGACAGACAGACTGATTGTCCCAATGACCAAACTGAAGTGGAAGCTTGATGGGGCCTAAGAGAAGGACCAAACGCTGACCCGATAGCCCCTCATAAGGAACAACGGCAATACACAAGGCAAAACCCATCTTTCTCGATATGTTATTTTTTAAAGCGTATACATAAATGATGCCCCCCCCCCCCCCACACTTACATGTTGTATCAAATGCCATAAATATCTGTCTCATTTCATCGTCTTTGTCTACAGCCTTCAGCTTGGTGCTCATCAGATTCACAAATTGACCAAGAGGCATGCCTGTGGAAAAAACCCCAAAAAATATGATGCCAACTCTCAAATGTAAGATATGTATTCATTATCCACAGTTAAACGAGACAATGATTTTAAAGGTTTGAGCAACGATACATAGTTAATAGGGTGTAATGTGATGAATATATCAAAGGATATTGCATAAAGTATCCTATTCACAAGCCATATCTGGCACATTACAAACCAATGAACTCACAAAATTGTAAAATTAAGGTGACACTTCACACGGGGGAGCGTGTTGGCGCAGCGGTTGTTCCCTTGCCTTGCACCAATGAAATCCGGGTTCAATTCTGTGCACGACCACAGGCTTTAACCCTAACCCACCCGGTGGATTTTCCAACGAAATTTTTTTCAAGCGAAAAAAGCACACACAACAAGAGGTGCCACGCCCCGGGGTTTGAACCCACGACCTCTCAGTTGGCGGGCGGACACTCTACCAACTGCGCCACGGGGGAAGCTGTGCTGGGCGAGTGTATTCGCCCAGCTATATAGCCCGGGGCCATTATTTCAGACAAAAACCTCAGCGCCAGGTGGAACCAGGATGCTGGGAAATGGGATTTCATGGGATCTGGGGCTGTAAGGGTTAATCAGGGTAAAATTAGAGAAAAAAAGTGAAAATTAAAAAGAAAAAAAATCGTTCGTTAATCAGGGTAAAATTAGAGAAAAAAAGTGAAAATTAAAAAGAAGAAAAAAAATCGTTCGTTAACCCTAACCCACCCGGTGGATTTTCCAACGAAATTTTTTTTCAAGCGAAAAAAGCACACACAACAAGAGGTGCCACGCCCCGGGGTTTGAACCCACGACCTCTCGGTTGGCGGGCGGACACTCTACCAACTGCGCCACGGGGGAAGCTGTGCTGGGCGAGTGTATTCGCCCAGCTATATAGCCCAGGGCCATTATTTCAGACAAAAACCTCAGCGCCAGGTGGAACCAGGATGCTGGGAAATGGGATTTCATGGGATCTGGGGCTGTAAGTGTTAATTAGCATTTGGTTTATCATGATCCATGCACGCTCTCGCAGGTTTTCACCAGGTTCTCCGGTTTCCTCCTGCTTTCAACATCGGTGATCAGTTGTTTCGGTTATCAAAAACTTCCTTGACCCAATGGTATTTGGGGAGCTGCATTGAAAAATGGTGGATGTTACAATCTATCTAAGTGCGGATAGGTTTGCGCTAGAAATTGGCTACACCCTAGTTGATGCGACCCGATTCTGATGATTCACCAGCAGCAAAAATTACATCGCTTTGAGCAGTTGAGCCATTTGGAAAGGCGCTTTATAAATTATTATTATTATTATTATTATTATAAGAAACTATGGTAAATTATGAAATGGATTTCTTAATAGTTTCTTCATAATTTACAGGCTATTTTGATAGTTTCTTCATAATTTACAGGCTATTTTGATAGTTAAGTTCAAAATAAGCCTGGCTAAAAGGTCAAGTTTATAAGGTTTCATTTAATGATTTATTTCAATATTGCCTCTTATAATTTATAAATTTCTAAAATAGTCTTATATGCATTTGATCCAAGGTTTTTTAGAAGTGCTTTCTCCTACTTAAAACATAACATTCACTGACTTTTACTAGGGATGGTGTTTAACTATTATGAAAGAAGAACAGTATTGTCAATGTGTTTTTATATCCGACTTTTAATACTGAATAGTCTTACTGATATTGTGTCATAGACTTTAAAGATATATATTCATAATATAGGTTAAGACTTTTGTCGGGCAGTTTAAAACTTGTCCAACAGTACACATTTTTTCTGCAGCGAATTCTTTAAACTCTTTCCCACTGCTACAGTCTTTAAAATTTAATTTTCTTTAAAATTTATTTTCTTTAAAATTGAATTTTCTTTAAAATTTAATTTTCTTTAAAATTTCAATTTCTTTAAAATTTCAATTTCTTTAAAATTCAATTTTCTAGCAACTGATGCATCATATCCAAGCACACTTAGCTGCCTCCTAATTGAAATCAAATACTAGATGAAAACAAACAAATACAAGACCAACAGGTCTCATTTTCAATAAAACATCTTATTGAAACCTCTTTGTCTATTTACTTTAATCACCTACTTACTTTGTACGTCATCATATGACCTTTTTATATATTTATTACGTACCTCAATTTACAAGGAAATTAAATTCAGAATTGAAGCTCTATTAAGCTCAATTTTGTTAATTCACACACAAAATTTCAGCTCAATATTAGAAATATAGACTTATCAGACTAGGGGGGCCTTTTGTTTGGTGGTTTACATGGTGGTGGCCCTACGATATAACTGTCTTCATGAAGATCTACTTGGTTTCCCCTTGATTATCTATACACATTACATATAAAAACCTGTGTAGTGGTTCATAGGTAAAACAACATAATATTGGCATTTCTAAGTGAGAATATTGTCTTCATGATATAAATAATAGTATTGAAAATAATTTTGCACAAAAAACACAGAATGTTTTTTTGGATACAACTCTGTGTGCCTACGTTGGCATATGGAAAGAGAGAAACAAATCACTTGATCAAAATTCATTATCATAACATTCATGGAAAGCATTCCTGCCTAGATCAGTTTACATATGACATTTCAGGCCAGTAGAAATGAGAACAAAATAATTATGAACACACATGATTAGCGTGTACTAGTTATCTCATAAAATTCAACTCCCTCTTTTTCAAATTCAGATAAAACTATACATTATATATTGATCTTAGTAATAAGTACAAATACAAGACCAACGGGTCTCGATTTCAATGAAGTATCCAATTGAAGCCTATATTACTCCTGTGTACATTTAAGTTTAATTACCTACTTTGTAAATTAAACATGAACTTTATACATGTATCTCAATTTCAAGGAAATTAAAATCTTTTATTTTGTTGATCATAAATCAGCTATCCAAAATTTGGCAATCAACCATTAAAATCAAATTAAAAACCCATCAGTCGGCTTTGATCAGTCGATTCTTAGCATGAGAGAGAGTATGAATATGTCACATAGAAGAAGGAGTGTCAGACGACGTGCGCTAAGCTAGAGATTAGCTAGTCTTAAGACTAAACTTTCAGTTAACGGCCGTGTGAATCATGTCATGGTTAACTAACCTAGAGTCTATAGCTGGAATTTTAACCCTAAGAAAATTAGCGGTTAACTTTTTTTGAAGCACTAACCGAGATCGTGTCTGCAGTGTGATTCCTTCAACCAAGTTAACCACAAGTGAGATTTTTGAAAGGCCAATGCCTTTCGATGCATTACTTCTGACAATCTAAGAATCGTGTGGCCTTGAATAAGTCTTGAAGCTACCAACCGCAGTTGTATCACTAGACTCGGAGCTAAGATTGTCGTCTGGACAGGAACTCTGGATTGGGGGTAATTTTATTAAAGCTCGATTCTCAAGACTATCGACTAGGCCCAAAGAAGATTTTAAAGACACCACCACAATGCATTGCGTTTGTGCAAAATGCCCTAATTCTGGTCTCCAATTTGTCTTGGTTCCATAGCCATATGCACACAATCATGGCTTCATAGAGAGTTCATCGTTGGGAGCTCTTAGGTTCTAGTTTATATCAATGAATTGATTAGTTATCAGTGTTCCTTTTTCTTATTTCTAAAACTTAAGAGCTCGACAAATGCATCGTGTGAAAATCACTTTAGTTGACTGGCGTTCGTGCAGTGCATTGTGGGAAGACCTTAAAATCTTCTTTGGAATAGGCATAGAGAAAGAAAAACTCACCTGGGCCTTGTATGTCTTTCATGAATTGATCCATCTCATACTGTATCAGGGAAAAATGACAGATACATATGAAAACATTGATGAGGATAAGATGACCATAGACAGCAAGGAAGGGCAACTTCCTCCTAGGCAATGACTAAAATAATCAGAAGAGGGGCTTTGACTGGAGTTGGTTTTTCAGGGTCAATGCATAAATTTTTTAAAAATGGTGATAATCAAAAGGGAAAATAAAAATCATGCTTGATCGATCCCACATTTGGATGTTGACATGCTGATATTTTAAATTATATTCTGATTTGATTTACTGAAATTTAAATTATTCAAATATTGATGCTTTAGCATCTGTAACATAAGTGTTTTGTCTTTTACAATGTTGAGACAATGAAATGATTTTTCTTTTCAGCCTTAACAAATTCTCATGCATAATTTTGATAATACAGGACTAGATGTTTTGTTCACCCTGAATTAAATGTAGAAATGACACAAAAAGTCTTTATGCTAGACAAGTTTCAAGACAGCTTCCAAGAAGGTAAAATCAGTTTCCTTCTGTTTTTAACAATAACCCAATAATAAGAGTATAATACTCTGGGGAGTATGGGTCCATTTTTGGGGGGTTTACGTTCACGGTCAGCCTGCTGGCACAGGGAGTTATATATCAAAACGTTCCTCGATGTGTGTAGAATACAACCTAGGTGGACATCCTTGCCAATGTGGATGTTTTCACCCCAAATTGAGGTTAAAGGTCAATTTAAAATCTAAATTTATCATGACAAACAAACTTAAATACAGGCTATTGACACTAAAAAGTATATAATATTGTTGGGCCGGATGTTTAAAACAAAAAATTAGGGTCAACGGTCACATGTGTTACATTAGGACATCAAAATTGGGCTATTAAACCCTAAAAAGTATATAATTTTGTTGGGCTGAGTGGTTAGAACAAAAACCTTTGATTGTTGATCAATAGTTTTTGACCTATGACCTTTTTTAAAAAATGACAAGTTGGCCAAGTTAAAAGAGGACTTCATCTCGGTGTTTTGAGAGTCTTTTCTTGCAGTGCGAGTGAATTTGCGGTCTGTCATTTTGTCAGTTTTAGTCTTGTGTTCCTTTTTGCGTAAGCCGAATCGGCAGCCTGTCTCGCTTATACGGCCAATTGATCCAGATTGCGTCATCAAAAACATCCCGTGACGTCACCATAAAGTCAACATCTTCTGGTAACTCTAGATCAGCAGTCATACACCATTGATAAAGACATTCTATTGGACGTCGAAACTGTCTGGAACAATAAGTTCAAATTTGAATTATTTCTATGACATTTTCTTATTATGTTTCCTTGGATTCCTGATGAAATTATGTTACCTATTTTTGATGTACCCGTGGCGTTCATTATTAAGTCTGTTGCCACCATTGATGTTGGAAATGTGTTATGTGAAGTAAATTTATATACCAAACTTATAACATAGTAAATCAATTCTCATTGAGTTACAATATTTTTAAAAAGAATGAATAAGTGAATTTTTGGCAGAATTTGTGAAAAATTGCCAAATATGGCATATTAACACCAGACTTGACAATTTAAAATGGTCAAAAACTATAATTAAACGTTCAAAGCTGTCAATAATTTTTTTGTTCTAACCACACAGCCCAACAATATGATATACTTGTTAGGATCAATAGCCTGATTTTGACGTCCCATTCAAACCCATGTAACCTTTAGCCCTATAAAATCAATGTCAATGGTCAATGTAACATCCATGTTGGCAATGATGTCCACCTAGGGTGTATTCTACAAACTTTGCGGAACATTTTGGTATATAACTCTGTGCCAGAAGACCAGGACGGAAAAACCATGTGTGCTCCCCAGCTAGTGGGCAATTAAAAGAAAAAAGAAAACTCACAGGCTGAAACTTTGACATTTTGACAACATTATTTTGACATTTCAATCACAATAATTTATTCAAGTGATGTTGGTTTCTCAAAACAAACAAAAATATTTTTTTTTTTGGGGGGGGGAAATAACAATGTGTTGATAATCGGTAAATATGTTATCCTTGCACAAACCTTTGATGGTTTATATCCAAATAATGATACCACTGCTGCCTTAAGGTCTTCCCTATTCAAGAATCCTTTGTTGCCTTCGTCACATTGATGAAACACCTTGAAAATTAAATGTTAAAAAAGTGCAAAAAAAATCAAAAATTGGCAAAACATCTCTTAACAAATATAAATGTAAGCATGGATGCCTAAAAAATATGAATAATAGGCCTAAAGTTGCTGACAGAGAAGTTCAGCACTTGCCCTATGCCTATGTGCTAAATAATGTGTGTGTTTCCGGAGAGGTCTGTTTACCCATAGAAGGGGTTTTGTCGCCAAACAGCACAATATAATACACATTTTTGCTCAAAATAGCCCTTGTGCTAAAAAAAAATTACTCCTGATAGTGTGATTCCAAGGCTATATTTTATCTTGTTCATCGTCCTGGAACAGAATAAACCAAATTAATTGCAAAGAGGGAAGGGAAGAGTATGCTGATTAAAATTAACCTGGAGGAAACAATTTCCTATTTCTTGTTTATTATCCCATACAGTTGTTTAAATCACAATGCCTCAGACCATTTCAACGCAGAGATCTATGCTTGCCATTTGCATGTAGTATTTCATACTGGCCCAAATATAGAAACGTAAACAAATTGTACGTCGAAGCTGTAACATTCTCCATCCAAGTTTTCTGTCCCCTTTCAAATTCTGCCGGTACATTACCCAGTCCCAGGTAGGATTCACTCATCACTCCCCACTGCTACGACATGTGATGCGCTCTGTACTGTACATGTGTACACATGTTTTGTAACACAGTTATCCCTTTCAGAAATTCAATGTTTTGGTGTGACATGTTACAGTAGTTTATCTCTAAATCATAGCTCTCTGTTTGAGAGCTATGAAATGAAAGCATCCGAGTCTGCATCACATTTTTCATCAATATATTCTAAATAAAATTTGTGAAACTTTTGTTTCAGATATCATTATTCATATTAGTGTCCAAAGAATTTGTATATATCTTTGTTAAATAGCTCGAACTATTTCAATCTCCAATAAATACTAGCTTGAATTTGGATCGCCCTATTCCCACTATAGTAATAAAAATGATGCCGACTGTCTCTTGGCCTAAGCTTATGATTAACGTGTCATCCATAGCCCACAAGAATCACATATGATGATGTCATATTCACGATGTTTTTGTCTCAGGGATTCAGAATCTGGCAATATCCTCAAATAGGTCTTAACCATGGACTTATCAGAAAGGAAAAGGCAGGCTTCATTTCTCATTAATATTATGGTTTATAATGCTTCCGTCCTATTGTAAGCATCGACCGCCAACAAAAGAGTACTACATGACCTCTTTAGAAATCAAAATCCTCAACGATCTATCGAAAGCCATGGTTGTTCACCACAAAGGTGTGAAAACTCTTTTATTCGGTAACGTTACTAACGTAAAGACTGCGCGCTACAAAGAGAAGTGGATCAGTCCAATTCTTTTGACATAGGAATGACGATTCACAGCAACTCCTATCAGGCGCCATATTTCGTTACTCATCGCTACTACATACATGCACTTTAGATATTTTGCTTGCCAACACTTCAAGCTTTCCATCGATACAATTTATCCCCAATATTCCGACATTTTGGGTAGATTTAAATTAAAATCAAGTATATTGCGATGTTTTATACATTAACATTTTGTCTTTTTTTAACTTTTTTGAACTTTAATTTACTTATTGTTCCGTATGTCACCCCTCGAAAAGAACTCCTATCAGTTAGCTGAACCACTCGGATTTCTTTTGGTGTAGCTAGGTCATGAATAGGATACGACGACCTTTGACAACCACATGAATTATTGAGAATGAGCGGGGATGATGAGCATCTGCATGCCGTTGGTATAATTTATCAAGGATAATTTCCATGCCCATGCAGTGCTACGGCGACGGGATATTCCATAGATATTGTTTCATCATGCATGCTTGGCTGGGCCGATTAAATATTTTAAATTTATAAATCATGTTGGTGGGTTGTCAAGTTTGATTTTGCATAATCTTTGGGGCATAATTACGACTGTAAAATCAAGATTTTATGGACAAGTTTTGTTCAAAAGCCGAGGTACAAAAATCCATGAACAAATCAATCGTTTATATTTTATATTTATTTAAATATTTAAGGTGTGGTGCATCTAAATGAATATAAAAGTAAAATACATCAAATCAATCAACATACAATAATAAACATGGCCGACAAGTCGAAAGTGACCAACTCACCGTACTGTGTCGGGGACACTCCTAAACAGAGATTTTCCACTTAATATTTGCCAGAGAAACAAAAAAACATCTAAATTCAGTAGATTTTGTAAATTTTATATGTGGCAATAGACATGTTGCCTATAAAATGATATACCGTAACACTGTAAAGATTTGTAACTAAATGTTTGCATATATTTGTTTTCTCTTCAATTTGGGTCAAATAAAATTATAATTTTGTTTGTAGCCCCGGGGGGGGGGGGGAGGGCACTGACATTGGAAAAGGGTATAGGTATGTGCCGCACTGAAGACCCCCTTTTTCACCCTCTGCTGCTAGCTCTTATGACCCCCATTTGAGCCTGCATCTTATTCAAAAATTGCGAAATTTTGCGTTCCAAAGCCCCAATTCTTCGAAAATGTTGCGTTCTAAAACCAAAAAAGAAATCGAAAATGTGTGTTATTGCTAATGAAAATTTAACTATAGGCCAGTTCTCAAGACCTACTTTTTTGAAAAAATCAGTTCCTAAAACTCTTTTTGAGACCCTGGGCGGCATACCCCTACTCAAAAAAAAAGTTGAGTGCCCCCCCCCCCCCCCCCCCCCCCCCCCGGAGCCTATGCCTGCCTGTGATCTGGTAAAGAAAGATGTTTCATTTATGAATGATGGATAAAATGACAAATAGGTTTTGAATGCTATTCAACAAAACATGCATAACAACTGTTATAATTTTTTTTAATTCAATTTCAAAAATAAACAAAAAACAAAATAAATATATACAAACATTTACAAATCAGTGTTTTATTTTATGTTACAGTCAACACTTCTCTTCTCCTATTTAATGATTATTTACTAAATTTAGGTATTTTTCATATGTAAAAAGTAATTAGAAAACTGTATGTGTCTTGATCGTTGTTTAAAATAAAAATGTTTTTCGAATTAATGAATGTATTTCTAAATTATTTCAACAAACCAAGATAATATTATACTTGGGAGTGATATAGGTCACTCTAGTAGTCAGGTAGGGGTCAATCGATGCTGTTTAGATGACCAGTTAGGTCACTCTAGGAGTCAGGTAGGGGTCAATCGATGCTGTTTAGATGACCAGTTAAAGCTCTGAAAATTTAACATTTAATTTTTTTTTTAAAACATGGGGATTTTTTGTGTTTTTTAAAAAATATTAAATAGTAAAAAAAAGGAGGCGGCGGCTAAACGGAGGCGGGCGAGGACAGGAAACATGTAAAACAAGGTCTTCTAAAAAACTGGGTGGACAAGTGTTTTTAGTGTCAAAAGGATAATGAGAAGACTTGGAATGGATCTGTTGAATTTTGTGGAAGTCTCCAAGAGGATCACTAGTGTGTTGTTTCTGGAAGGAAATCACCGAGACGTTATGTGAGCGATAGGCCCTATGTGGTGAATTTTATGGAGAAAAAAAAATTGAAAGAAAATATATCATAATTTATAATTTAATTTAAATTCCAATGTTTATTAATTACGAGAAAAACTTAATTTATGACAAATTCAAAAATGCAACAAAATAACTTAGATTTCCCGGGGCGCCAGGATAATTATTATAATACTAATAGTCAATCGTTTTGTAACAAGGTCTTCTAAAAAACTGAGGGGGGGGGGGGACTTGGAATGGATCTGTTGAATTTTGTGGAAGTTGGCAAGAGGATCACAGTGTGTTGTTTCTGGAAGGAAATCACCGAGACGTTTGTGAGCTAGGCCTATATCATTATGGTGAAGTTAAGAAAAAGAATTGAAAGAAAAAATATCATTATTTATAATTTAATTTTAAATTCCAATGACAAATTTAAAAGTGCACAAAATAACTTGGATTTCCCAAGGCGCGAACTTGGGACCGCCAGGATAATTTGTAGTCAATCGTTTTGTAAAGATAAATCACGAATAAATACACTGTATAAGTTCATGAAGTTCATAACAACAGCCGAATAAAAAAAAAGAAAATCGTGATATTCATGACATATTCATTGAACCAAAAAAGTAAAAAATAATAATAGATAAAAAAAAGAGTCTCATTAATAAACAAACTAATGATATTGTAAGTAATTAATATAATGGAACATCAAAAAGTACCAATATTATACAAAAAGATATCTGGTCCCCAGCAGAATTGAACCCAGGTTCAATGCACCACAGCCGGAGGAAACAACCGCTACACCACTGGGGTGTCATTACATATTTGGAAGTCATAAGTTAGAATAATATTGAGACTGTCTGGTTTATCCACTCAATAAACTATTAAAATGTGATATTTGAACTACATGTCCATCAAAACACCATTTTATTTATTGTAATAGACACATATATTATAAAATATCATTAAAATACTAATTTTGCCTTGAAAATCTGAATTTGGCGGCGATTGGCGATATTTAGCATTTTATACCAAAAGTCTACTGCCGGCTGTATTAAAAAGCTCAAATTGCATGAAACCACAGATAAGATTAGTTTTTCTATCAATACTTCTTCCTTTATGTATAATACAATTTACATTATTTAGTAAATACAATAATTGTAACGTTTAACGTCACCACTAGCTAATTGAAACAATAATAATGACCCATGACCTTTCATCTGAAAGCTAAGGTGGCCAAGTTAACTTGTCCACCAAAAATTACTAGGCCTTATAATATTATTCTTACTGTCATTGTAAGACATGAAGCAACTTGTACAATGTCAATAGTTGTACGAATAACAGAGACACTCCCATTATTTGTACGTTAAGCCTAAAAAAAAAGAAGTTTAGTTTGATTGGCGTAACCCGACCGACCCTATTTTAACCCCCGACCCTAAACATTTTTTTTAATTTTTTTTAAATTAAATTAAAATAAAAAAAATTTAACAAAAGGTTGTGTGTGAGAAAAAGAAATAAAGACAGTGAAAATGTGTATTTGTGCCATTTGTTAATGTCTGTATGGTATATGTGTGCTGGTATATAAAATGTCATAGACGTTTTACAGATTTAAAAAAAATAAAAATAAAAATCCGACCTACCAGCTACCTACCCTATTTTTTTCTCTCGATGTTACGCCAATCAAACTTCTTTTTTTTAGGCCTTATTATAGAACGTCAATAATGGCAGCAAAAAGATGAAAGGAAATAATTGATTGCCGATACTTTGGAACCTCGGTAGTATTTTATAACGGAATAAATTGTATTGAAAACCATCACAGACCATAGGCATAGCTAGGGATGTTCATAACATTGACTCCTCCTTTTTAGGTTCACAGTTTTATCTTTTATCGCTAATTAGGGCAATTTTGCACCTAAAGTGGGGGAAAATAAAAAGGGCCCCTTCAGGACGCTGATCGTAGTAAAGTATTAGATACCACGGTGTATTGCCCTGGAATCGATTCCCGCTATGCTCGCCGAGTTGGAACGATTCACCGGCCCCATGGTAGTAAAGTAGTAGATACGGAGAGGCGTGCATAATAAGTTCAGGGTGTATTGCCCTGTAATCGATCCCCGCGTTACCCGCTGTGTGCTATCGAGCGACTCAATGAACAATAAAAATAAAATGGTTTGTACTGGTACGAATATACACTGGGATAAAACGACTATGGGATGAAATGGTATTGAGTCGAAACAGTGCTGGGGTGAAGTGGTATTGGGTCGAAACCAAGGTCTTAGCCAGAGACCCGTCCACCCGTCATCTGGACGGGCAGATTACTCCCAGGACGGGCAGAATTGAGGAATTTAACAGATGTGATATTCTAAAAATTGTTGTTGGTAGAGTTTAGTGAACTTGAAACTAGTTCTGACTGACAAATCAAGGCTAAAACAGCACACATTTGAACAGGGTTGTAGCTAGCCACATTTGAGTGCCGGCTAAAATCTCACACATTTATCGCCACGGTCTGGCATTTTCAGCCATTTTGTGATATTTGATGTTCATTTGCTCAATTTTTGAATCCAAGTGCTGGTTAATTTGCCTGAAAATGGCTGTGAGTGCCGGTTGTTTAGCCTTAGTGCCGGTTGCTACCGACCGGCACCGACCAGTAGCTACAACCCTGCATTTGAACCTTGTGACCCCATTACTAGACTAGAGGTGGCAAACAGGTTGATTTATATTAAAATTAAAGGGTCAAGATCTGGACAATCTATTCTGATAAATTGGACGGGCAGTTGCTGAACTCTGGCTAAAACCCTGGTCGAAACCGTGCTGGGATGAAACGCGGTGGGATGAATCGACCTGAATTCTTCTAGTTCTACTATCAGTATCATCACCCTGTCCCTACCTAGCTCTGTTTCATAGCTCTCATACGTCGTGATACGACTCAGTATGAGAGCTATGAAATGAAAGCATATGTTCGTACGCTGGCGATTTTCGTTTCTAGTTTGCCTATTTCTAAAACATTTGAATACACTTACCTGGGTTATACATGTGCTTTGTACTGTTATTGCATCCTAGATACATTTTCAGCTCCATAAATGCTACTCAAAATGAAATATTAATGATATAAAATCGGCCCTAATCACAGCAAAATGGAGAAGTCGTCAGCAAAGATGGAAGTCAATTCGCGGTAGTTTACGATTGGTTCCGAATATTTTCAATTAGTCTCGTTCCACGTTTTACTCCTCATGGGTGTACGCGTGTATGCAAACATAGTAAATCACTAGGCGGACAACCAATACTACGATTTTACGAATGCGATCAACTGTTAACAACAGCCTGGTTCCAAATTGTTGGCACCAGGCTGCTTTTAGTGAGATTCCGAAGAACGCACGTGACCTGTTTTCCGAAGATTTCTGATCTCAATTTTAAATGGTCTATTACCAAACTATACAATGTTCTAACATATTTGACAATACGACAAATTATGTACAATTAGGGTCCTGGGTATGCAGTTTTCATTACGTAAATACAAGAAAGGGAATTAATGCGCTGTGCAAACGGAAGAACGCTATTTCATATGAACTCTCCGTATCGACCCTAGGTACATCCCCAAGTCTTCAAAATTACCGTACAAAAGCTGTACAAATATAGCCTGCAAGATAGCGACGTAGAGGGCGACGGAGAGTTAGTCTAATCGACCCTGAATTGACCCCTATTTCTTAGGCTGATTCCCGGTACCCAGCAGAATCCCTTTTGGATGAATTGTGTGGAGCCCATTAATGCAGGGACCAAGCAAACTCGACGGCATTGAAGAACGGTAATTATTTAGTCGTTAAAAAACCTCTAAAATCTCCAGAATTCGTGAGCGTAGAATTACATCGACGGTATCAAAATAATCCGTAAGTATAGTTCTATAAGTAAGGATAACTTAAATTTAATTACCAGAAAATTTATTTTTTGTTATGAAACAAATACGACGTAGGAAGTCAATGCTTGTTTTTGTAGCTAGTCCCTACCCTCAAAAAAGGCTAAAGTAAAATAAAAGCCATTCATTTAATCATTTCAATCAATAATAATATTAATATTATAATTTATTTAATAAATAGTTAGTTGTACGAATTCGTACAACAACTGTACGAATAACAGCGATATTATTCCGCTAATTCGTACAATAGTTGTACGAATAGACTCTGCCTATCAGAAAATGCGCAACAAAGTTGCATGGAAAGTTGCATAATTCAGCAGTCTGTTTCTACACCAGCATGCCAGATGACATTTTAAAATGCTTACAGCAAGAACGTGGTCACTGTTTTGAGCCATTTTGCAATTTGCAACTTATGTAAGCATGTGGTAATACAGAGTACAGACCAGCAATTTCAGTTTAAAATGAAAACACTGATTTTGCGTGCAATTTAAAGCGTAATTACGCTTGACCGCGTTGTTCCAACGCGAGGAGTTCCAACGCGAGGATCATACAAATCTGGCGGCCATGACACAGTGGTCCGAGATGATTTAGTAGAGTGTCTACTATTGGCTGATTGCTGCAAATGGAAGACTGTCGCATTTATTGGAAGCGCTGATTGGTTGTTTACGGGATTCCCATTACTCCTACGTAAAAACCTACAGTACATGTATGTCTTGTCCACATAAACCCGATATTTATGCCGGAGTCTGGTGTTTGGAATTACATTTTTGTTCAACAAGACAGCCAGTTTTTCTTCTGTAACTATGTCACCGCCTAGCAGAAGTACCACTGGACATACTCTTCGAAGATCAAGACGGCTTAGCAAGAGCAAACCAAGCAATTCTTTGTCGCCGAGTAACACTGGCACAGGTCTTTGTTCAGTCTTTACTACTGTCATTTACGTACACACATAATTTAATGTAGCACGGTCGATCTCTGCATGTATTTACTAAATGGTAGAGGGCCGGTCGTATACTTTGTATTGTAAGCTTTATAGCAGATATCATTATTTAAAGAACTGGTGCATGTAATGGAGAGATAAAAGAGACTTCAGACAATAATTTAGGCCCCTTTAAGTTTTAACTAGTTTTTAATTAACCACAGAAGTTCTCTTGATTGACAATATTATTGTTGTTTTGATAAATTAAATAATAATTAGGCTAGGCCCTATTTATATAATGATTGATGAAATTAAAAACATGAAATATGCAAATTGTTCTCAGCTGCTCTGGAGACTTTTAATTATCATGTCTCATGATTACTTGATCATACATGCCTTTAAATTATGGCAGTGGTTTACGTAGCCGTGGCCGTATACGGCTACGTATCGGGCACCCCATACATGCATAGTTAGTTATACGCATACGGTTATATACAGCTACGGGGGTACGGAACTGATTCGACGCCTTGGTTACGTAACCGTATATTATTTCTACGGCTACGTAACCAGCGCGCCGAGTATCGGTTAGGCTACGTATATTATATAGCCTACCCGCTTGTCTTGAATCGGGTGGACATAGGCCTTAACTTGTATAATAGTGGTATTTTGTTGGTAAACTAAAATTAAAAATCTGCCTGCAAAATGAGAATTGACCTAGGCCTACCTAAACAATATTTACCAATTTTTCGGGGGGAAAATAGCCCCATTTGTTTACCGCAGACATGAGACATGAGAATTCTGAGGTTTTTATCCTGGCTCTTTTAATTTCAGCCTGTTGTTGACCTTTTTAGCTCAATTTCACGCACATTCAGGTTTTTTCATGTTTTTACATTCGTTCTAATGCTTCATTTGGGCCATCCCGTATACGGCTATGTAAACACTTTGTTAAATTATAGTGCTCTCCAATACACAGCACCCGTAGCCTATATATATAGGTCGGCCCGGTCATCCGGGTACTTTTTACCATTTGCCGTTGACAACAAATCAGACGTTTTAACAGGGCCTATCACTCAGTTCTATGCTCGACCATACAGTAGATCAACCCAAGCGATCGCGTCACGCTGTGTAAGAGGCCTTTATTTACCTTTTTGGTTTGTGGTCAATGGCATGTGACGTCACTCCGGGTCGACCTATACATTTTTTATAATCAAAACAAATAATTCTTGATCAACAAATAGATGCATCTCAGACACGCACACGCAAGTACAACACAGTCAACACACTCAAATGAGCGGATGACTAACACTGCCTGTCTTTCATGATTTTTATTTGTACCCACACATTTTGTAAAATTCAAGCCAGTATTTCTTGGAAATAGTTGCAGGTTGAGATATTTAACCAATGTATACATATTACTTGTACATTAAACATGATATCTGAAGCAAATGTTTTACTAAATTTATTCATAAAAGTTTAATTCAGAGCTATAGGTAAATTAATAATTGAACGAACATCATCACGAACGCAGTACAAAGATAAACACGCCCGAAATTATCACGCGAATGGTTGTGCACACAATCAGGGATGTACTTTCGCGACATCCTGCGAGAATCCATACGCAGAGGAATTTTGCGAGAATCCATGGATTCTCGCAAATGGATTCTCGCAGAATATTTTTGCGAGAATCTTTTTTACTGAATTTAAATTCCGCATTTTAAACATTTTTTGAACTATTGTTAAGAACAATCATCATTTTAATTTTTAAGTTCAATAATATCATGATCTTTTTGAGCAATTCCCCAAATCTGTACCATACAACTGGTGCGTAAATTGGGTGCTAAGGCACCTGATTTTTATGGAATGCATTGCATCATTACACTGCGCATTGTGAGGTCAACATTCAGATGAATGAGAGTGTGACACTTTGTACCTGCTGTTCCATGGGATTGGTGTCACAGGTCATGCAGCCCCTTCATGCACCTGAGCACTGCTACTGCTGCATGCAAACCAACATTGTTGTTGTCATCTGCATGTATACCATTATCAGATGTTGACATCAGTAATTCTTAGCCTAGAGACTATTTTTAGATATCATTATTGTACATTGGAGCAAGTTTAAACTTTTTAAAACAATATGTGCAACAGGTACAATACATACACCCTGTGAATGAAGGGGTCGCGATGATCCTGAAAGCTACGGAGCTCAAAAACAATGGTTCGAAAAAGCTATCTAAATTAATCCTAGGTTACATGTCTTCTTATATTTTGCCCTTCAATTCTGTAAAGAAATGTTGGATTGGCCATAGACCAGGGGGACAGCCCCAAAGTATGGATTGATGTCGGCAACTGTTTTATATCACCGACCCCTCCAATCAGACGGCCGATAATTTTATGATGCCTCCTCCGTTCAGCATGTGAAATTATATTATAGTGAGCGGTAAAATTTGGCATTAGACATGTTTACATGATTTTGTGAGCCTTCTTAACCAAAAATATAGTTTACTCGCCTTAGTCACAGGCCCCATGTATTTCGTGAAAATTTAGCTTTAAATGGTGGAAAATGTCAATAATTTTACTAAATCAGCATTTTCTAGAAGTTCGATTTTTAAGGAAATTTACAAATTTTCAGACAAGATAACTCAAGTGAAAGCCATAAAATGTTAAAATATAACCATTATCTTATCTATAGAGAACATTTTGCTCTAGGAACATTTTTCTCAATTTTTGCATATTCACCAATTAAAGATAACATTTATGCAAAAGATACTAACATTTAGATAATTCAGATGTTTTTGTCAATATTTTGTAAAATAAGCATTATTTCGAAAAAAGAAAGAAAACAAAAACCCTTTAATCAAAACAAAGAATTGTCGATCACAGCATCATGATCTGAGTGCTCGCGTTCATCCAAAAGTTGAACGCGATCTTGCGATGCACTGCATTCTAAAAAAATGCTCAAGCTGTGATCAACAATTCTTTGTTTTTATTACAGTCAACAATCAATAATAAAAATAATTATCAACAAATTGTTTTTAGTTAAATGCTGTCTGAGAAATTAGCTTTTTTGGATAATTTATCAAAATATAGGTATTTATGTGCCAAACTGATGTCTTACTCAAATTCCACATTAAATTTACTTTCTATAATGTATACTGTTATATAGGATACTTAATATCAATATTTTCAAACTTAAAAGGGCAAGTTTCGAAGCCCTGGATTTCATATTTCAACATTTAGTCCTTTAATCAATAACCTGCACTCATGTCTATAGAGCTCATTGACTGGCCAGAGTGGTTGTGTCATTCCAAGTTGGACGGTTTCTCTTCCTGCTAATTGGCGTATGAAAAGTAAAGTTGTATAATCTTCATCATAAGTGCGACAATTATGAGATTTCAATTTTGAGAGCTTAGCAATTCATGAAATATTTGTATTATTGTTGAGGGGATTAAAAGATAAACAAATAAATAGTCACCTGTCTAGTGAATGATTGTGAAGTACTTGACATGTATCAGAGATGACCAATAGCTACTATTATTAGAGCTACTTAACCACTGTCTTATAATCTTATATGATTTTGGAGAATCTTCCTATTGGTCTTATATGGCCTAGCAACCAGTTGGTTTTCTCAAATTGCATGAATTGTGGACTTTATAATTAAATGTCAGTCATTAAGGCAAGAGGGGAGACATTTAAACTCAAGTTTATTCTACTTTGTCATTGATTGATTTTTATTAGACTTATAATTTACCCCTTATTTATTAGTACTGGTAAATGTAGAAGTATCTATAGGGTTTACCTTTTGGGGGGCTTAGTTCCACAAGGCCCTATCTGTAATAGCTGCCAGTTGCTATATTAATAGGGTTGGTTATAGGCTGAGCAATTGGTATAAACTAAATGTAACTTGGAGCAGCTATTGTAGATATAAAGTATCAATTTTCCCCAAAATGTGTCTTTCACATGGGCCACATTTATGGACCATTCTCTATCAGATATATCGGTAATTGTAAAACAAACAAATCAAAAGGAAAATCTCACGTTTCATATGAAAGAACAACAAACTAAAAGTGGGCTGCTTTCAGTTCTGTAATTAATGGAACAGTCCCTGTAGTATTCCTTCTCATCCATTTATATTTTGAGAAGAAAATGTCAACTGTAAAGTCTGTATGAAGATTTGGCTTGTATTGTAACATATTAATCAAAATGCAAACTGGTAGGGTGAAATATGGCTTTGTTATTTCCTCTAATTATCAAAACAAGTTAAACTCAGGATGTTATGGGGATTTGCCGAAAGAATTATTTGCATTAAGCAATTATTCTTCAGGTAATATCAATACTGTACATACACTGTTATCAGACATTTTAAACCAAGTTATTCAAAGCAGTGTTGACTTATGAACAATAGCACAGTATCTCACATGCACAAAGATATTCTACATGTATGTGCTATGGTATTAAACTTTATGATTATCTGTAATTAGATTTTGGATAGGGTATAATGAAATCAGCATAAGAGAATCACAATTTATAAATGTTTGACATACAACGTATGTATTACTTATTCTCCTGCTTATTCTTTTTTCTTGGCGCTAAATGTATTGTTTTCTTTTAAAGATATTGTAGATAAAAAATATATAAAGAGCATACCATGCCATATGGACCCCCATTCCCCAGTCTCAATCTCATTGCACAATCACACAATTTGCAAATGTACATCTATAGGCTCCGAAAATTATATTTGGGAGCATAATCCCCTATACTTTGATCGGTTCCAAATTGACGAGAAATATTTGTGTTTGATCAGTTTCAAATTGGCGAGAAATATTTGTTTTTAATCTCTCCGCGCGTAAAAGTAAACCAAGCGTATGCACACGATTATGGCCACACGCACACACGGTTATGCACGCACCACACATATGATGCGCAGTGCGATTGTTGCCTTCATGCACGCCCTGGGTCCTTCTGTATTCATTCTCTGCTGTAAGGTGGCTTTGCTAATTTGGAACTGATCAAACTACATGTATAGCATGATGCACCATCACCTGAGACTCTGTTCTACACGGCCCAGGTTCAATCCCTGAGGACGACATACCAATTTTTAGTGTCATTATTTATCCCATATTTCCCCCTATTAGCTTTATTGAGCGCTACAAACCACCGGGATGAATGAGTTACAGGGTTAAAGTCTGCATAGCATGATGATGTACAGGGCATATTTTTAAAAACATATTTTACACTAGAGAATAGCTTCATCAGAAATCATAGGAAACACAATAAGAAAGTTTCATAGAAATAAGTCCTAATTTGAACTTATTGTTCAAACAGTAAGCTAAATTTGGGATTATTTCTTTTATGTTTTTCACTATTTTAACATTCATAGTATTGTTAAAATTTAACCTCAAATAGACACACAAAATATATATTCTTGTAGCTATAATACAAATCACACCAAATAGGGCTTAGGGTTAATAACTTCAAAATCTCCCAATATTATACAGAAAAGTGTCCATATGTTGTATATAAAGCGGAGTTGTACTTGTACTCAAATTGACTTATTGACACTGTTTTATATCAAGTAAATACTGCGCTTATTGTATGGTATAAAGTCATCTTGATTAGATGAACCTCGCACTCCTCATGCTTTTATATTAAATATCCTAGTAAAAAAAAGTCACATCAGTTTTCGCACCATTACATTTAATCGCATAAATTTCTATTGATACCAAATCTACTCGATCCTCTATCTTTGGTCATGCTGAGGGTTTGATAGGAAACAAATACAAAGGTTCAACAGGGAAAGCAAGGTGCTATGGAAGGCTGTTATCATTGAAAACATGCAAGTCAGCTTTTGAAAAGTCCTGTCTAAACACAATGCTGTTTTGTCTAGCATCACAGTTTTCTATGTAGTGCTACATGTAGGTGAAGCGCTTGTTACCATCATATTCATAGAGCTTTTTGTATTAAGTAGTTTTTCGATTGATATTGGGACACTTCTGTATTTCATACATTTAATGTTCAAATTATTTTTGGAGTAGCCATTGCAAACTATTAAAAAAATGTGTTGTGTTGTATACAAAAATGTATGTTCCATGCTGTAATTCAAATTAACTGAATGCTCAACTTGTTCGGAATAATGTAATACAAAACTTCAGTGTCGTGTTATATGTCATGTAGGTCATATAATTTCATATCCAAATTATGACACCTTAATTTATCATTAATCTGATAAAAAATTTCCAAAAAGGTTTTATCCGATTATCCTCTGCCATTTTTACTTTGTACAGAGATAAATAAAATTTTATTTCAAAAACAATTTTTGTTTTATCTCTAGCGCTGTTAACAGTAAAAATAACATCCCAATTCAGCTAATTGATCTAAAATTGAATTATATATATTGCCAAGTGCCAGAATTGCATTTGGTCCACCCACAACCACATACTGTAAAAAAAATAGACGGCCATTGACTATTGCCAGTCTCATTCTGAACGATTTGAAATGTAAATAGGTGCAAGTGTTGCGAGTGTTTGACAGGTTGACTGCCATGATTCACCAAGGATTCATTCATCAATAGGGCCAGAAAAGGAGTCACATATTATCCTGACAATACTTTACCTTTTAATACTTCCTATCATGATTCACCTTGAATAATAAATATAGGATCACTGAAATAAAGAATGTGTACACTACAAAAATTACAAATTTTTTTGAAATAATGCATTACCAAAATGGTAAAAAGTACATAATATGGGCTTTTGATGGATGGGCAGAATTCCAATATTGCAATGTGATGTTTGAGAAGCCAAAGACTTTGTTTACCAGTTGGCATATATGACCTTTGGGAACATGACACATATCACTGACTGTACAATCAATAATGTGCAATTGTATTGCTGTCCATGCTGACATTGAGAATCTCTAGTTGTGATGTCTTATAGATATCTACGTATCAGAGTTATTGAGAGAATGCGAGAGATATCTGTGTATAAAATTTCTTTGGGAAACAGTTTAATTTTTATATAAAGGTCATTTGGTGTGCATATTATAAGGTGTCATCTTTTATGATTTCCAGATATATTACACCTTTAGTAAAAATTTGACTAGATTTGGAAAATTAAGTGAAATTAAACTCTTTTTGTTTCTGTTAATATACTGTCACCTGAGTGCTTTTTTGTTCGCCATCGTAAGTGCATATATTGCACCATTTTTATTTGTGACTTGCACTATTGCAGAGTCATTTGATATAACCATGTCGGAAAAACCTACCATTTGAAATTCCATAACTAAATGAAAATTCATGAGATGTTGCATATATGCTGGTGTTGCACTCTTCCAGTGATTATATCTCTGAAGTCTCTTTTTGAACCCTGTTACCTATTGATGTATCTCAGCACTATCAGTAAGGCCTACTCCCTCCCTGTATCTGATAGGAGACCTGGATAACCTGCAGTGGCCTACTATCAATTGACTTGGTCTGTGACTAAGGGGCTTTCACGTAACTTCAAATTTCCTCATTTAGCCGCTGACACACATATTGTGCGAAATGACTTGAGGGTTACCCACAGCATGCCTGTCCAGTCATTGGATGGTTTTGTTTGGCTGTATCATTTGATTGAAAAGCTTTTAAAAATTGCAGTGGTTTAATTTATTTAATGATAAAAAATGTCACAGGGAGACCTCATAGAGTGGAATGTGTCAATGCACTTTTTGTTTAAATAAAGGTGTGAAAGCACATGCAGATATAGTTCTTCATGTTCTACCGTTCTTAAAAAAAGGTGTGTCATAATCTGATACCTAAGCCATCAATTAAGATTGCCCATTTAATGCATTTGATTACAAAATCATGACATGCATTTTTGCTGTATCTCCTGAACGAGGGATCCCTGTATATATCTAAAGTGAACAGACTTTTATTTTATTATTTTCATAATCAGATCAAAGAGGGGCGCTTTACAGATGAAATCAAATTCCGCTTTTAAGATTATAACATTTAAGGGGGGTGCTAACCCTTTTTATATGAAGTTTATCAAGCGCTGTAACTTTTGAACTATTAATGTGATGTATATAAAAGTATACATTTTTGGAAAGGAAATAAGACAGAAACCATTTTTATTATCAAATTTCACTAACATTTTTGATTTTTAAAGATTTTGACCAAAAAATATCTGTCATCAGGGTGCAAAAAATGTCGGACACCGTAACAAAATCTGTTGTGGTAAAAAATGCTGAAATTCTAAGGGCTCTTGCCCTTTTACAGCTAGAGGAAAGCTCGGTGAAAGTGTGCTCCTTTTTTCTATATTGTTAAAAGGATCCGTGATTAACAAACACCTCACCGAATGGGTAAACCATTCAAGTTGAAGTACCCATTCAGTGAGGTGTTAATCACCGATCCTTTTTCACTCCTTTTAACAATATAGAAAGGAGGAACACGCTTTCCCTGCTCTTTCCTCGAGCTTTACTCCATTTGTAAAAATCAAAAAGGGTAAGAGCCCTAGGATCGCTTGATCGCTTGTTTTTTTCTTTCATAGAAATATTTAGTTTTTAATTTTTTTGACCAAGAAAGGTAAACAAATTATATTTTTGATCAATATTTAATAACTTAACATTTTTTTGAAAAAAATATAAAAATGCATTTGTGGAGAAGTGTCTTTAGATGACTTTGGTGCAGTTTCAGCAGTTTTTACCAAAAACTGATATTTTTACATTTTCAAAGTTATTTTTTGGTTACATTTTTTTAAATACCCGAATTTTTAGTGAAATTTGATACCAAAAATGGATTTACTGATTCATATCCTTACATGTACACTTATATACATAATACATCACATTTACTAGTTCAAAAGTGACAGCTCTTGATGAACTTCATATAAAAAGGGTTATCACCCCTTAAAATGATACCATATAATATTTATTGCAGCCGGACCTGTCAAATAGTCGGTCGGTTGGTTTTTTTTTTCTAATTTTTGTTAACCTAAAAGTCACAAAAATCTGGATTTTTTAAAATAAATTTGTGAACAAAAATTTTCGGCAGATTTTCAGCCCAAAAACAGCTGATTTTACATGATTTGAGAAAAAAATATCTTTAACAAAATTGAAAAATGCAAAAAGTGGGTCGGTCGGGCCCATAAAACAGGGTGTTTTTTCTTCCTCGCCTTATTACCGCTTTATTTTTTTCTGATCATTTTTGGCTATATTTTGAAATTCACTTTGCCACACCTTTTAATAATATGACCCATCACACATTGTAGTGACTTGGCATTGGGTATTATGAAACGGTTCAAACCAGTGCTATTTTTTGCGAATTCAATTTTCAGCTTATTTTGTCACATTTTTGGGCGAATCCAAATGGATAAAATTATTAGGGATAAATCATATGATAATCCTTGTGACGTCCTTGTAAACAAATAGGTAATTGACCAATCGCGGGCCCTAGTCAACAAGAACCCACGCCGTGTTGCGACTGTTTTGGAAAGCACTGCATGGAAGGACACGCTCACCAACCTTTGTAATGATCGTGTTCGCTGTCTGATTAAGATTAAGTGTCTGTAAGTCAGTCTGTTGACAACATGGTGTTTAAATTTATTGTTTTCTGTTGTTAATTTTTGCAGCTTCCCAATCAACTTCACCATCAACATCTTCCAACAAGACACGCAGCTCTTCACAGGAAAGAAGTCGACCGTACAGTTTACGCCGCAAGACACCCTCCCCATCACAAGGACTTGATCACGTAAGTAGACAATTTGAAGCGTGTACAGGGTGTCTCAAAAATAGTGTCCATAAGTTAGAAAAATTAATTAAAAATACATCCCATGTCTTTCTGTTTTAATAAACAGACTGTTGGTGAGCCCTATTAGTCCTCTTTCAAATACACTTTATCCCATTGAATTTCACCACCTAACTACCAAGATATGATCAATTCAGTAACAAGAGTGTGAATCCCACTTTGGCCACTTTTGAACAAGAAAATAGCTTTCAACTGAAAAATCTGCCTTTATGATTCCGATGATGATTTCAGGATATGTCATGTATTGTTTAAAATACCATCTAAAATTCAAATATTTTATGGTATATTGGTATATCATGGATAATAAGGATGAAAATATGTTTTTTGTTCAAATTCAACTAACTATCAACATTTAGTAGGTAGATTATTATTGATTAATTATTATGTTCAATTACACACTGAATGACGGTTCTAATTAAAAAGCTCTCTTCACACAAAAAGTGACCGAAGGTGAATTTGAACATACCCGAGTAGATTGACCATAATTTGATAACGGAATGTTAGAATATGTAGAATGTGGTGTTAATTACAACAGTCATACACTTGCAAAATGCAATAATAATGTATACCATTATCCAAAGATCTACATTTTTTGTTGCAAGGAAAATTATCAAGTTTACTGAACTTATCAAGTTTACTGAATACTAACTCTAAAATTAACTAACGTGTGACCACAGATTATGGAAATCCATTATTCTGGGGTGTGACACACATGGGTTCTGTCGCATCTATGTAGGTCGAAGTTGGGTAATTTATCAAATGACATGTTAAAAAATAGATCAGCTCTTTAAAAAAAAAGGTTGCTTGCAATATTTGAAAAAGAAAACAAAAGAAGTATAAGAAAAGAAAAAGTAACTATTGAAACAATACAAAAACAGTGGGGAAAACCCCTCCCTAAAACATGTTAAAAATATAAGATACACAGTGAATGATCCGAACATTGATTGTTTGAGTGTGCTTTTTTATAGATAATCAAATTGAATTGAAAAGAAAAAGTAACTATTACAATATTTAAAAAAAATGGGGAAAACCCCTCCATTAAATATGTTAAAAATACAAGATATACAGTGAATGATCCGAAAATAACTTTTTTGAGTGTGCCCTTTTATAGATAATCAATTGGAATTATGTTGAAAAGGTTGCAGTGAGGTATCTTGCTTACATTTAAGTGCAATGTATTTGGTGCTCTCTGCATGGTGATACAGACATGGGGGAATACATCCTGGCCCCTGACGCTGTATAAATAGGAAGTGCATGGCCAACTGAGGTGTTGTCACCTTATTGTTTGTTAACTGTGAAAGGTCAATGCTCTCTTGGCATCCAATGGCAGGCTGGGTCAGTCATGTCTGGCAATCTCTCAGGGATTCACCACAAAAGTGTGCTTTGATTTCAATGAGAAAATTTAGATCATGGTCAACTCAAACATGGCAAACTATCTATAATTGGATTAATTATTGAACTAACAGTCTGGAACGGCAAACTGCATAATTATATAATAATCCACCCCTTATGCCTGCGTAATACACTTGACTTCATCTCTCTTTTTGGTGGACAAGTTAACTTGGCCACCATAGCTTCCAGAAGTGGTTGTAATAAATGCGAAAATACCTCCAAATTCAGTTATTCAGTGCGAAATTAATATTTTAATGATATTTTATATTAAATGTGTCTATTACCGTAAATAAAATGGTGCTTTAATTGACAATGTAGCTTTTAAATAATAATAAATATGACATTTTAATTTTTTATTTAGTTTATTGAGTGGATAACCCTGTAACGACACTATATGTTATTAAAAACCTTCGCCATATTCAAAATGATTCGTGGCGCAATGGATTAGAGCGTTGGACGATCACTGCTTACATCGCAGATGGCATTCTAAGATACGTGTTCGAGTCCCGGCGGGGATGATGTTTTTTGTGTCATCTAAAATTAACTTTTTTTACTCTCAAATTAAATAAACATATTAATAGCACTCTAGTTTGCACATTTTATATTCTTTTTTTCAATACAGATCATTTAAAAAAAAAAAATTGGATAAAATTGTTTTAATTTTCGATTTAGCAGTAGGCCTACATAACTATTGAGTGGATAAACCATTTGCATTGCATACGTTGCTTTCACTTTTCAGACAACTTGTTTTGTATAATACATTGGTACTTTTTGATGTTCCATTATATTAATTAATTACAATATCATTAAGTTTGTTTATTAACGAGACTCTTTTTGGGGGTACGAGTGAGCACTTTATTTAATGTTATTTTTACAAAAGTTGTCATAAATTACGTCGTTCGACTCAGCTGAGGAGCACTTTATTTAATGTCATTTTTACAAAAATTTGTACATTTTTAATTTAAATTAAGTTATAAAAAATAATGATATTTTATATTAAATGTGTCTATTACTGCAAATAAAATGCTGTTTAAATGGAAAAATGTATGTTAATTTTCACAGTGCTTTGTTTCTTGTGAAAGTGTGCGGGGTACATTATTTGAGTGCAAAGGCAATACTTTTTTTGTAATTGAACATTGGTATTTAAATTGAATTAAAAATAATTTAAATTAAATTATAAATCTCGGTGATTTCCTTCCAGAAACAACACACTAGTGATCCTATCCTCTTGCCGACTTCCACAAAATTCAACAGATCCATTCCAAGTCTTCTCATCCTTTTGACACTAAAAACACTTTTCCACCCAGTTTTTTAGAAGACCTTGTTTAATAAGAGTCTTCTGACTAGTATTGTTACAAACCTGCCATAATCCTTTTTTTTTTGTGTTGAAAAGTTGTGAGTCTTTTTCCTCCCGGACTTAATTTCTTCCCCATATCTACCAATATCAATTTTCCTCCTATCTCCATTCTATCCAACTTCTTTCACCTTCTTATTCTTCGTACCCTTTGTCTTCCCCTTCCCCATCTCCCTTTCTCATACAATGACTGAGTAACTTCCCCATTTTTTCAAAAGTGTTGAGTTTTTTCCTTACCCTCAAAGCAGGGCATTTTCAAATATATAATATACCCCTGACATTTACGGAGAGCAAATGTGTTGAAAGAGAAAAGCATTTATACATGCACACAAACAACATCTCCTTGTTTGTTTACCAATAGTTAAATGTATTGGCCTAATTATTATTGACAATCTTCTGTAAGTGACTCCTCCATATGATGGTCATTCACCACCTCCCATGAAACTCACATGATTACCATTATAACACACAAAAACAGCATAAACTGCCTCGTGAAATTGATAATTTAGCCGACCGAGATTCAGAGACGAGTTTCTCAACCTGTCTGTGTGTGTGTTCAGCGTGCAGAATATCTCGAGATGAGTTTATTGACTCTACCCTGTGGTAAACCATTTGTCATAGGAGATGCAGGCTTTCGCAGAAAACAGACAGAGGAATGATGCTTTTGTTCGAGCGGTCGTGATGGTGTCACACATAATGTTCGCTAAAAGCAGTGCAGCAAAATACACCTTGTGTATTCAGACACATTAATGAATCCTAGATATCATCCATGTTATCATTAAGTCTTCACCTCTAGATTGATGTTTTGTTAATTTTGTGTTAATGTGTTGTATTGTTAGACAATGTTTATTAAATCTTGTCTGTCATATCGTATCAAATATATGCCCTGGACAAAATGTGATTTTGAGAATATTTGACAGGATTTAAGAAAAGCTTTTCAATGACAACTTATTTTTTAAATTTTGAATTGTACTTTGACAAACAAAACATTGGTTCACAAGTTGTACTGTTAGCTGTACCACATACTCAACTAAAAGTTGTATATTATGTTTTTGTTTAAGTTTTTGTTAAGTTCTTGACAATCATATTAAAGCATTGTTGTGATTATACATGGTTATTTTCCCCGTATTTATGTATTGTATCGCATCTGCCAACTTTGATTATTGTTTGTGAAACAAAATAATCCTTTGTGAGAAATAAGCAAACCTGTCCATTGTCACCTTTGTGGACATATCAATACATAGGAATTTTGTGTCATTGGCTCACACTCATAGTTACTGCCAATACAATGGCATCAGGGTGTAAACCACAAGGAAAATGCAATGTTTACTGCATAGGAACTGGACAAATTGAATGACACTGTCTTTGAACTTTAAGTTGCGTTCATAGGGTTTCCCATGGCTGAAGCAGCTGATGGTACTGAAAGGTGTCAACCTGATAATATGAAATGCTGAGTGTGTTCCAAGACATTTGTATACAATACCAAATAAGAATTAATGCAATGTACAATATTCCATCAGCCAAATATAATGTTGTGTATTTCCACTCGTCATCAGCGTTCGTGATAGTCGGTGTCGCATCGCGAAATGCGACACACTTTTGAAGACTTGCGATTCAATTGCACAGACATGTAGTGAAAAGTGCGACGCACAAATATTGCCTACTTGATCTTTGACAAACTTACCAAGATTGAGTTTCATCTTCAAATAAACCTTTAAAAAAAAATAATAATACAGTTTCGCCAATCGCCATCGGCAGCTTTTATTTTATTTTCGTCAAGAATTAAAATCAGCATTCGCTAACACGAATGCGCAGAACACCAACTGGCGGTATAGAATTTAGAAATTTCGGATTACTGCGCAAGTTCTACGAAAAATTGTCATGATGTCATCACTCAGCAAACCAGAGCGTAGCTAAAATAATACACGCAGTAACACGCTGTACCGATACAGTACAGAGGGGTGTCTGCTCGATATACAAACAGCCGGTCCAAACTGGTTAATTACCATATGAATTGCGGTGGAGTCGCAGCATATTTTAGAACGGGTAACATTGTAATGGATTTTTGCGTGGGTTATTGTAAAAAAGTAAATAAATAAAATATAATATTAGTCTACAGTTTAAATGTAAAGGATTCAATTTTTTTATTTATCATGTGCTAATTAATTACAAGTTATGAACTTATTGCCGAGTCTTAATTGGTAAAAATAGTATTTATATTTTCTCAATTGATACCGTGCTCGCTGAACACGGCATGTATTAATTAATAATTCCCCTTTTATGCAATGGAACGTTCCCATGACGAGATGTTGAAAACTTTCAATTCGAGGGATATCCCCACCGCAAGTGTCACGTGTGAATGGAAACTACTTGTTATTAATTGTATTCACTCGGACGAAGTTTAAAAAGTAAAAGTTTAAAACTGATTAAACTGTTAACAAAATTACAGTACAACTAAGTGTTTACAGTACTGTACAACAAACACCAACCACTTCAGTTATCAGAGTGATTTAATTATCATTTAAATAAAAACATCAAACGAGTTGCTACGAATGCGTCCGAGTTTATTTTTGTTTATTTACCCAATTTTCGTACAAATCTAGAACGTGCAAAGTTTATGAAATATTAATTTCATTATGATGAAAAGTGCTATTCAAAATATGTGAATCGCTACACAAAACTAATAGTGTATAGCACTTTTTGCTACACAAAAAAATGCTGGAAATTGAACACTGCTCGTCATATAGATCTTTTCTGGTTTTAGAGGAATCTATCGTTATAGTTTGATTAAAAATTGAACGTACACCACACACGCAGCACAAAGATAATCGCGCCTGGAATATTCATGCTCATGGTTGTGCGCGCTTTGCGCAATGTACGCAAAACGATGCTTTATGTGTTCATTCTATTCTAAATCTGATTATAGTATTTATTTTTGTAATTATAGAAACTTTTGAGGTAGATCTTCCATTTTAGATACTGATTTGATATCCGCAGGAATGATAAATGTGTTTAATGAGTCAAATGTAACCACATTTTTAAAATATGTTTATGTATAGAACTAAACATCCCTCACAATTGCCAAAATGTCCCTCAAAAAGCCAAAATTTCCAGCATAGAGTCCCAGATTTCCCATTTTTTTATTATCTAATTCCAATGCAGTATGGGTTGATTAGTGACACACACAAAAATCTTCATGAAAAATGACTCACTGCCAGATCTACTTACTTCTTCACTTTCTGCCCATGTTTAGTTGGTTTATGTTAGGGACAGGGAAAATGCGCGAGAGCACAAAAGCACCACAAAAAAAAACCCTTTTCATCCCACAGCACCTTTTTTACAAAAGTTGTCTAAATTAAACAAATAATGTCCATTTACACACAAAATCAACAAATTGCATAACTGTAGAAGTGTTTATTCTACACTTTGCTTAGTATGAATTTAGTTTTGAATGACACATGATGGTTTTGACAATGAAATATAAAACATGTACACTTGGAAAAGGACAACAAAGCCGCGCTTTAGGGTTTATATTTAATGCATGGCCTGTTTTTGTGCAAAAAAAGCACTTTTTGCTCCAAAAGGCACTTTTTCAAAAATTATGGGCAGCACTTTTAATGCTTTTAAAAAGCGCAAAATCACTGTCCCTAGTTTATTTTCAACATCAAAACACCTGTAACCAGCAGAAAATAATAGGGGCATCTTTTCATGAACTTAAATCACTTAATATCCGATTGTATTATGTTGCAACAAATTATGTGAACAGTCTGTAAGATGGGTTTCTTTAAAGAAGTACCCTTTGTGCGTAACAAAACGTAGCTATTACCTAGCAATTATGCTTGGTTAGCAAACTTCATTTATTTAATGTGAAGAGGACTTGATTAAAGCATGTTTAATTTACTGGGCATTTTTGTAAGTGAGTGTAGTACATATTAAACTCCAGTCAGCCTTACTCGTATCATCATTATGCATTGTGACTGAAGGCTCGATAGCTGTGTGAAGTGTGTATGCGCTATCCAAATGAAAGGAAGGCTCCCATCTGTCATTTTATTCACTGTACGAGGATAGCCGATAGCCTTGCTGTCAAGTCTCATGATTGCACGGACAGGATTTAAAACAAAAATCGCAATTGCAAAGAAAAATGCTCATGAAATATGTAATTTACCATTCAATATATGCTTAGAAAATTGCATATAGCAATCTGCATAGCATTTTTAGGTTACTAAATAGTTAATTCTGACCATTGAATTGTTAAGTTAATCATGCATAGTTTTGCCCTATTTAATGGGTTTGGGGTTGTAATTGGTTATCACTTAATAAATATGTTTATGGTCTTTGTCCCATGATGGTGTGGTTAATTGTGGGTCAGTATCAATATGATTTTGTTTCTTTGAATCGTATCAGACAATAGATGTGTGTTTACTTTTATTCAGCTCTCCTATCAAAATTGGTGCTTGAATTTTAGTTAATCCATGACCAGAAAAGGAGTTTGTCTCTGTCACATATCAATCATTAAAGCTATTTTCAAGAAAATATAACCATGTTGATATTCATGAATTTCTTGCAAAACAATATAATACCATTTTGATTCTGGAGGAAAAAGGTTGAATGACACATCAATAGTCAAACAAGGGAGTGAAAACCGCTCATTTATACACATAAAACTCTCAATTGAAACAATATAATTATTTTATTTTTACTAATGAATTTTTGATTCATCAATATTATCATTCATGAGATTTATTGTAAAACCCTTTTTGAACTATCGCATTTTTTTAATAACGATATTGATAGATTCTCCAATAACAATTTTACATGAGGTCGGTCATATTGAATCTCTCAAATGATTGATTAGTTGTGCAGGCAATATCAGCAATATTACTGTGAGAATATTAGTGTCATATCATACACTGTACAGTAGTAAGAATACAGGAAGATGGCATACAGTGAATCCAAGAAAAATCTGCGCATGTATCAGAATTGTAATTCAACTTGCCTTTTATGTTCAACTGACGTCAAATTGTACTGCAAGCAAAGGTTGTTTTGAGCACGATCCGTATAATATTGAGGCCATTTGATACTCGGAAATGTAGATGTTGCAGTGGTTTTCTGATAAAACCTGTATATTTATAGTTGAATTTTTGTGTGGGAATGTCAGTTTGGGCTGAAAATGGCATGTGAATCTTTTATAGACAAATCTTCAACCTAACATTACTTTCTTGTTATCTCCACTTGATTTGGTACTTGTCATGTGCAATTTTTAAATGGGCAGTATATAGCTCGATATTGAACAAAGATAAGCCGTTCACTACCAACTTCTGCAATCAAATTATTCTGAAATGACAACTCTCGTGTGATAATGCCGTTACATAAAAAGGCAATCAGCCTTACAACAGATTGAACAAAGCTCCTGATATACTTTGTGTCAACTCAAATTGGGAGGTGATGTCAGCCGGTATGAAAGCATCCACATCACTGTATTGCATACGCAGGGTTGTCTCCACGCCGGTCGGGTGTAGCCGGCACTCACGCTGGCCGACCGGCACTAAAATTTAAAAAACGGCACTAAAAAAAAGTTTGGGTTTTTTTGTTTTTGTTTTTTTTCTATTCTACATGGATAAAATCATTAAACTGCCTCATAAAATAAAAAATTATGTGGCAGGAACCCCCAAATAGGCCAAATTGCATTACAAAAAACCTTAAAAAAACCTAAGCAGGCCCCTGGACCCGCGCCGTGATCCGCTGCGCTCCGTTCGCTACACTCACTCCGCTCGCTACACTCACTCCGCTCGCCATCAGTAAAATTAGCCAGCACTCAAATTGCCCTGGAGACAACCCTGTGCATACGTAACTCTGATGCGTCGGCATTTGCATCCGTGCAATCAAAGAAGAATATCAGACGTGGCATAGAAAGTGCTGCACTTATCCCGAAATTAAGCACTGTCCTTATCTCTCAACTTGAGCTGACACAGAGTATAGGAGTAATCATGTCTTGCAAGCATATTTCCTTTCTTCGCTAGGAGTATATATTTAGAAATGTCATTCAAAGTTCTTTATTTTAACAAAATATCCTTTTGAACCTATGCCAACTTTTAAATGGGATTTTTGCTGATTCAGTGATTTGAATATCAAGCATGATGTGTTCTTTTTGTCCTCATTTGTGCCTATGCTTTACTATATTAATTTTCAATAGGAGTGACTATTATTACCAATCAGCAGCCATCTGTGCAGTGGCTGTCATGTCTGATCAAGTTTGATCATGTCTCATCTCTTTCTTGTCTTCTACAAAAATCAGGCTGTGCACAGAATCATTGCATCCTAATTGTACCTATATCGCTCCTTGTACCATTAAAAAACATTGATCATGTGTGAAATGTGTCAATTAATCTACGTTGTCTTGGCTCTTTTGGCAATTTTTCTTCTTATTTCCTCCCTTCTAAACTCCTTAGCTGTGAGCTCATAAATACAAAATGATGTTGTGATAGAAGTGACATTTCCATTTGAGTTCAGCGACCCTTGAAAAGGATGATTGGAAAGAAAAGAGGGCTGACCAAGCAGAAGGTCTGGATGTTGAAATATCTATTCCCACATGATCATTGATAGTCCATTATTTAACCATCCTGGTGGACAGGAGTAAATTGAAATAAGACTGCTCAATATCGAGTGATTACTCTATTGAAAATAATTAAGCCTTTTTATTCATCAAAGGATGAATTAACCACTATGTCAGTGTCAAATCAAAGACCGTCTTTGGTCAAAACTTACACAAATGTTTCGATATATTTGAAACAAAATTGTTGTTCAAATTTTCAAGTGTAGGTTGGTTATGATTCATTTGCCAGCATTATCTGCCATATATCAGTGACAGTTAACTGTCACTGCATATATTTAGCAGACATTGTAATGTACACCATGGCACTCATACATCAAATGGTCTCCTGCAAAGGATTGCTAATTTTGAAATTTAATTGATGATATATCATAATAGCTTGTTTGAAATACAATTGTTTTTTATTTTATTTTATTTTTTCTGTGAAAAATAAAAATCTGTAACATGTTACCAGCATTTGATATGAGCAATCACATTCTTTTCACATTTTCATATTATAACATTTAAAAAGGGAAATTACTGTTTGCACTTGCGGTTTTCTCACAATTAACACCTTAATCCTTTGAACACTGTAAACTACTTTATGTGCCTAATTAATAATATCATGCTAGCACTTTGTTTGAAGAGAAATAAGAACTCACGGTGTGATTAGTGTAATTAAGGGTGCCCTTTACCACAATTAAAACTCAAGTATGTTTTTTGAGGTTATGTGGGTTGGGTTTTTTTCTTCATTTTCAATCACACTCTCCAGGTCCAGACTAATGGGCATGGTTTAAACCAAATCAAATGGTTGTCCAGTGGATAACCTTTTAGGAGATTTTGGTTATCCACCACAAGTTATATGCATTTCTTTACAGTTGTTTCCTTTATAAATACATTATCCATATTTTACTTTGAGTAATATAAATACAAAAGTGTCAATTATTCTTGCATACATAATATTAACGTACAAAGGAGCATTTACCTCATGGAAGTGTCATTTTTTGAAAAACATAGTAAAATTATAAAAGTAAATTTGCAATAAATGAGCGGATGTCAGGATACAATTGATGACAGACCATTCATTTTTTGTGTCAAAATCTTGATTGTCCAACAGATAACTGGCAAGCAACTGAAAATGCACTGATATTTATGGTTTATTTTGGATGCATTGATAACTAATTGTTTGGAATGCTGACCAGAGGGGAGACATGTTTGTAAAATAATCAATTTGTTCTATTTGATAATTTTCTGTTCAAATTGTTTAATCTTAATTGAAGATTAAGGCAACAAAAAAGGTTTGTTTGCCCAAAGAAGGGGGGAAAGTGGGTCGGTCGGTGGTCGATTGATTGCCTTTTTTCTTTCTTTTTTCTTTTATTGTTGCTATAGACACTTATGAGTTCTATTCTTAAGTTTACTCGACACATTTAGAGAAGGACTATACAATTTTGTTAATGTTCTTAAACGTTTGTTTTAATAGCACCACACCAAAAAAAATTGGAAAGTCAAAAATCTCAAGTTAAAGCATGTGCGTTGAATGCAAGTAATGCGTAGTAAAACCCTCGGACCGTGTTTGATGTCCTGTTTTTGCTAGAATCTTGAACTTAAATCTCCTTGGTGTTTACAAGGGAGGATATGGGTATAAATAAAGTCTAGGACAGTTTGTTTATCTATTTGGCAACTTCAGATAAAAGATATCATTTAAAACATATAAAATAGTCAAAACTAAGAACTTTGCTCCAAAAAGACACAGATTTTCTTAATCAATACTAACAGTTATAAACCCTACTCTACTCTTGGACCCCTTTTGGAATCTCCCTTTAACCATCTACCACCAAGTAGGCACCATATTTGGTAACAGAAATTCAAATATGTGCACAAATTAATTTCTCACAATAGAAATGAACCAATTGATTAACCAATCAGCGCTTTTCTTAATAAGAGTAATATGAGAGAGTACACTATCGATCTGATTATTTATCACATTTCATCATGGTTTTAATGATAGACAATTCAATTTGCCCACATTTGATTCAATTCAGTGCTGAGTAGAATTTAATGATTATTCAGTAATGAAATAGTCACTAAATTAATTTCCAATAATTGGTACTGCAACCACAAGTTGCATTCTGGTACGTAGTGTGTTGAGTCGTCCCCTAAGTTGATTTTGGTTTGCACCTTGAGGGGTTTGTAAGTTCACTGAGAGAGTACCCAGGTGTTACCAGGTTATCCATAGTATTCTCCACAAGTGTGTGGGATTTTTGTGTGTGGGAAACTATTTGGACAAGTCAGTCAGCGAGTGAGTGAGTTAAGTTAGTGAAATGAGGAAATCTGCCCCGTACCATTGTGACACATCATTGATGATACAGATAATTAAATAAAACAATCATTAAATAAACAGTTGATCTTTTTTTCTAATATATTATGGACTATTGGATTACAGTCGGTACATGTGCAGTTTATCAATTTGAAATGGGGAATGAATGTAGACGTGGTTGTTACAAAATCTGCAAGTTCCTGGCAGGGGTCGTACCATACAGGAATTATCCATAAGGTAGCTAGCGAGCGAGCTCCATATAATAGAGCCAACTCTTGATTCAACACTGTGTGTTATTATTGTTGGCTGAGCCAATAGCCAACCGAATAATATTGGGTCAAGACAATGCAGGGGTGTTCTGGCCCAGAGGCATGTGTCATACATGCGGGCAAGTCGGACAGATTGCTCAGAAGTGACACAACTGTAAACGAGCCATTGCTGCTAACAGTTATATTCATGTATTCAGAATGGATTTGCATATAATGAATTTGCATACCTTTTTTCTGAGAGAACTTGTATTGACTAGGTCAATAAATGTGTTGTTTCGAGACGAATTAGACAAATCTGGGCATGTGCGCTGATGTTGATGTGTGAATAATGGGACAACCCTGTACGGAGCGCTATTGTTAGCATATCAACATTTTTATCTCATTTTTCAAGAAACAAAACATTCAGGTATTTGACCTAATAACGAATTCAAAACAAAGCTTGTGGTGCGCGAATGTACGGCGGCACACAGAGTGCAATTAGACGCTTTCATTGCACTCTGTATATTTTAGTTTCCTGCTTTCTGATTGGTTCGTAACTTCTTAGAGTGTATGAATTACTTATACTCCATTATCAATATCACGCTCATATGATGCGAGAGATGGCCACTTTAGAAACTGAAGTCTTACATAATCAATCTGAATTTGTCACATAAATGATAATGAAAGTGGAGGATTATTATTTCCTGTTTAATACTTTACTATTATTGTATTTTTGGTGAAGGACAGGATGTCTACTGTATGCGTTTTTGATGATTTCATTGTGCAATTATATCAAATGGGAAACCAAGGCTACCTTTTTAAGTACTTTATGTATTTTGATCAGAAATATAAAGAAGTAAATACTCTGAATTTCATTAGCCAGGCCCTTCACAATTGATTTTGAGTTTCCTGTTAAGGGAGGTGTCAACCCAAAATATTTGAAATTTATCAAGCACTGTAACTTTTAAACTAATAATGTAATGTACATAAAAGTATACATTTTTTCAAATGAAATGAGTCGGAGAATCCATTTTTGGTATTAAATTTTCCCCAAAATAGTGATTTCTACATTTTGCCCAAAAATTACTTTTTTGGCGCCAAAATTTTTCAGACAACCTAACAAAATCAGTTTTTGATTAAAAATTTCAAAATTTCACCAAAATCATCTTAAGTCAATTATCTAGGAAGCACCTTTTTTTTGGCGCCAAAAAATTTTAGTTTTGAAAATATTGACCAAAAAGTGCCAACAAAAATGTTTTTTATCTCAAAAATCACATTTTTGGCACTTTTTGGTCAATATTTTCAAAACTAAAAAATTTTAAGTAACAAAAAAAGTGCTTCCTAGATAATTGACTTTAGATGATTTTGGTGAAATTTTGAAATCTTTAATCAAAAACTGATTTTGTTAGGTTGTCTGAAAATTCGTATAGTTCCTTCAAATTTGAACTTCTACAAAACATCGATTTAGTACAAATATTGACATTTTCCACCATTTAAAGCTAATGTTCTCGGAATACACGGGCGTGTGACCTAAAAGGCGAGTATACTATTATGAACAATCAATTTAAACTATCAGATTCAATTTATATTGTCACAATGTGAAGAAATTGGAAGAAAACTGAAATTTAAATGATCGTAAGATTGGCCTTTGTTTACATTTTAGGCATTGTTTTGCTCTCTTTTGTTTTTCGCGTCTTCGTCGCGGATATTAAGCGACGTGTCTAGTATTACGCACGGGAAGATTCAGCGCGCGACGCAATGATCGAACAGCTGTCGCAGCATTTGAAAAGAGCGGAACTTCGCTTTACTTCCCGCCAAATAACCATGCGCCTTTTCCTGACTCAAACTTACCAAAACATCAAATTTAAATCACCCAAAAGAACGGGAAATCATCGCTTCCGATTAGTAACTTATGATGGTAATAATAGAATACATATAAAAGTATAAAATAATAGGAAAATATGAAATTCAATTTTTGACAAAAGTGCCGGGTTGACACTGCCCTTAACCGCCCTTCTCAAATTGAAAATGGCAAAATACTTAATGATTTGATTTGATTCTTTTGCATCTTTTCCTTTTAAAATGACAGTTTAATAGCAAATCTTGCATTTTTGTTGATTTGGAATCACCTTAGGGTGAATAAATAAACAACATGCTTGTAATTCATTATGGATAAAAGCAATCGTGGGTGTATTAAGAGTAAAACCCCTGTGCCCGTCAAACAGGCAACAAATTTGTGACATCAGTTTCAACCACTAACATGAAAATTAAAAAAATAATTAAAAGTGACCTCATCCATTTTTCAAAACCTGCAACAGGAAACTCAAATTGTGAAGGGCCTAATGCAGAATGTAGATGCGAAGATATGGCCTGTAATACAGTATCTTGGATTTAGAGTGGATCATGGGTGGCATTTTTCTGCCTTTCTTGAAATATTTGGGAGTATATTCTGTGGGCAGGGGGAAAAATGTTGATGTTTTCATGTAGTGTCAGTCATGCCTTGCGCAAATGTTTCTTGTCTGCCCCTTAAAAAATGCATTGACAAGAGTTTAATGCTTTGTGAGACTCTCAATTCCCCATTCCCCATTGGTGACAACAAATCTTGCCTACGCCGTTTCTCTGTGTCATTCATTAATTTTTTTTAAATCCAAATTTCTATACATTGCCGTCGGATTATTCCTAAGTAAAACCTGTAATATTGTGTTTTTAAAACAAATTTACTTTATTTATTAGGAGTCATTTCTCTTTCAATATTCTAACAAGTCATTTCGTCCTTCACATCAATCTTTGAATTTATAGTGCCTCAATCTTCAGCATTATACCATTTCGGTTCAATTGCATGTTAGTTGACTAAGTAACTATAAGTATTAAAACTATTGCTGTTACATATTTTGTGCAGTACCTTGTACTGATATAAGAGTCTGTGTATTGAACTTGAGCATGATTCACACCATTGAGCACTTTTCCTGCGTTGATAGGGTTTCCAAATTCCACCAGACCAAACTGTGTGGTTCCTACAGGCGATATAAACCTGACCTACCTACCCCGTATCTACTGCATAAGTTGGCTCTTTTATATGATGCGAGAAAGGTGCACGTATGTGCATTGTGCCCCTGTCTGAAGCTGACTTTATGGTGACCTTAATTCTGTACATGTACTGAATGTATGGTGGGATTTATCAGATCAGGAAGTTCTCTTGACATGGGTTTTTGCTGTTGGAGCCTGGCAGGAATGTATCTGAACTTAAGTGCATTTGCCTCTGGTTAATTTTTATAAAATAGTCCTACAAATGTGTACTATGAATAAGGTTGTGCATTAAAATTCAATATGGCATTGTTTAAGAAGTTTTTAATACAAGCATAAACAACCCACTTATTAAAAAGTCTCACACTTTATAATGTGAGTGCACTTTTATAATAGAATGTCACTCCCATTTTACACTTTGAGTGTTGAATGTATTTCATTTCAAGCATGCATAACATTTATTATAGTGCATTTAACTAAACAGCCATGTTTAATGAATAATAACACAACCCTGAACAAAAGCAGTTATTTTTGTGGGCATTTTTTGTTCATGCTCAACCAAATTGATATCATTTTGCATATTGATAAATTGATAAAACGATTTTGTTTTTCAATGCAAATGTAAAAAATAAACTTAAGAAACATTGTGTGTGTTTTTATTTTTGCGCAATCTTTATGGTGCACAAAAATATTCACTAAGAGGATTGTGGATTTAAAAGACAAGACTGAAGTTGAGCCACCTTTTAGTGAATTCTAGACTTAGAAGCATATCTATGGAATGTGAAATTATGCTCCTCCTTTTTAAGTGGGTACTTTTGTTCTTAAGTTATTAATTGTCTGTTTATAATCAAAACAAATAATCGTCGATCATTTTAACATGACCACTACAGCATTGTGTGTCTGTCTGTAGTTTTTGAATGCAGTGTGTCGCAAAACCGTGTTAAACCTTTGGATGAACGCGAGCGCTTGGATCATGATGCTCTGATCGACAATCATTTGTTTTGATTATGAAAGTGTTCTTTTTATGTTGAGGATTTGGGACCTGATGAAACCAACCATGGGAAATCCCATTGCACAAATCTGTCACATGGGTGTTTCCCAGATCTCAGTATGGTTTGTTGTCATACAAACTGCATGATAGGACTTGTCAAAGAGGTCACAGACTGGCCAAGTACCTTTTACAAACACAATAAGGCAAGGACAGATCTTTAACAAACATGTACAATTATATCATGTGCAGGGTTATTGCTTCTATTGCCACCATATAAGAGATAATCCTTGTGATCAACCCTGACTAGTTGGTTTCTTGGCCGGTGGTGTGTGTCTCAATGTGGCAATACATGGGCGTATACTGTCTGTACAAATACCCAAGAGCTAGCTCATTTTCAACATGCCAAGGATGTATTTGGTGGTGAAGGTGGTGGTACAATGCTGACAGGCAGGGATCAATAGACAAACCTGCTTGCTTGCTCCTGCAAGCTTGGATTTCTATGTCAAATAATATGCCCCGTCTTACATTGTGATTTGTCTGCAAGTTTTACTGACAGCCGTGTTGTGTTAAAGAATTTCCAAGCTGAACAATTGTATTTCCCACAGAGGTCTTGTTGACTTGACTCACATCCCCACAACCTAGCCTATTTAGCTGGTGAAAGGATGTCAGGATTTACAAACAGTATAACATACTGCCCGTCGAGGACTGGCGCGAATACGTCATGGATGTTGCTACATCTGAAAGATGCGTACAGCGGACTTCCTGTGCAGACGCAGAGTCAACTGTGTAAAAGGAGTAGATCATTACTGGTGTGCAATATCATATTTTAACCAATTGTATAATGTAGGATTTACTTTCGGTGGTATTTGTCAGTACATGTAGGCTGTTCAAGGGGATGTTATTGGATGGACATGGTAGTAGAAAATTACATCAATCAGTGATGCCAATGCCATTGATATGTTGAGATGTTGTATGAGACAAAGATATACTGGTAAACTCGTATTTTTGTTTTCAAAAATAAGTCTCTACCTTAAGTATTTAGTGGCAATCAACCATGGTCTGTGAACCATGATTTTGCTTATGCTTCAACAATCTGTGTCACCTACATGTAATTATGTTAATGAGAGAGTTGCAATGGCAGTTTTACCAATTGAATATCATTCCGATTTGTCCTTTTTTTATTTTTTTATTTGCAACAACAAGGGTTTCTTTTGCTATTGCAAAGACGTTTAGACCTGAGTTTTCAAAATAATTGAGTCTTGCCTTTATCTAATGTATGTGATACATGTGTGCTCCATGTTATTCTTTAACCAAGGCAGTGGTTTGTAGGAATAAAGCTAATTGGGGGAAATGTCAGGAAAATGGGGTGTGGTGCCCCTGGGGCTCAAACCCAGGCCACCGTGGCGGGAGTCCAGATGATTGTGCATCACACTATAAGGGGGTCACGTTCCCAAAAATATTTTTCGGAGCCTATACCTTTCAGTGATTACGATTGACTTGGGAAGCGGGGCCACCAGTGTGGCGCTTCTGTCAGATTTACCATGATTAGGGTTAAAACCTTGATGTGTAATGGCCAAAAGTTGGATTTGAGAATTATAAGTGTCATGAAAACAAACAATGCCAAATAAGGCGGGACTGCATGACTCCCAACTCGGGTTGATGCTTGATGACCCAGTCTCTGACCGTTACCATGCGAGTTGCACCATAAAAATAAATTTTGTTCATGCTTGCTGAGATTGTGCACAAGCAACCTTATAGATATTGGATATCCTTCGTTTCATGAAACTTTCTTAGATCAAATGGTTAATGATCTCCAAAATGATGGGTAAGAATGTGGTGTGATACAAAGCACCCATGGGTTAACAGCGAAAACAATTGTGAACATTGTATGTGCATAGATCATGTCTCATCACACACTTAAATTGTTATTATTGAATGAAAAAATGAAGGGTTCTCTATTTCAGGCACCATAGTCTGCAATGGCTGCAAGCAAGCTGTGGTTTTCCTAGTCTCTGTTCCATACAGAGCAACTTTTTTTTTCTCAATCAAACAATCATACAAATAATCACGTTTCCAACTTCTAATTCTATGCTAGCCCAATTTGTGTATTTAATATTTGGTCATTGGGTGGGCATTGTCAAGTTAATATGTATAAAATAGATTCTAAGAATGGAATGGAAGTTCATCTGTGCTAGTTGCAAGTTACAAATTAGATTGTTATTATTAACAACAAGAGTGTTTTAGCATTTTAGGTGCTACTGTGTTTACATAGTATGGGAGCACTATATTGACTCCCAAGTATTGAAGGATCATGGGGCTAGAAACAAGTATACTTTTACAAAACAGGCAGTTGTCCTAATCCACTTCTAGCGTCAGAACTGAATGTCAAATTATTTGTCCATTGTATATGCACCAGTGCCGGCGCTTCCAATGTTTGGCTTTTCTCAAGTTTCGTTGATATCATGCCAGCCATCTCCCATGCTGGCTGTCGTGACAGACCCGCTTGCTTGCCTGTCGCACTAGAAAGGTAGCCATTGCAATAAATCCTCTATGTAACCTGCAATAGACTCTATGTTAGTCCCAGTAGAGAATCGTATTTTAAAGGCATATAATATGGCTGAGTCCCTAACTGAGGCTTGACGTGCATTGCGGAATATCAATGTCTTATTGCTGCATGTGATTTAAAAATAGAAAGTATACACCGTCCTATATCTTATAAAAATACAGGTTTTCTATCTGTACATTATCCAAAGGGTGGGTCTTACTTAGTTAATCAAGAGTGGAGGAAAAACAAGCGAAGGCTTGAACTGTGAAACACAAGTGCTACTCCATACATATTTAAATATTTGCCAGCAGGAAAATGAAATTTACCTTTAGTATTTTGTGACATGTTTGTGTTTTATTGATTTACCTCTTGCTGCATAATGTAATGGCACTGGCAGGTATCTACTTTATATTCTTGTATCTTATTATGAAAAATATTCAATATTTATATTAATCTTTTTTATCTTTATCATTAATATTTGCTTTTGACAAAGCAGTATCTAGAATCTCCAATTTGCATTGTGTGTAGAACGACACATAATGTCATATGTCAATTTTTCAAAATTGTCTATTACCATTTCATAGTTTAGTGAAATGCATCATGCTTATGTTGAATTATGAAACGGAGTAAGAGCATTACATACAAAGCTGATCAATTACGAGAACTCTAGGGCATGACATCAAGATGATTTTAACTCTCAGGCAACAGCCACACTCATAGCAAATTGTTATTGTTTCATAAAGGCATCAATATTGATATACAGGGCTCCCTGCGCCTCCGTTTCCTCAGATTCATATTGCGTCTTACTTAGTTTACACCATATTTTCAGTGCCAAATAGGTGGAAATTGCAAGGCTTAAATTTGATAAATATCAACACACTTCAAATTCTATGCCCGTCTGTCTTGTGTTGTGTTGCAATCATTGATGCTTCCACTCATGCTGATGACATAGTATCAGTAACAAATTTTACACTTGCTAAAATTATGCAAACAGATATTAACGAATATGAAACAAACCGAATGTATATTTTTATTTTTATTTTATAAACTCGTCTTTAGGTAGCATTTGATATTATTAGTTATCCCCTGCATGTTCACACAATACGGAAAAATACATATGGTTTGGCATGTCATATCACATAAGGCCTAAAAAAAAAAATGGTATATAAACACTCGCTATAAACGAAACTCCCTCCAAACAAGGCGCCGAATTTACTTCCCTTCCTACCTCCGTAAAATCCCCTGAAGTTAACAACCCGTTAACAGGCTCTGCGCCATCACCTCTGTCCATAAAATCAGCGCGATAAACACGACCGGTTATGATGTTTGCAGATCATTTATTTTTAATAGAATTAATCGACTTTTGCGGTCTATTTCGGCCTCAGAATTTGACAAAATTTGACTCAGTTGCGTTTAAATCATCCGCCATTTTATTTGTTTATTATTTACGTGCCTTATTTTAAGCAACTCTTACATAGACACAAAGCAATCGTTTTACACGTTATATCTTACCTATCATACCGCCCAAATGCTGGTAACGCGATTAATTGACGATATGGAATATATTATGTGGTTTAACTTTCTTGTTTACATGATATGGATCAGATTTCATACGTATTAACCAATGAAATTGCAGTATTTACACCTTCTAAACGATAATATAGCATATGTATGAAACAAACATGACATGTGCCTGATGTTTATTTTGAAACATTGAACTCCTAAGAGAATATAAATGTAAGTGGGTCTTTCATTCAATTATGATTATTTTCTTTTATTCTATTTTCTTAAAATGCAGGACACATCAACCCCTAGCCCACCTCACTTGGTCAGCCGAGCAAAACGTTCCAGGCCTTCACATTATCGAGATGGGACGAGTATCAACTGTAAGTAGCCATTCATACTATCTTGAGAAGTGTAGTGAGCTTGATAAAGGAAAGCAAGTAGTATTGCACTACCGCTTTTCAATTCTTTTGTAATTTGATTTTCTTACAGTGAATTGAGTCAAAGAACAATATTTTACATACTTGATTTCACTTCTTTCAGAATTAGACTTTAAAGGCACAACATTTATGTATGCGTAATCTTTGGTCTTGCTACGCATGTGTGTGTGTATACACCTGTTTCTCGAGTTGACCGGCGTTTATGTACTGCAATCAGTGAATAACACAGTGACTCCACTGTCTTGTGGAAGTGAAATAGACTACAGATTCTGATGATTTAACAAATCTTGGAGCCACAACTTCACCAATTGCTATTCAAATACTTGACACGTGTCATGGTTTGTTTTCTATTTTCAGTAACTAATCCAGAAGACAACTTCCTACAGTACCATGTGCCAGATGAGATCCTTCTCACCATCTTCTCCTACCTGTTGGAGAGAGATCTCTGCAATGTTGCTTGTGTCTGCAAGAGGTTCAACACACTTGCCAATGACCTCACGTTATGGTAAGTCTGTCCAGAGTCCATCATCTTTAAAATCAGATTGATATTATGAAAAAAACATATATATTATGTATCCAGCGTACATAGTACAGACGATTACATCATAAAATCCACAAGCTATTTTGATTTTGTACACATAGTGCAACTCAAGCAGTACATATTGATTTTGTGCACTTAGTGCAGCTCAAGCAGTATGTATTAATTTTGTGCACATAGCGCAGTTGGAAATGCAACGCGAAGGGTGGCAATGGCGAGTTCAATCAGTGACTTTCAAATAAAAGGGACGGCTGAGCCGGTATTCTGTTGAAGGTATGTGTGTCTCGGATTAAAATCGATCATAAGGAAGCATCATAAAATGCTACGTAGCCTCTAGCGCTCCTTATTAATGATTCAAACAACCATAACCAATAACAGTTTAAAATAGAAAGGAATAAAAGATCATGTTAGTTTGCACTTTGTCGAAAAGGTGAAATCACCATGTCTTACATAATGGAGTGTATCTTGTGTTTGATAAATCCGATAGTCATGATATAAAATTCTAATGTACATTATGTCAAAGATGATGAAAAAACAATGGACCTGATCCGATTGATTTTGATGATGAAAATAATTAATTAACTTTGGCATCGATGGGTACTAATGTAATCATTTTGGGACAGCCTGTACTACCTGTTGAATTCCGGACTTTGTACAGGTATACAGGTCATACAGGTATGAACGAGACGGACATAGCACACGTTTTCTACAAAAATTCAATAGAGACTATAATCCCTTCTTTTGATTATCTCTGGTTCAATACACATGGCCGTACATATTGATTTTGTGCACATAGCGCAGCTCAAGCAGTATGTATTGATTTTGTGCACATAGCGTAGCTCAAGCAGTACATATTGATTTTCTGCACATAGTGCAGCCCAAGCAGTATGTATTGATTTTGAGCACATAGCGCAGCTCAGGCAGTACATATTGATTTTATGCACATAGCGCAACTCAACAGTGTGTATTGATTGTGTGCACATACCGCAGCTCAAGCAGTATGTACACTGTTTTAGGTTCAGTCAATTATCAATCCATTTATAGCGTAGTGTCACATACATGCTACAGTTGTCCCTATTTCCTATTGTTGTCTTTAATTTAAAGTTTGTATATAACTAGTATTGGTTGTAGTGTCTAGTGTTTAGTTTCAGGCCTATCATAGTCTTACAATTCTTACCATAATTGCATCAATCATTGCCAGTTTATCATCAACATATGGCTTTCATAGTATGCTATTTTTCGTTTATAAGTGTTAGACAATTCAGTGTACTTTGTGAAGCATTTCATTCGAAGAATACAGGCATTGTGTCTAGACTGTGCTGTGTATCGTACATTTCAAATCGCCATTATTTTATGTAGGATAACAGTTGTTCTTCCTGTGCAGCCATTGTATAATGTTTGGCATAGATGTGCATAATCCGGTTCTGAATAGGTGAATAGGTTTCTTAAAAGTTGTAACAAAAAGAAAAGTGTCGATCCTTCATTACATTGGATCTAATTGACCCCTTCAACGGTGCTTCAAGGTTTGACAGGTGATCGCAACGCCTTTATAAAGCTAGGGTTTGCTTCAGATTAATCAAATTGTAAATTTCAAAGGCCCAAAAAGAGTGGTATATAGAAGAAATACTGCGCGTTATGTGAAAAATAGAAAATGAAATTATCAATAATCTAGCCTGCCAGAGAAACATCTATAGCATAAAACATGGGGAAGTGTGCTCTTGCATGAGTTCCGGGTTTGCTGTGGTGTGCACCAATACCCATACATCACAGAATGCAAGTGTAATGTTGCAGAGCGATCGATAGCTATTAAATAATCAAAACCACTGTTGAAATCTCAAAAATGTATGAATTATCTTCAAAAGAAGGCTAGACCTGGCGATGTGTATATTAAAAGTGCATCATCAAGATTTGGACACTTGAATGGGGTGATAAAGGGAAAGGCGCCCTGTTACGAGCTCCAAGTGCAGTCCTTATGAACTAGCAAGCCATTCAGTATGCTCTATTACACTTATCGGAGACACACTAACTACCAAGGAAAGAAAGAGTGCTGTTAAAGGAGTGCTGCTACTGCTACACACATACATAAGCCAGTGTGGCTGCGTGCATGCATGCAATGAATGCTCAACATGAATATTCACTCTATTCGTACATCGCAGTAATGCATATAATTCAGTCACCTTGGTATACACATAATGTAATGTTATTACAACCTATTATCAATTGCCACATACTTAGAGAGCCAGCACTGACTTTGATAGGTTAGATTTTTTACTTCAAGTCTACATTGAAGAATATGTAGCACAAATTATATGTAGGTCTTTCTTCCTATTTATAATTTTTACTAGATCTCAATCTAGTATAAGCAAACTAATATTCAAGACTGTTTTGACACAATTTGCAGATTATATTGCTATGATAATAATTAAATCATTCTTTGTTTTGAAATAAGTGGTCTTAACCGATATCAACCCATTTTCTTTGGGCTCTGCATTTGATTAATTTACAACCATGGTTGATTTCACACAGTGATAAAACAATCATGTCTTTAATTTAAACATCATTTCCAATATCAAAGTAACAAAATGAGCAAATGATATTCAAAAGAAAAATCAAATAATTGAATATCTTACATTTCTCAATTTGGACAATTGTCAGGAAACAGTAAACTCACAATCAATTATGAAGGGCCCAAGAAATACAGTTGTTTTTCTATCAAAGTAGGAAATATTGGCCTCATCATGAGCCGTGTCCGCTCCAAGCCATTAAACACTTGGGTTTATCCATAGTATTTTAACACAAACAGTTGAAATGTTGAATTATCCAAATTAAAAAACACACCCATATACATTCTGCATACTAACTAACTGCAAGTGAGCTGTTACGCTATAATCTGGGTGAAACGCACGTATAGACCGTTTATTGTTGTTTAGACGGCTCTCGCATTTAGATCACGTTTAAAGCAATAACGCTGATACTCAAACGATGTGGTGCGGTAGTAGTGCACTTTCACACAATGCAAGATATATTTTTTGTTAATTTTCATTTAATTTAATGTAGTTGAAAGTATTTCCTTTTTGTGTAATTGTTATTTAAAATCAGAATAGGGTGATAGGGAAAACCTAGTGGTTCTACTTTATTGATAACAAATAGTGCATCCCCATTTTGTGTACAGTTGTGCTGTTTCCTGCAAAAATTGATTGTTGATATAATACTAGGCTGCAGAACAAGTTATTTTAGGTGCAATCGAAGTGTTACACAGTATGCATGTAATTTGCGTGAGAAAATTGCATTTACAGTAGTTATGCAGACACAGTTTGTCAAATTGTAGGATGCGCTGGGATGTATGTTTATAATGCATGGGTTGGTACAGGGATTTGAAATATTTGCAGCATCACATCACATTCTTGTTGTTGGAACATTACCTCCAGCTCACATGTGAAGCCATGGCCCTTAGTCCTAATCGTGTGTACTACCCTAATTTTAAAGTGCCATCCATTTGTATAATGCGGTAAGATTGGAATCAAAAAGCAGCCTATTTGTTTTTACAGCATATTTGGTTTCTTATAGGTTAGAAATATAGAATTTAAAAAGTGTATTTTAGAAATAGATGTTATAGAAATCAAACAACCCTCTCATTTTATGTTTCTGCTGATTTGCAATTGAAACAGATTTGCTTACAATTTAATTTAAACTATTATTGGCCTTGCTGCATAGAATAGAATACCCATTGTATAAAGATGACATTACCACGTCGCTAGCTATCATTACCGCAATTAACTCGATGCGTGTCTTTGGTGCAATTTATTCCCTCGCTTGCATTGATTGATGCATTGAATTCCAGTTCCAGTCTTTCTTTGCAATGTAAATTTCCATTTTTATTAAATGCCATCTCCCGCCTTTGTTCTCTTTGGATCAAATATCAGTCAGTCAGGCAGGCTTTTAATGCGGCACAACCAAAATCCCCTCACTGTCATAGCGAACCACTTGGCTGGTTTTTATATGATGTGCAAACCAAAAATTAATGCTAATTTTCCATGCTTGGCACGGTTCCTTGAAATTGTGGCAATTGCTATGATTGGAGGGTGTAAAATAAAATGAGCTGACTAAGAAAGATGTGGGTGGGTGAGTATGCGTGCATTATGTGTGTAGGGAAGGTTGACTCGGCACACACAAAAAGTCACATGTATGGGCGGCGATTCTGGCATTGTCCGGTAGTGGCCTGCTGTGTTGCTTATGATGGGTTCACCAATTTCCAAATACATTTTTGTATTGTTGAGGTCATGGAACCCAAACCTTTACAGTGTTATCCATAGATCTAAAGGACCTAATTATCACAATGGCATGAACTTTAGTTCAAAGCCAGCACTACACTCTCTCACTATTTAATGATGAATGCAGTAAAGAAAGAAATAAAAGAGCAATTGTAGTTGAGTTTTGTTTGCCTTAAGTGTATGTACTTTTATTAACAGGGAATGTATGGGTATTGATCTAGGGTAGATGCATAATCCCGACAGGCTATGTGTAGAATAATATGGCTTGTATTTTTAACTTATAACACTAGGGGTGGGTGAACAGAATGAGTGACTTTATAGAAAGTAATTTACATGAGTAAAGGAAAACATTAAATCTGATGTTGTTTATTTTATAATGGGATAAGGCCAAAAAAAAAAAAGTTTGTCTCAGATGACCCGCGCGCATTCCCGAAACCGCCCGCGTAAGCTTTTTTTTTAGTGGATTTTTTTTTTTTTTTCAATTTTTTCAATTTTTTTTCAATTTTTTTTCAATTTTTTTTTTTTTTTTCAATTTTCTCAAAAAAATCTTGCAAAATCCAACTTTTTGACCAAACAAATGACGATCAGGTCTAAATTGAAAAAAAAAAAAAAAAAAAAAATCCGCAGACCGCATTAGATTTTCAGTCTCTCATGTCATCTGAGACAAACCTTCTTTTTTTTTTTGCCTAAATGGGAATTATGTGTAGATCCCGACAGTTATTCCTTGTTATTCAGTATTTAAATATTTCCCGGTTAAATTCTGTTTTTAAATATTTCCTGGCAAAATTTTAATACAATTGACATTATTTTAGTCATTAAATTTGTCTGACTTTATTTTTTAATTCATATATTTTTGTTATCTTTATTTATTTATTTATTTATTTTTATAATTTGTCCCCTTATATCCAGGGAATATCATTATATGTTTTGTTTCATCATCATCAATGGGTATATTTATTTGTATTATTTTTTCCCTTTCATCTTTTTTCTTTTTTATCCAGGGAATGTCAGAAATATATTTTGTTTCATCATCATAGTGTATCAATGGGTTGGGTATACAGTATAGCGTGCCGCTAAATTTTAAATCTTTCACAAGTCTGTCCAATGATCAATGTCCGAATCTCTAAAGTAGGTCACACAGAATGCTGATGCCTAGCCGAGAATGTCAGCCCTGTGACAGACAGATAATATTGACCCTTTCACATTTGGCTGTTCACAGATTTTCTATTTATTTAAATGGCAAATCAGACTTACAAATCTAATGGGTTTAATAATAAATCTAACATCCATACAGTGTTGAATATTGGCAGGGAGTGCAAAGCTTTGTCGGTTTTGAATCATTAGTCACAGACAATTAAGTAAATGAATAAATGCAGTGTATGGTGTTGGCTATTGCATTTAATAAATCAATTCATTTCTTTTTAATAAAATGGAAACAGTTTACCATTCCAGTTTACTGTGTTATTCAATCATGGAGATCATTTGGAAAAATTGCTGATACTTTTTTCCTAAATGTTTCATATTTTGCTCCCCCACCCCCATAATTTAGGTGTTTATACCATGAGTTGAACAATGAGTTGAACATGAGTTATACCATGAGTTGAACATGAGTTATACCATGAGTTGAACAATGAGTTGAACATGAGTTATACCATGAGTTGAACAATGAGTTGAACATGAGTTATACCATGAGTTGAACAATGAGTTATACCATGAGTTGAACAATGAGTTGAACATGAGTTATACCATGAGTTGAACAATGAGTTGAACATGTGTTATACCATGAGTTGAACAATGAGTTGAACATGAGTTATACCATGAGTTGAACAATGATTAAGCTTTAAAAATCGAGATCAAATGGATGATGTTTTAGACAAATAGTTTTCTGTTGCATGAAAAAACAGTTTGCAATTTTATCATCTTTATTAGAGGTAATACTATAATCAAAACAAAGAATTCTCGATCAAATCGTATACGATTCCTCAGTGTCCCAGCGTATGGGGCATACTGTGCGTGAGCGTGTCAATCGCGACGGCAAGGGCGCAGTAAAACTGGAAGGTGTGATGTTCTTGTAAACAAAAGGTAATTGACCAATCGCGGCCCTAATCAACAAGACCCCACGCTGCGTGATTGGACAATTATGTAAGTAGGCCTACGCCAGCCCGAACGCGTTGTGGCATGGTTGTCAAGGGCTCATCACACTGCGTTCAGAATTCGGATGACGCTGGCGTGACTGAAATAAATGTTTTGATCGAGAATTCTTTGTTTTGATTATAGTATTCTATTCTAAATATGACAAACAATGGTCATCGAGCATCAACTAAATATCTTGCTCACGCAGTGCAATCCTCCCCTCAGTGTTTTTCTGGGCACATTTCATTGCTAAATTTTTATATTTATGTTTAGTGCAATACTTTTATGATGGAAAGGCTTTCCTGACCCTTTTGGTCCTTTAATCCCACAGTTTTAAATTGGTATTCATATCCAACTTTGTATGTTTTCATTTCTATGTGTCTGATTGTAATGTATTTTGTGCAATGCCTGCGGATGATGGTGAAAGGCCCATTGCCTAATCCATCCTCTAGTCTGGCTTTATATGTATTCTTTTCAATGTCTATTGATAAAATTGTAATGATTTAATAAAAAAAATATTAAAAAAATAGAGAATTTGCGCTTTTTAAAAGCACTAAACATGCTGCCTGATTTTGGAAACGCCTTTTTGCCCACATGCAAGGCGTTACAAATAAAGCCAAATACGTTGCGCTTATCCATGTTAACAAATTTCTTATTAAATTGTCAAAACCATAATTTTTCAAAACTAAATTCAAACTAAGGTCTAGTATAACACTTCTACAGTTATGCAATCTTTTGATTTTTAGTAAACGTTTTTTTAATTGAGACGACTTTTGAAAAAATGTGCTTAGGTATGAATAAAGTGTGCTTTTTTTAGCTATATCGCATCCTCCCTATCCCTAGGTATTAGTTTCTCATAGATTGTTATTGTTACAGCTGTAACAAATTCAAATGTATTCTAATAAATCCAAAAGAAGGGAGTACAATTCTGAGTTTCTAAGTCGCACACATGAAATAGGTTAAGTGCAAGTCATATTTGTTGAAAGCCTTGTCGTCAATTCTACAGAGATATACTGTTGACTTCGGTTACATGTGTATACCGTTTTGTGATCCATACCATGTTCAAGTAAAGAAGCTTCACGTTTCTCAAACTGGGAATGCCATCTCTCTTTCCCCCAAATGGCTCTCCAACAAGTTAAGCCTTGTAAGCAGGCACAATATGCGAGCAGCCGGTACAACATAACTACTGCAGGCTATGCATACATATGCAGGTTGCTTGCTTGTGAATTCATGCATCACTGGCATTTTAAAATAAATAGTGCCAGTAAAATACCCCAAAGGAATGATTATCTATAAATTGTCCATGTCTTTTGCTGATGTATTTAGGAGTAAATTGCACATGAGTAATAATGTGTTGTGATTGAATTTATTTGTCTTTCTTACAGGAAAAAGATGTACCAATCCGTATATGAAATGTCACTACCTCTCCTTAGACCTGCCCCAACTAAATTTAAATTTGTGCAGCCAGATAAAATAGATGTAGCCAATGTGTGGAAAGAAAGCTTCAAAACACTGGTAAGTTATATAGTCATATCTGCCACAATTGTAAATTCTACTGCCTTGACTAAAGCTGCAATCTTAGAAAGGAAAGAAAAAGTCACTGTCTTGACTAAATCTGCTATATTACATAAGCATATGTTCAAACACTGATCCCTAATTTACATGTTTTTCTTTCTACATGCCATGTGAGCCATATGTGCATCATGTCAAAGTAGAAATTTGTCTGTGGTTCCCTGAATGTTCCCATTCTATGTACCCCATCTCTTTCCCCACCAATCAATGTTATGGGAATATGTGTGGATAGTGTGCAAACTGAATTCAACATGGACCAGGGGCTTTGAAAAATGTATATTTGTAGGCCTAATGTACAGACGCCCCCTCCTACCCTGAATTAAGTTGGAATTGACAATTTCCCCACAATCAGCACATGTCCACGTAGCAGCAAAACTGAAATAGCCTCTCAGTATTTTTCACCTCCAAGTAATATGCACATTATTAATTCCTAATTTACATATCTATATTGACTTTCAAATTTCATTCATAAATAATAGAAAAATATACTGCACAAATATTTCGTGCAGTGAAATTCTTCATTAAAACAATATAATGCATACAATCTGAAGCTGCCACCCATACCATTTGCTTTTAATAACGCACAGCTCTCAGCGTGCTATATTTCTGTTATTTCACGGCCAGCCAAGGATCAACCTCGTCACCTGAGGTTCGCTATCTATTTGCCATTAAAGAGTATGCGCATTCCAGAATTGTCCATCAGTATGGTAAATGAGATCAATTTCATCCTATGCTAGTCAGCACTGCAAATTTGTTTGCTTATATTTTATTACATTGGAAATGGCACTCGCAAGTGCATTCTGATAACTCTGCCTGTGAAACGATTGTAAAGAAGAAAAAAACTATTAGAATCACTGATTAAAAACCCACATACCCACCCACTCACACCCACAGAATAAAGAACATTTTGCATGACTAAAAATAAGGAGGGTCTGAAGTATGATTTTCCACTTAATTTCTTGAGGGCCCTCAAATACTTAAGAAGAGCCCTCATTGCTCAACAAGGCATCAGCTTTGTGAAGGCCCTTAGGAATTGAGGCTTATTGACATCATGTAGAGGTAAACTTGAGCTGTCTTTGGTCAAATCAGTTCCAAGTATCTGATTTCTATGAGAGGATATGTGACGCGATCAAGAGGAATGAGTCGGATGTCGGGGAATCCCAAATTGAGATATGGCCAATTCAAAATGGCGGCTTACATAAGTTTTGATGGAAATTCATGTATACAATTTGACATAACTTTGGAACAAAACGTCATAACTTTGGAACAAAACGTCGTATCGACATGGGGGTTTTCAGTTTCTGAAAGCTCTAGGTGTCTTCTTTAAAACTGTATTAAAACTCATTTTCGACCAGGGTCGACATCCGACTCATTCCTCTTGATCGCGTCACATATTTAGACATATGTAACAGGCATGCATGAAAAGCAATGAAAAAACCCAAAAATTGTGATTGTATTATGAACAACGACTACATGTAGTTTGGTTTTCCATGCTCCCCCTCTTTTGAAAATCCTGGATTATGAAAGCCCCTTATTTTCCCAAAGCGAAAGGTGTTATCTTTGAGACGATTCATATCCAGCTTACTGTATAAATACATTGAGGTGATCCTGTAAGGCTTGCAAGTCACCGTTCACCAAGTGCACCTATTATGCACTCATCAATTGCAACCTCAGCCCAGGGATCTGGGACTGTAGCGGGGAGGTATAAAAATGTTGCCCATCTATGCGGGGGCTTGTAACAGGGACATACAAAGTGTGCCCCCGCTAGCCTGGGCATGTAACCAGGACGTAGCGGAGACAAACATCACTGAATAAATGTGCAGTAAAAAAAAAAAAATCAATACAAAATTATAATACTAGTTAATCTAACTAAAGATATAAGATTTGGTTCTTTCCGATATCTAAAATGTCCTTCACTTAATAATGGCGGTAGCCGGGCGTACTGTACACTATGTCCCGGCTGTTGGGACCGTGACTGTAGCCGGAGTGTACACTTTGTCCCGGCTACAGGGGGACGTACAAAAAATGGTACCCCGTCCTGCGGACCATACATGAGTGTACCGGGGACGTCACATTGGCAATTTGTACGTCCCGGCCAAAGTCCCAGCTAGTCCCGGGCTGGGATTGCAATTGACAAGTGCATTATAGACTTTGAAGTTGGCAGTCAACATCAAAGCAATCCATATGAGCTTCATTAGGAGAGTCTAGTCTCCTGATACCTAATGCCAAGTCCATGCTAGCCATAAAGGTCATCCAAAGGCTGTACTGGTTCCTAATAGGATCAGCATGTATTGTATTTATGGGTAAAATTCATTCTATTGGGAGGTCTATTTTGTATATTTTCCTAAAATAAGTAACCCCTAAGTTTTCCTATTTCTTGTGTGAGCCCAATTTGGGAAATAAGGGGCTACAAGCCTGGAGCCTGGTGTATTTTACATTGGATCGATTGGATTGGATCATTGAAAAGTACAAGCACAAATACAAATAGTTGAGAGTTATCACATATTTACTGTTGTTTCAAATATGGTCCACCAAATAGTAACTTGAAAACCCTTGAAATACTCTTGGTAAACAAACTATAGGGAATAAAATATGCAATAGCCAACTATATTAATATCTATCACGAGACAGTAACGTAACTGCGTCATTTACTAATTGCAGCACATAAACATGCGCGCCTACTCTAAGCACTTGCGAATACAAACTGGCGTAGAAAATGCACTCTCCGGACAGGGGTCAGACCCCCACCCTTTTTATTTTTGCCCCACATTTTTACATGAGCCACCCTTTTTATTTGGGAATGTTCAACTCCCACCCTTTATCCTGAAAAGGAGATATTTTGATCATTTTGTGTCTTCAAATTTGAAAAGGCACTCATTGGAAAAAAGGACAAAGTGACAGAAACATAGCCAAAGAATTATTGCTCAACATGCAATTGTTTAATAGTTTCATCGTAAGTGTTATGATATCTCTTCTGCTTGTAATGTTTTATTTACTCGTCTGTCTGTAATGTTTTATTTACTCGTCTGTCTGCTATCTATAGGGCTGGTTTTTTCGGGAATTCATAATCCTGGGACCCGTTTTGTTTTTCGGGCAGGGTCCCGGGTTTCCCAAAATTATACATCAAAATAATTGAAAGAAAAAAAATTAAAACAAATAAGCTTACTTAAAAAACCACCTTGTCGGCTAAATCACAATTATTTAATGCAAATTTATAGAAGAGATTCATTTGAAATGGATTTATTTATGGATCAAATCAGTGCATTTTTGGTACTCTTATGCTCGCTAGTGGTATTTCGCCGCGTACAACACTTTCGTAAGCTCGCCGCGAGTTTCCATTTTGAAAAAATGTCACGATTTCAACAATAGATGGCGCTATATAACAACAAACTCAATCTGTCAATTTATAGACTTGTTTAATTTTGAGGTATATCGGATACATATTTATGTTATTACTAGCGCTAGCGAGCCGACAAGGTCAGTATTTTGATTATTTTGACGATCGCTGAGAAATTATTCTCCGATCTCCACACTTTATACAACTACACCCTTTATATCAGAAATATTCTGACCCACGCTTTTGTTGATTTTCTGATTTCTGGAGTCCCACGCATTATAAAGCGTGCCGTCCGGACTATGAAATGAATGATACATATGTGTGCGTAAATGCTGCACCTGTAAAGTAACATCACTGAACAGAGGAAGAGAAATAATAGAGTATAACATAAAATACTTTCACCAAGCTGTTTGAAAATATGTTTCAATTCCAGTCCTGGTTCTTTTTCTCCAAGAGTGAAAGAGATGTTGTTTAGAACATAAACATTCTCATGTAAATGTATTCATCATCGGCTCTTATGAAATTCGCATAAGCAAAATAGAGTGCAACAATTACACCTTGCGGGTCTATTACTTGCTTTCATTACATCTATAGGGAGATAACAGTGCTTACAAATTCCAGTTCATCATCTGCAGTCACATACATTTGTGTTCCTTTGACTCACACACACAATATTTAATTATGACAGAATCACTGTTATTTGCACTGGTGTCACTGCTCAGCGAACTGAAAATACATACTGTAAAATCAGAAATGTTCACAAGTTTAAAATTTCACAAATCAGCAATACTGGCCTTATTCACTGCATGAACATTTCGCAAATGTAAACTTTGACAATTCGAACTTACTTTGTGTAACTTTCAATGCACTACTACAAGGTAGATTGGAAATATTTGTGGCATGAAATATTCGCAATGTGCTCCTCGTGATATTAGCGAAATTTAAATGTCACACAAAAATGTCTGGTTTTTACAGTATGCATGATGTATCTGAATGCATTACATTCGGTGCATGTACATAATAAGTAGGTAGGGCCTATTTCAACAACATAATGTCGAAATGTAGGTCATAGTATCCACCACATATCAATTTGAATAAAATAGTGTGGCTCTGTTCCTTGATTCATCGACTGCAGTAAATTGAGTGAAAATACAGCAGCCTTGTATTTAGGGAAGAAAGGTGCATCCACAATGCTGACTGTGTACAAGTTATAATATTCCATATTTAATACTACAGGGATTTCTTTATAATTAAGTAAAATCCACAAATTAAATGTGCCAGTGTTATTGTCTCACTCTGAGTATTGATATGATATTCAAAGTATAAAGGGCAAAGTGTTGATTATTGCAGATCATTTATGGCAGTATGTCAAAGTCAAATGATCATAAAAATAACAAACCAGGCGCTTGTGTTGTGTATGGAGGCTCTATAATATATACTATCTATCTATTATATCTTTGTCTTTGTGCAAGTGTCCATTGCAAAACATCAAGAAAAATACCTTCAGAGAATATGGAACAAATATGTGTAAACTTGCACCAAATGGACCCTCCTTTGGTGATTTTAAGCAAATACTTAAGAGACATCATAATACTCCAGTTTGTTTATCAATTTAAATGTTACCTGGGGAAGCACCTCCATGTGAGGTGATCATTTGAAGTACAGTCCAATTGTGAATGTAGCATGTAAGAGATTAATCCCCTTTTGAGCAGCTAACTGAAGTAGACTGATTTGATAACAACATCGGCACTTGAAGTGGGCCGAAGCAAAGCACTCCATTGCTTTAGGTGGGCAATGCTATGAACAGAAATCTACTTTGGAAGGATATTATTAAGAAGATGAATGGATGGTTAAAATAAGTAACAGTATTCTCAAATGATATGTATCAAGATAGCCAGTAAAGCACCCAATATGCTATATTTTGGGACCATTGTGTAGATATTGAGTCCATGTACATGTAGGTGCAAAACTATACTGTTTGGCCATCTCGAGACAGTGACGTAACTGAACAGGCGCAGCTTTTACGCACGCGTGTGTATCTTCCGCCTTTCAACGCTCGTGTTTGTACGCCAGCGCCGCGAGTATGCGCCCGCGTTATGTGATGCAATTAGTAGAATATGCGGTTACGTCACTGTCTCGAGATGGCCAAACAGAGTATACCTTATTGGCATTTTAGTTTGGCATGGGTTTTCAGGCCCTGGTTGTGTATATTTCGATATGCACTTATCAATCATACTATGTGATGCGCTACGTACAGTACCCAACTAGTCCTATATCATATAACACATTTATCAAGGTATTTTTCTTGTTGAAATTGAACAATCAATGGCTTGATGGCAACATAATGCTGTTTGTTGATCCCTAAGTGTGTATTACTAGTATGCCAACCTGGATAATGATCATTGAGATAAGTGAACGTATGATAAAATCACATTAAAGTCCCAGAGGGCAGTCCGACTATTACACGTTAAGCATGCGTGACCACAAAAACATGTAATAAGGATGGGATGCGTTACACGCTTAAAATGTAACAGGATCTAAAATTCACCATTTTCAAGAAAAAGGTACACACACACAAAAGTTACACTAAAATCTCATGTGAATTTTGGCTTCAGTGGAAAAACATGTTTAGGGATTGTCTAGAAAATCTTTGGTCATGCATGCATTGACTGTAGCCCCAGGCATGAAGGGCCCTAGATGTGAAAACAAAAAAGTTAACCAAAATTCTTTAACATTGTAACAACAACAAACAAAAAAACATTGTAACCAATAATGTTGTTTATCAAATGAATTGAGTCACCATTATAAACTTTCTGTTCATTTCACCATGTTTATTTTTCCACTTTCTACAGTACAATGCCGTACATGTGAGACAAGGATTCGCACAACATGTATACGACAATACAACTATGTACAAGGGTCGAGATATCCAGTATTATGACACAATTGAGGAGGCATTATCATCGGTAGAGGGCAATGACTACCCGGTTATACTCTTACACACGGGAGTGTACAGCGGGGAATGGCTCTATATCGATACGCCTGTCTGTATAGTTGGTGCTGGTAAGTTGAAGAATTGTCTCTGATACTTATTTACCATTTGATTGTTTTATTGTAATTATAATTATTTATTATTAATCATGTAGACTATTGTACCTTTATAACTAACAAGCACAGTTTTTCATAATTTGACCCAAATTTAAAATTATAGAATACAAAATTAGATGTCTTTTTAAAAAGTTTTATGTTGAAACAGGGGGTGGGGGCAAAAAATCATCACTCCTTTCAACAACAAAATTCCATCATCAAGTTTGTTTCTGAGAAACATGCATAGGAATAATTAATTCTGGTATATATAGATTCACGATTAACTACATACCCATTAGCTGTACACACAGTACATGATTACATGATGCCAAATTATGGAGAATTGATTCGTGTATTGGGGGGGGAGGGTTTTGATTTTGAACTCCAATTTTTCTGTATGTCTGTACTCTCCATTTCATACTTGAAGCCATAACAAAACTGAAAGTGTTGTTTTAGTAGATTAGTAATGGCAATTCAGCTCATGAAAGGAAGGCTGACAATCTAGTCAGACGTACTATCCCAGTTATTTTTACCTATGTAAAAGAGGTTAGTTTTTGTTGTCATTAGACACTGGGACGTAGGTCTGTATCAATCAATCTAGCACTCTCCATCTAGGGGATAGATGAAATGTGGCTTAAAATGAAACTAATATATGCCTGATCAATATTTTACCTTATCCCACGTTCGTAGGTTGCACATTATGACCCTAGACCTCGATTTAGGGTCAAAGGTCACATGTGTTTCAATGGGAAGTCAAAAACTAAATTTAACATGGTAAAAAAACTAAAAAATGAGCTATTGACTATAAAAAGTATGTTATATTGTTGGGATAAGTGTTTTAAACAAAAAAGTCAATCACAACTTTGATCGTAGATCAATAGTTTTTGAACTGTGGCCTTTTGAAAATTACAAGTTGGCCAAAATAGACCATTTTGGTCATATTTTCGCAAAATTGGCACAAAAATGACATGATATCATCATTAAAAAAATATTTTGACTCATTATGAATTGATAAACCATGTTATAATGTTGGTATATAGATGTACCTTACATTACAACACATTTCAAAAAATCAATGGTATGTTGATGCCATGGCAACCAGCATTAATATCCTTCAAATCCTTTAAATTTGACTCAGATTTTACCCATTTTCGATGAATTTGAAGGATATTAAAGCTGTTTGCCATGGCATGCGGACACCATTGACTTTTGAAATGTCTTTTAATGTAAAGTTCATCTATAAACCAACATTATAACATGGTTTATCAATTCACATTGAGTCAAAATATTTTTTTAATGATGATAACATGTCATTTTTGTGCCAATTTTGCAAAAAAATGACCAAAATGGCCTATTTTGGCCAACTTGTCTTTTTCAAAAGGTCACAGTTCAAAAACTATTGATCTACGATCAAAGTTGTGATTGACTTTTTTGTTTAAAACACTCATCCCAACAATATAATATACTTTTTATAGTCAATAGCTCATTTTTTAGTTTTTTTACCATGTTAAATTTAGTTTTTGACTTCCCATTGAAACACATGTGACCTTTGACCCTAAATCGAGGTCTAGGGTCATAATGTGCAACCTACGAACGTGGGATAAGGTAAAATATTGATCAGGCATATATTAGCTTCATTTTAAGCCACATTTCATCTATCCCCTAGATGGAGAGTGCTAGAATTGTTTTCTGAAGGAATAAAACATGCACGGCCTACAGTCTACATGTTTATTCACAATCTTCTCAGTTCAATCAGAATCAGCTTGATCATTTTTCTTGTACAGGGTGAGCCATAAAAACTGCAATAGTGGAAAGAAGCCATCTTGTTTTAAAAACTAAGTTGAAGTTTGAATTTATTTAAACGTTACAAGAATTCCTTATTTGTTACTAACTTTGTGTGAAAAAATGAAGTCAATATCATTTCTTGTCTGCCTTTGGTGAACCTTTGTACCCGTGCACCCATTTTGTCCACGAGATACCCAAAATATGCATCAGATCGCAAAATGTGTCTCTCATTCAAAATGCAAAATGCGATCAACTTCATTTTTTTCACACAAAGTTAGGATTAAATATGTCATTCTTGCAACGTTTAAAAAGTTTTAAAATTCATTTTGGTTTTGAAAACAAAATGGCTTCTTTTCACTATTGCAGGTTTTTTTACTCGCCCTGTATGTTCCTATTATGTAGACTACTTAATTAACCCTAACCCCAAGGGAATAGTTTTGGGATAAAACTATCAGTGGAGAAACATGGGTCAAATGTAGGAGAAAGGCTGGACCAGCGGCGCCGGGGATCAACCCCCGGTCGCCTGCGTGGCAGTCCGGCGTCTATTTAACTGAGCTACGGAGGCTGCTTGCAAAATCTTAAATTTTCCTGTGCATATGAAAGCCCACCCGGGCATGCTAAGAGAATTTTTTTTGTAGCATTTAGTTTTGTTAGGATAAAGAAGTTGTCTGCATTCTTCTTATTTTGGTGCAACTATTGATGTGCAAGAGTACTCAAATTAATGTTCATAAATGTCTCATTCAATCATTTCTACCAAATAGTATATCGCCCCTATCAAATATATTGCCGTTATCACATAGATGCAACATTTGGCATACTGAAGTAACATTATCAATGTTATCATCCCAATATTATGCACAATATCAACCATGACATAACCCTTTGTTATGACCATAACTGATTACAGGGTATTACCAGTCTGATATCAGGGGAATTTTCATGTTTGAGTGCACAAGTTATTGGCACATTCCAGGAACCTGTGGGTTTATGGAATGGATTGGATATGATATTGTATGATGTCATGCCTTCTTAATCAGCATCAAAAATGCATTGCAAATTTAAAAGTATGTTAAGTTATCACATTATTAATACACAAATATGTTGCATTCACATAACAGCAACTTGAACCTATGTGCAAGATGTGTTTAATGTATACATGATTTTTTTTAGGGGAAGGCCTTATTGATTTATATTTCTTAGTACTTATTGAACACGGCTGGCATACATTTGGTGCAAAAATATTTATACATTCTTCAAGTAGGTTTGTTTTAGAAAGGTATATTAATGTTAGACACTCTGGACATGTGCAATCTATTGCACTTTGTATGTAAACAAACAATACATTTATGATTGAGTTCAAGAAACCTCAAAAGTTTGTGTGTGTGTGTGTATTCATGCACGTGCATTATTTGTGTGTGTATATGCAGAAGGAAATGACAAAGTGTTAAAGTTTATCTTGTATCCTGCCATAGCAGCAATATCATATCACATAAATCAGATATGTTGAAGAAATGTAGCCAGTGTGAATTGCTTGGGAGGGGGTGCCATAATTTTAATGGGATGTATGTCTGGAGCTTTTAAATATCTTGCCCACATTTAAGGGTGATTTGTCTTCTTCAATCAGTCTACTTCAGATATTACTAATTTGACTTTATTTTTTCCACATTGGGATGTAATCTACATCAAATCGAAAACATTTTACGTTTTTTCTTGAATTGGGATATAGTTTTAATGTCTAAGAATTGTTGCCAATAAACAAATATAATGAAATGATGAACCACTTAAGTGGCGCATCCCCTTAACTTTACAGAGGGCATCCCCTCCCTAGTTAATTGTTAGGTGCATTTTGTGGGACAAAAGGTGTTTTTTTAGCAAAGCATAAATAAGGGGAGTGTGTTCATAGGTTAACACTGCACTCATCGCCCCCATTCCATTTCAATGGAATTTTTATTTAATTCGTCATCCAAATTGATTGGTTGAGTAATTGATTAATAAGACCAAGGGCAAATGGACAAAATACACAGTTGTTGATGTTCATTGTTCATCAGAATTGTGTCTTTAAGACATTGCTAATGAGGGTGTTGTTGTTTTTTATTCCACCAGGATTTACACTTATTTTCCCCTAGTGTTTTACTTGTACATGCATTTGTGCATAGTGCAGACATACAGTTCAAGGATATGCCATCTGATGCGATTGGCTATGTGACATATGGGTCAGATAACGGTTATTTCCAATATGTTTACAAACATTACACAGGCCTGCAGACAAACAGTAAATTTGTTGCTGCTTTAGTTAAGAAGCCAGCTATTTTTCTTGCTTCTTAATTGAAGTTACCTTGGATATACAATTTATTTATATTCTCACTCAATCGTATGGCTTTTATATTAATAACTTATTATATCTTTCATAGATATGTCAACTAATCAACCTTAGTGATTCCCTTTATAACCAAGTCAATTTTATTCAGTTTATAACTTATTAATTAAGTTATTAATCATTTGTAACAGTATAAGGCAACTTTCAACATTTGTTAATTGTGTGCAATATTTGTGTTAATAATATTTCTCTGTTTTGTTGAATTTTCCAGCCCCAGGACATATTCCTGACAGTGTTATAGTGGAAAACAGTAAAGAGTCAACATTTGTGTTCATTGAGGGCTGTGAAGATGCCTATTTAGGACATATTAGTATTAGGGTAAGTTCCTATAGTCTATTTACCATAACATGAACTCTTGACATTTTCGAATTTATATGTTCATAGTAAATGTAAAGGTCATATTCATGTTTTATCTAAGCAGATCATAACTGCTACATTTCCTACACCTTAAAATGAAACATAACCCTTTATTAATGTTTTGTATGAGTTTGTATCAAGATATTAAACAATATTATATATAGCCTGTTTCGTTACAATCAAGATAACAAATCAATTCTACCCAGACTCTCGTACTAAAGGTTAATTATACCATCTATATGGTGTGTACTTGGAACATGCTCCCTTTTGAAATCCCAAAACCCCATTTAGAAGCTGCAGACAAGCTTCAAAATGGAAGTAAAGAGCTATTAACTGCTGTCAATGCAATAATATATATAACAAGTTAGATCAATAGGTAACCTTGCCTTGCCGTCTGGTGTTGGGTATTGTCACATTCAAGACCGTTTTTGGTCAATAATGATTTCCCTGGATTTTAGATAAATGTTAGCATCTCTCAGTTACAAGACATAGCTATCTTCTTTCTTCTTTTTCTTTTTTTGGGGGGGGGGGCGGGGTTGGGAGTGGGAAAGCTTTATCTTATTATATAATCATATTTGAAAAGTATGTCAGAGGTCAGTGCATATTCAAGTGGTTGATGCATATAATTTCACACTTGCAACTTAAATATGGTGGCATATGTTCTCCCAAAATAAATAATGGGAATGTCAGCTCATGCCAAAATAATATACTGTGCTGTCAACCCCCCCCCCCCCCCCCCCCCCAATGTAGTATAAGATATTGCTCCGAATAAGCACCACTTAGTTTTAAAGAATCAACTTCATATGTATTTAAAATGCAAGCTTAAAATGTAGAACAACTAAGTCAAGTGAGATATCATGTGTTCTACATATAGCTTTTCAGCGAAATCCTAAGTGTTTTTATACTACTTTGTTACAGTTCAATCCCGATCCAAACTCCAATCAACCACATCACAAGCACTCCTGTGTAGAAGTAGGTTCTAACTGCTGTCCGACCATCGATAGCTGTAATATTCGCAGTAGATCACAAGGTATGTTTAGTCTTTATAACAATTATTCTTGTACCCATGTCGCTAAACAAATATCGTCCATGGTAGGTAGCCCAATTTGTTGCAAAATATCACCCACTTTTTATCTTAATTAACGTTTACCATTGGAGAGATTGCAAAAAGTAGCCCAGTTAATATTATTAGAGCTATTTCATGTTCCAAAAGTAGCCCAATTTGAGAAACTTTAATACGGATTTGGCAAAACTGTTAATAAAACGTTTGATTTTTAAAGATCAATCAAGTTATTGCGTAGCATTTACAGGAGGTAATTAAGAATGATAAAACTCTATTCTATGCTACATAATGATTTCAATTAGCATGTAAAGTGCACTACTACTGTGAGGGATCTCTACATAAGGAATAGTTATATTGCTCCTTGAAAATGTCAATGTCAAATAAATGCTCTCCCTTTAACTCTGTGTACTGTATAAACAGTCTGTGTCTGGATATTGAACTGATTGTGTATGTACATATGTTATTATTTGACAGTTGGGGCAGCAGTAAGTGTTAGCGGCAGAGGGGCACAGCCAACCATCAAAAACTGTGTCATTAATGACTGCGAAAATGTAGGGCTATTTATCAATGACCATGCACAGGTGAGTGAGCTAATGATAGCAGTTTGATTTGACTATTTACACTTGCAATATTTTCTTAAAACAGCCTTTTATGTCCACAATGTGTAATATACTTATATAATGTAGCATTTACAGAGGCCTGACCTGACTTCTAAAATCTTATCAATAATTGAACATGAATTTGTATGCAAAGAGAGAGAGAGAGATCTGTGAATTGATAAGGGAATGTCAAGACATGCGGCCAGGGAATGTTATGCATCCATGTGAAGCCTCTCACGTAGTGTGAATGATCTATTTTCCTGTGGGTCCTTCTCAGTCTTCAATAATTCATTATGATCAGAGATGATTTTCATAGCAGAAATATTGAATATGCGTATGCTGCTTTTCTTATAGTTTATGTTTTGATGCATAAATATGTATGCTTATAGCCTCAAGGCATTGTGAAATCTATAGAAACCAGTGCAGACAAGAGATCTCCATTTACTCATTTTATGACAATGGTCATTATAATTATAACACACAGTGATATATAGAAGGTTCCCCCATTAATTGCTAGCTACACACAATGTTCTGTTCAGGCATGGTATTTTGTGTGTTTAAAATTGCAAGTAGAAATTGTTTGCATTATCAAATTAGTGTTTCCAATGTTTTCCATTGAAATGTACAATGAAATCCTTTGAACATTGTAGAAGGTGCCGTTCATGCTCACCAAAATACATTTATAACACAACTGAACTACACAGTACACAGTATCACATATGCGTACAGGATATACTGTATATCCCATGTCTAAGGGATTCTGAATAAGATTATTTATCAGGTTTTGCGAGGTTGGAAAAATATATTAGATATAATCTGTTCTTTTCAAATGTATTCACTGAATTTCAGAATTTTTTAAAACTGAGATCAGTACTTATATACCATGATCACTGTTTCTGATTGCAGAAAATTGGTTTTGAGAATGAATAAGATTCAATCCACTGAGTGGGGTGTGTATGTGTATGTTAGGAGCCAGGCTTGAAATATTTCATTCTTTTTTAACTCCATAATGTACTTATGTCCAGATCAATGTTCATCCCCAATGATTTGGATAATCACATTATGACTGTCTGTATTTGTATGTATCTTATAGGGTCACTACACAGATAATGAAATCAGTGGAAACGCATTAGCCGGTATCTGGGTAAAGAATTATGCTAATCCAATGATCAGGCGGAGTCACATACACCATGGTAGAGACGTTGGAGTCTTCACGTTTGACAATGGAATGGTATGTAGTCATTTCCTTAGTAATGGTTGATACTTAGCTAATAGTAGACTTATTTAAGACTAGACTTATTTGAGTGTTTTTTAAGACGAGCTAATTAATTGCCAAGAATAATTTCAGTGTATATCTAAAATGTATAGGACAATGCTTTAAATTGCATAAATATACAAAATGTATTCACATGGTCTTCACCAAGTCCTTGATTTTGTATCATGGTACTCAAAATTCACGAAACTTCCATTATATTTTGACACTGACAGATTTATAAATCTGTTTCAGGCATGAACACTCACCTACATTCTCGGTTTGTATGCCCTTGAAATTTATGTGTGTATATTTTTTTATGTAAATGTAAGTTATGTTTAAATTCCAACTCTCTCTCTTATTTCTCGTCACAGGGCCACTTTGACAGGTGTGACATCCATCACAATCGTATAGCAGGGTTTGAGGTAAAGGCCGGTGCCAATCCCACAGTGGTCCACTGTGAAATTCATCACGGACAGACAGGGGGAATATACGTACATGAGAACGGCCGGGGAGAATTTCTCGAAAACAAGATCCATTCCAACACATTCGCTGGTGTCTGGGTGACATCAAATAGTGATCCAACCATCAGGTAAGATGCGGAATATATGTGGGGGAATTCAGGGCTAGAATTTTGGCGAGACTCCTTTAACTCAAAGAGTGTCCTCAATCATATTTGGTGAATCGAAATGGGTTCGCCTTACCAGAATTTTTTTAACAAATTGTATGGCTTGAACATCAGTTTTGGATATTTTATTTGCACAATCAGTTTTGGATATTTTATTTGCACAAATCAATTTCTATCCCTAACACTTGTATATATGAACATGTATGATTATTCAAAATCCATTTTTGTCCATTTTAATCTTAATTCACACAAAAATGGATGGTATATTTGGTGTAAAAATTGTGCTATATACGAGCAACATAGTAGGAATAGTATTCGCTGTCAACTTGATCACAACTGTGAACTCTAATCTAGCCTCATGTATGATACCAAATTTGCTGCTGGTTTCCTACTATACTGTTGTTAAACTGATAGTGGATGCATGTCCTGCACCTTACATTGACGTACTAGACGGATGTAACACAGTTGATCTTAACATTTGCAGATAGATAGATTGAAGTTTCTATTATTATATTCAGTATTCAGTCCATGTCACACACTCTTCCTGCTTATATGTTCTTGTGTAAACGCACTATATTATTGTCACAGTCTGTGTGAATACAATAACAGCCTCAATCCCAGAACACTACTCAGAAGAGGCGACCTACATTACGCACATGATGCATGTGCCGCTGACATTTTGCCTTATCTAAACATAACTATCGGTAGCAGTGCAGTTCTCCAGGGTACAAAGGCAACGCCTGCTATGTAGTTCTATTCTTGAAGTATGAAGGCATTTGTCATTAGTGGTATCATAACGTGTGGGGGAGTATGATGGGATGGTTGCCAAGATGATTAAATCTATAGTCACATGAGATGAAATGAGTTTCCATCAGACAGACAGATAGATAGTTAGAGTCCATGTGTAATTTAGTCACAAAGTATGTATCATGTGTTATGTGATATTCAACCAGGGACCTGCCTACTCTGTTATCCGAGTATTGCGGACCCTGGCTAAAGTAATTGATCATTCTAATTTGTATTGATAAATAACTTATACAATTAGAGCCAGACCAGAGATTGGAGTAGGTGATTTCCCATTCTCTATCCTCAAATATTAGACAAGATACACAACAATGGGACGAGTAGAATACATACAAATAGACCTCAAAAATGGATGCCATGAAATCAAACTGAAACATAAATGGGCCCAGGACGGACTCTGTCCTTGCAAACGGTCACTGAGAAAGGCTTGCATTAATGATGATTACATTATATATGTGACACGTCACATCAAAGGGTATATCTTTGTCTACTTTAAATTAAATTGAGATTTTCACAACATCTGACGGAATATTTAACAAGCTTTTCGATAATACCAAGTTCTTGAAAATTGACTTTTGAAAATAGGAAAAAAGAAGGTAAACAAATTTTTTACAAACTACTTTGTTCTACATCTTAAGGGAAGTGTCAACCCTATTATTTTGATGATCAACTTTTGCTTCTAAGTTTGAGAATATTGAATAAAAGTACATAAAAGCATACATTTTTAGAAAGGAAATTTGATAAGGAAGCCGATGGTGATATCAATGTGATACCAAATAAACTAAATTTTGAGAAATGAACCAAAAAGCCATTTTTTTACCCCAAATTTTTCAGACAGCATAACTATAAAACAAAAAATGGTAATTTGTTCTAATATACGTTTTTGTAAACAAAACAATTTTGTCTAGGAGGCAATTTTTTCTTTTTCCAAAATAAAGCTTGGTTTTGGAAATATTGCTAAAAACATCGGAAAAGTGTAAAAGTCGTGTTTTTTTGCGTACATTTCGCTAGAAATGGATGCATATCTCGAGTTTAAAATCCATAATCGAAAAAATAAAAATTTGCCTCCTAGCGCTGAAAGTCCTCTACACAATGGTAGTAAAAGCTTACCTGATAGTTTGATATATTTTTAGTTATGTTGTCTGAAAATTCGTAAAATTCCTTCAAATTTGAACTTCTAGAAAACATCGATTTAGTAAAAATATTGACATTTTCCACCATTTAAAGCTAAATGTTCACGGAACACACGGGCGTGTGACCTAAAAAGCGAGTATACTATTATGAACAATCATAATAAACTATCAGATTCAATTTATATTGTCACAATGTGAAGAAATTGGAAGAAAACGGAAATTTAAATGATCGTAAGATTGGCCTTTGTTTACATTTTAGACATTGTTTTGCGCTCTTTTGTTTTTCGCGTCTACGTCGCGGATATTAAGCGGCGCGTCTAGTATTACGCGCGGGAAGTTTCAGCGCGCGACGCAATGATCGAACAGCTGTCGCAGCATTTGAAAAGCGCGGAACTCCGCTTAAATTCCCGCCAAATAACTATGCGCCTTTTCCTGACTCAAACTTACCAAAACAACAATTTAAAATCACCCAAAAGAACGGGAAATAATAGCTTCCGATTAGTAACTTATGATGGTAATGATAGAATACATATAAAAGTATAAAATAATAGAGAAATATGAAATTCAATTTTTGAAACAAGTGCCGGGTTGACACTGCCCTTAAAATAAGCCTGGCTGACAAAATGTACCTCATGAAGTTATATGTCACATATATGATAAACAATGAATGAGCTTAAGAAAACAGTCAACCCGGCACTTGTTTCAAAAATTGAATTTCATATTTCTCTATTATTTAATACTTTTATATGTATTCTATCATTACCATCATAAGTTACTAATCGAAAGCTATTATTTCCCGTTCTTATGGGTGATTTTAAATTGTTGTTTTGGTAAGTTTGAGTCAGGAAAAGGCGCATAGTTATTTGGCGGGAATTTAAGCGGAGTTCTACGCTTTTCAAATGCTGCGACAGCTGTTCGATCATTGCGTCGCGCGCTGAAACTTCCCGCGCGTAATACTAGACGCGCCGCTTAATATCCGCGACATAGACGCGAAAAACAAAAGAGCGCAAAACAATGTCTAAAATGTAAACAAGGCCAATCTTACAATCATTTAAATTTCAGTTTTCTTCCAATTTCTTCACATTGTGGCAATATAAATTGAATCTGATAGTTTATTATGATTGTTCATAATAGTATACTCGCTTTTTAGGTCACACGCCCGTGTGTTCCGTGAACATTTAGCTTTAAATGGTGGAAAATGTCAATATTTTTACTAAATCGATGTTTTCTAGAAGTTCAAATTTGAAGGAATTTTACGAATTTTCAGACAACATAACTAAAAATATATCAAACTATCAGGTAAGCTTTTACTACCATTGTGTAGAGGACTTTCAGCGCTAGGAGGCAATTTTTTATTTTTTCGATTATGGATTTTAAACTCGAGATATGCATCCATTTCTATCGAAATGTACGCAAAAAACACGACTTTTACACTTTTCCGATGTTTTTAGCAATATTTCCAAAACCAAGCTTTATTTTGGAAAAAGAAAAAATTGCCTCCTAGACAAAATTGTTTTGTTTACAAAAACGTATATTAGAACAAATTACCATTTTTTATTTTATAGTTATGCTGTCTGAAAAATTTGGGTTAAAAAAATGGCTTTTTGGTTCATTTTTTCAAAATTTAGTTTATTTGGTATCACATTGATATCACCATCGGCTTCCTTATCAAATTTCCTTTCTAAAAATGTATACTTTTATGTACTTTTATTCAATATTCTCAAACTTAGAAGCAAAAGTTGATCATCAAAATAATAGGGTTGACACTTCCCTTAATCTTTGCTTTATTTATTTTTGTCTGTTTAGTATGGTATTAGGCACTGTGCTAATAATTAAGTTTAAAAATATTTATGTTACAAAGTATTAGGCACAGTGCCAGTGTGTCTGTGTCATCATAAAACATATGATATCATTTAAAATAATTGGGAAACAGCCGGCATGCATTGGTGAATAGACACTTGGTATGGTCATTTCTGGTGGGAAAATGATATATTCGAGGATCTAAAGATTTAAGATAATGCAATAGTATATTATTCTTTTATTGAGTACTTCAATTGGAATACTTTGCATTTGCAAACCCTATGATGAGTTCCCCTATCAATGTGTTCTGAATTTTGGTCATGAAGTGCAACAACAATTTTTAAGATGGATGAATACATATCACCACTCTTTAAATGCTTTTACATTGAGCTTGTCATACATACCATCATCTGTATTAGTATATTGTAATTAAGAAATTGAATATCTTTTTAACTTATTTGATGTTTTGTATAACACTTAACCGCTTTTGTATTAATTATTTCAGAGGAAATGAGATCTTTAACGGGCATCAGGGTGGCGTGTACATATTCGGCGAAGGAAGGGGATTGATAGAGAACAACGATATTCATAGCAATGCACTAGCCGGTATCCAGATACGGACCAATAGCAATCCAATTATTCGTGGTAACAGGATCCATGATGGTCAACATGGTGGAATTTATGTTGTAAGTTAGTGGGACAAATCTTTGCTCATGCACAGCTGTGAAGTTTTGCTTGATTAAGAAGTCAATGTAAATATTTTTCGGGGAAAATTGTTTATTAAGTTAATTTACATTTATAGCTTCAAATTGAATGAAAGAAATTGCACACTGACCCAACAATCAATCCTATTTCATTCGATCATCACTAAGTGGATACTTATTCAGCCTAATTCACATAGAGTGAAAAGACACAGGTGAAAAGACTATTCTACTAATACATAAGGTAGACGACATCGCCAAAGTGCCACTTGCAACTCCAAATTAAAGAGTCATAATCATTATTATAAATTGATAAGCACAACTGTGTGGGCACTCTACATCTGCAGGTTCATTCACCATTCATAATATAGATTGTAACTTTTGTTTATGTTTTTTGTACTCCTTCCAGCATGAGAAAGGCAAAGGATTGATTATTGAAAATGAGGTCTACAGCAATACACTGGCAGGAGTGTGGGTAACAACGGGTAGCTGTCCAGAGCTCAGACGCAATAGAATACACAGCGGTAAACAGGTATGTCTATGGCATCAATAATGTTAAATCGTCGCTGTTCTGTCAAAACCTTGTATCTCCATCCGGCCCTTCAGCATGTATAAAGTAATACTCTCTATGTATAACCTTTGGGCAGTTTGCTTTAAGCATGTTCAAGGGCCAAAAATATATCTGTCAAAACCTTGTAAATCTCTTGCTCTCTAAATATGTCTAAAGCAACACTTCTTATATAGTTCTAGAGGCCTTATTTCAAGTTCAAATAAGAGCTCCCTCCAATCCATTTCCCCCTTTTTCAATCAGCAAAAAAATTGGGACGCAGGCATCCACAAAAATGTTCAAATCCTTGAGTCAACGTGCAATAACATGTTCTTATTCTATTTTCTATATAATCAATGGTCATCGAGCAGCAACTAATTATCTTGCTCACTCAGTGCAATCTTCCTCTCGGTGTTCTTCTGGGCACATTTCATTGTTAACTCTTTTTTTTTATGTTTAGTGCAAATCTTTTATTATGGAAAGCAGTGTTTCCTGACCCTCTTGGTCCATTTATCCACCAGTTTTACATTGGTTTTTATATCCAGTTATGTTTTCATTTTATGGTGTCTCATTGTTAAATATTGAGTGCAATATCTGCGGATGATGGTCAAAAGGCCCATTGGCCTACTCCATCCTCTAGTCTGGCTTTATTTGTAAACTTTTCAATGTTGTTTATCAATAAAATTGAAATGATTAATATAACCATTGGACAGCTTTACTTTACATGCTGAGAGGGTCGGAAAAACATACAAGGTTTTGACAGAACAGCGACAATATATCCCCATACTATTGGACCAAGTAGCCTAGTAGCCAAGTTGTGGTAAAGTTAGCATAGTTTTTTTTTTTAATGTGGGTTTCAACAAGAAACATGAAGTGACATGAAGTAGCCCAATTTATAAAAATTCCATTCTATAGCATCCTTTGTGCCTCAGAAGGAGCCCAATCCATGCAGTGATTGTCTGTGTGCATTTAATGACAGGTACCATAGTGACTTATCAGACTAAAACCATACCAAACAGAATATGTATGTTAAAGTACAGGGCATTTATTGATTGACATCAGGGAACTTGACCCACATTTTACCTTACATTACAGTTCAATCCATTGTGTTTAATGGTCCAATTGGATGTAAACTTTTTAAAACTAAGCTGACCTACATAATTACTGAAGCAAAATGAAACTTAAACATCCATGATTGGATTTAGATTCAGCCAAGAATGAGGATTTGAAATATACTATAGTAATTGAAAACTTCTGATCCCGCATTTGCTTTAGCCAGACAACAACACTTGATGCCTATATATATTTCAATTAGTCCTAAAGCTGTTGTTTTTAAATCAGTATCCTGTGAGGTTATGGCCTTTTTAAAGGCTATGTAATATTTGTCTGTTATAAAAATTGTTTGATGCATATTATTTACTGACATTTGACTTCTTTACATAGGTTGGTGTCTACTTCTACGATAACGGACATGGCATGCTAGAAGATAACGACATCTTCAATCATATGTACTCAGGTGTACAGATTAGAACGGGTAGTAATCCTATCATTCGTAGGAATAAGATATGGGGTGGGCAGAACGGCGGCATACTGGTATACAATGGAGGTGCGTATAGTACTAACATTAGGAATAATGCAAACTGGCATTTCAAAATTTGGTGATTTTCAGTTATTTTGAATTAATTAAATAAGCGCCTATTTTTATTCCGCATATTGATGCCCTCTGCCTGTGTAGGATTTTGATGTATGTATATATTTAAACAGAAATTGAAAATGACTTCAAAGAGACAAGACGTTACAGTTGGTCATACACTATGAAACGCATATTCACAGTCTCTTGCATCAAGAGCATTGTCAATAGAGAGAATAGAGAGAATTTTATTTATCTCTCCACGCGCAAAAGTAATCCAAGTGTACTCGCGCAATTATGACCATGCACACAAGGTTTGGGCAGCATGCATGGTCACACATACGATGCACTGTGCGCTTGTTGCCATCCTACACGATGGCGTCCTTCTGTTTTCATTCACTGCTGTAAGGATGCTTTGCCAATTTGGAGGTGATTAAACTATAGTGGTTAAGCACACATGGCATATGAATGCTTAACAAAAAAATTAAGGTTAAAATATATAGTTGTTTGAAAAACTGGTGTGTCCAGAAGTATCAATGAGATCGTTGGTCATTGGCAAGGAGAATTTTGGAAGGAAACGTCTTCTTTCAACAAATATTAACTCGGATATGCACCTTGATATGATTTGTTAAGTGATCATGTTACATTTATTTAACCTGCATTCAAAATATATTATTAATATCTTTATACTGTTTCTTCTCTCACTCTATCAGGCCTCGGAATCTTGGAATACAATGAGATCTTCGATAACGCTATGGCTGGCGTTTGGATCAAGACCGATAGCAATCCCCACCTCAAATTCAACAAGATTCACGACGGACGGGATGGCGGCATCTGTATCTTTAATGGAGGCAGAGGTAAGATCAACAGCTTTACAATATTAATGCACTGTTGTACACCTGTAACTGTGCTTACTGACTGAAAAGCACACAGTTGTTAAACTAAATATGATAGCACAGGAAGCAGTAGCACACACTGATAGATTAGATTTTATTCTGGCTTTCAGTTTGGATTATTGGAGATATTCATGCAATCCGATGCTTGGAAATAAAACATCTTTTTTATGTATGTTTAAAATTAATGTTGTTTCATTAGTTATGAAAACTATCAAGCAATTTTATTTCACACAATACCGGGTGAAATTATCCTGATAAAATGGTACATTTATCTTGGTTAGTTCTTCAGATATGGTTCATTACATAAAGCATGCACAAAACTGCCTTGGCCACGGGAGCGTCCTTTAGTAGAGATGGAATGCACAAAGTGGACTTGCCCACGATTGGTCATAAATTGTAAAAATAGGAGAAAAAGAAAAAAGGAGATATCTGAAACATCTCTCTGGTGCTTGACATTACCTACCTATACGTATCTACGTTTCTTTGTTGAATGTGAATGGCACATGCATAGAGATTGGGATACTTTGTCAGGGCGGGCTTTTCAATTCTAAAATTAGAGTATGCTGTTTTGTTTAAGACAAAACTAAATGACGCTCCCGTGGACAAGTCAGTTTTGTACATGTTTTCTGTAATGAATCATATCTGAAGAACCAAACAAGCTAAACGTGCCATCTTTACAGGATAATTGCAAAACTTACTGCTTATTAAGACTAAGTAAACACAAATTCTCTGAACCTTTAAATGTGGTTGAAAAATTACTTTGAACTTGGGTCAACTTTATTTTGAACCACCCGGTAGAATAAGCTTAACCGTTGTGAATTTGTGACAGCATAACATTGAATAGGAAGATGTTAAGAAATTGATTTCTGACATTGTTAAGTCACAGTCGACTGGACTATCTTGCCAATCATTTGACAATGTTTTATTGAAAATATCACCTTAAATGATGAATTGCTTTACATTGCTATTAATTTACAGGATTATTAGAAGAAAATGAAATATTCAGAAATACTCAAGCCGGTGTACTTATCAGCTCACAGAGTCACCCCAAACTCAAACGCAACAAAATCTATGACGGCCTAGCAGCCGGTATCGAGATCACAAATAATGCCACAGCACACCTGGAGGGTAACCACGTCTTCAACAACAAATTCGCTGGCATCTGCCTAGCAACGGGGGTCAACCCAGAAATGAAAGGTAAATAGTGGGAAGGGGAAATTATAATGAAGACACTTGTCTAGCCATGTATTATTTACACATGTGTCTTATATGGACTCGCTCACATCAATGCAAGTCTCACTCCGGTAACATTTATATTTTAATCTAACCGTAGCATATCTAATGTCAGCCACAGTAATTCATCTCCTCAATTTCAGACAGATTGATTCACTAAAATTGATTCGACAACTCAGTAGTTTTCAAGTGACTAAATTCAATTTTCTTGTAACATTACTTGACAAGAAATGCATATGGGAATTTCATAATCGTATTTAAGCCAGTATTATATCTTTGAAGGAAAACAAATTGGCATATCATGGCCATTTTCATTTGTGCCTAAACTGATATTATGAGCAGTAATAAAATTCAGACATTGAGGCAAATACCTGGAAAGCAATTATGAATATTGAGGGAATGTTCTTCTTTCTTTCTTTGTCTCATCAAAGAAGCAATGTATTTCTTTTTAATGAACGCAAAACTTTTAACAACTCTCACCATTTGTTTTTACAGATAACAAAGTATATGGGAACAAGAATGCCATAGAGAAGGCGGTGAAATGCGGTCGTTGTTTATATAAAATCTCCAGCTATACAAGCTATCCAATGCATGATTTTTACAGGTGAGTAATGACCATAAATATAAAATACACCAAAGTGCTGCATATAAAGAAGGATTTATTAGGATGCACAACATTGTTAGCTTAGTATATACAATACAATATCAAATAAAATATGATTCACAGCATATTGCATTCACTCTGTGACATGTGAATACACAAGACCGTGGTGATATAGAGGCATGATCATGCCTGTCCCTGTGCTGATTGCTGTTGTGCTATGTTTGTTCAATCATCATTTGTATTATATATAATCATATACTTTTTGCACACTGTAAGACTTAGGTCGTTACCAATGTGAATGTGTTAATACCGAAAATTAAAAAATATAATTAGATGGTATCTAACAAAAAATACAAAGACAAGGAGTCAAAGAAAAATGTAGTGAAGTGATGTATAACCTGCTGTTTGGTATATAGATTGGTACAACCTTTGTTGATTCTCTACTCTTGTTTTCTCGACCTCTTTCAATTTAGGTGTAAGACATGCAACACAACAGACCGCAATGCCATCTGTGTTAACTGCATAAGAAGATGTCATGCGGGTCATGATGTAGAGTTTGTTACACACGACAGGTACGTCTTACCATTTCTTATATGTAAAGCAATATGTTATAATCAAATCAAATAATTGTCAATAATAGCGTCATGATCTAAGCGCTAGTGTTCATCCAAAGGTTGAACGCAGTCTTGCGATGCACTGCATTCCAAAACAACAGACACCGCGATACGCACCAGGCGCATGGGACCCTGATAAAATCATGACGCCATGATCGACAATTATTTGTTTTTATTATTATAGTACTTTGCACTGTAATCAGTTCAATAATTTCTTGATAATTTCCAACAATTTCCAGGCGTCCTCTGTGACTGGTCATTACACTGCGCATTGTATGCTCAACATTTGGATGAATGCTGGCATGACGCTCGGATCAAGAAATTATTGAACTGATGATAATAATAATACCAATAGTGTGTTCATATGCCTGTCACTAAGAGTCAGTTGATATTGGTGGGCATAGAAGTTTTTCCATCTCAAGAACCACAGTACACATGCAACAGGCACGTGTGTGATAAGCATAACACCCTTTTTAAATGTGCATCACAGGTGTTATTCTTTCCCCGTATTGATAAACTAGAGCCTCACAATTTCTGCTTATTTATGGCATTCATGACAAAAAATGGTTATGGCTATTATGACTATGGATGTTAATGGATTCCCCGCAAACACATCTGTAACTAGATAATAGTAACCAAGTAGGTATTTACTATGAATCGGTCAAAATATTTATTTCATAACGCCAATTATGATTTTGTTTTCTCGCTCCAGGTTTTTCTGTGACTGTGGTGCAGGTACATTATCACTCCAATGCCAATTAGCCGGAGAGCCAACAAAAGACACGGACACTCTATATGACTCGGCTGCTCCTATTGAATCACACACACTCATGGTCAACTAAGTACTCAACTTTAACTCAGCATAGTACTTGTATAACAGAACCAAGCAATCAAAACAATAAAAAGTAATTATGTGCAACAAAAAAAGTGAAAATATATTATATGCTGCTATGACACACAAACAATGGGGAAATTGTGAAGATTTCATCATTGATGTCTACTACTACATAAACGTGTTTTGAGAGTCTTTAAACTGTGCCTGTGTGAAGTCAGAAAACAATCTGCCCTGAGAACAGGGAATTTTGTGTTTGTCAAACCGTGTCTTGTATCAACTCGTCTTTGAAATTGTTGCCGATAGAACCATATTGTGTGGTAATTGAATGCTATAAGAGATAATAGCACACCGACTGACCAACAAGTGCCAGATGATGATGATGATGTGACGGAAAGGTGATGCAGCAAGCAAAAAGTGCCAGAAATTGCATTTCTTTTGGGAGTAATTCATTCCACAGGAGAGCATTTTGTTTACAATAGCAACGGAGCCAGTTTCTACCCACCCCGGAATTGTGATACAATGATAGGATTACTGTACCCGATTGACTTGACTGATTGTAGCCACACAGTTTAGTGTGAGTGTGTGTGATATCTGGTGATTGCTGAGCAAAACATTAAGTGTATATGACACTTGTGACGGCAGTATTGAGGTCATTTTGTCATTAAAAAGAGTAAAAGATCCTGACCAAAGAAGCGATTGAGTCGGCACGAGACAACGACTTACTTCCCTCTTGTGTGGTGCGGTGCATTTTTAAGAGTATATTGAGGATTGAACCTATTATTATAGAAAATGACATTGTATTTAATATTTTTTATTTCAAGTTTTGTGTTGAACATGTATTTTGTTGTTAAGGTATGTTTATTTCAGGAATAATAAGCTCACAGTACAAAGGGCCTGTATAGACATGTTACAGCTGGCCGTACTATGTTACTAGATTGCATCACTGAATTGATAGTCCCCCTCTGAGAGTCTATATATTACTTTGTGACGCTTGAGTTGCCAAATATAATAAGAATTCTACACCAAGGAAGTGAATATCTTATTTTGTTTTAGATCATAAAATCAGTGACTGGTTTCAATGTTATCAGATTATGCCTGATAAACCATTTCGGGGGAAACCCCTACTTTATGTCACCAATTTGCATTGACAGCGTACACAGCTTGCTTCTATTAGAAGCCAGAGTGTTGCAAACAAGCAATTCTGTTTTTGCTGAACTGTCAAAAATTCAATATATATTTTTATAGATATCAATTTTGGCTTGCGATATTGTAGCAAATTATTTCCCCAACTTTTTTTGCATAATAACCTATTTTGAATTTGGTCCTGCTATACTGAGGATATTGAATGGGGAGAAGTGCATCAATTCATCCACCCCGTGGGACCAGCAGTTGATTCAGATTCAGTGTTATTTTTTCCATCTTCCATATTCAACAGTCCCATTGTTTTCACATGACTACATTCTGATTTTTGTGCATGTGAATTTGATTCTCAGAAAGAAAGAAATTCCAATGATGTAAAATGCCAAATACCAATGGTCAACCTTACATACTAATGTGGACGAGTTGCATAGAACTTGGTTGCTAACCTTGGCACCAAGGTATGATTTTGGGCCCATTTTTCTCCTGATAAGCGTTACTCCCTAAACCACCCACGTTAAGTTAGGGTTTGCTTTTATCACTGGAATAAACGCTCAGACATGGCATCCTTTTAACAGAGGAAAGTAACTACAGTATTCAGGGATTTGACTGTCATGCAATGAAATTAAGGTGAACTATCAAAAAATGCTAAACCTGGCTTTGACCAGTGATGGTTTACAAATAATTTAATAAATCCTTCTCTATTTTATTTTTGTGGGTGAGCCTCAGTCTATTAAGTGGAGCTTGATTATTCTGTGTGATTTAACTTGAATGAAGAGTTGAAAGTATTGAAAGCAGTAACAATCATAAGATAGAAGAAATATTTGAAGTATGTATTCTTAAGAGTGCTATTTTTGGACAAGGAATTACCAAACTTTTAATAGAATATATTATTGTCAAATTAGATATATTAAATGGTGAATGGGTTTATCTTATTATTAGAACACTATTTTTAGCTTATTTATTTATTATAGAACAATTTGGGAACAAATACTGTAATCAATTTATCAAGTATTTATTCCCACACTGCAATTATCCCTGCAAGTCTTGGATAGTTTTGTGATGTGATTATCAATTACGATTCGCCTTAACTGTTTTAAATTGAAGAGAGAAAAAATAACAACCTCTGGCTGAACTACCATGATTAGTTGTAGTAATAGTAGTGCCAATAATAATTGTGTACAGTTTATATTAGAGAGTGGGCTTTACATAATTCTGAGCTCAAATTTATCAACATTGTGTGAGATGGACCATAATCAATTGCAGTCCATCTGGTATATAAACATTCACCATCACATTTAGAGGAGTATGCACTGTATATTTTCAAAACTTGCACTCATCGGTTACAATATATAAATGGGTGAATAAGTGTCTGCCAGTAATTTAAAAATATTTATCTGCGCAGTCCATGGGTACACCAAAGTAACAGTGTTATTAATATTGTGTAACTTTTTTTTACTAACACATAACCATTGTAGTAGTCAGCAGGGTTAAAGACTTTCAAAATGAGGTACAAACATAACCTAATTTTTACAAAGTCATTTTGATTTCTTTTGCTGTAAACAATTATGTTTCAACGATGAGAGTATTGAGCTGTTTAACCGATTATGAGTACAAAGGATGCACTGCCCTCTATAGATTTGAAGTTTGGAGAATGCAACATGGTTGAAACTCAAATGCTGTACAAGTGGTGATTTTTGCCATCTGCCCACACATTTTTTTTGTTCTTTTAACCTAACCCCCCTGAATGCTAAAAAATGCCAATCCTAAGTCCCCCTCTCCAAGCGCATGCGCCGCCGGTTTTCGATGACGTAGTCAACCGAGCCTATATAGTGAGCGCAGTATACTGCACGAACGAGTAGCTGAGGGCCGTGGCTTAGTGGGTGGGACTTGGGGCTTGAGAATGGAGGGTCCCCGGATCGAATCCTGGCAGGTTCCCAGAGATTTAGTTGGTGTTTTTTTATCCCGGTCAAAAACCCTAAACCGGGGTTAGGGTTAACATACTCATTATAATCATTTACAAACAATATTTCTTTTCATGCCATGTTATTAAATGCAAAAAGCATGACAATTGATATGGTTTGCAAATGTAAGTGTTGCGAAAATGTCCACTTTTACAATAGATGTCCAACAAGATGTTGTTGGGCTTTCTGTACTTAAGGTGTATGACCCAATCTTTGCCCAAAGAGGTTTTCTATTTTTTGCATGAAGGCACATCATAAAAAGCCTTATTCCAAAATGTGAGTTGAATTACTCCAGTGGTTCTAATCTTATGATAGAGGCAAAAAGTCACATATAATTTCTCCATAACAGTACACTATATTTCAGGATAAATCACTGTTTTAATATCAAAATTTCATTTTGAATGGGAAAAGGTGGGGTCACACACCTGTAAGGACTAACATACTTTCATCTAATTTGGATTCATATGTTTAAGGGCAGGAATGCTACTTACTTGCATCTCAAGCGTGTTGCATTCAGCCAGTTGATGCTCAGTTGTGTTTAGAATGGTACTATAGTATGTTTATGTCTGGGATGGTGCTAAGTAAACTCTTTCCCAGAGACTGTGAATAACACAAGTGCTTTACTATCAATAATCATTTGCCAAACTTTGAGTAAAAGCACTTGTAAATATCTGATTTCATTTCCAAACATATAGACACAAGAATATATATAATGAATTGTTTTGTTTGGGTGGATTTTTTTTCCAGTAGAATAAAATTGAATAGATAATGGTAGATGTATAACATATTTTGTGTAAATATAACAAATATGTGTGTTACTATCTAACCGTAGCTTAAAAAAATAATTGATATGTTTTCTTTGCCTTTGTTAGGATTATCCTGCTAGGCAGCTTGTTTTTTTGGTGTTACATTTATTAATGCAATTAATTCACCAACTCCTATGTTTTTCTCCATCAACTGAAATGCTTTTTTTCCCTAAGTGTGGATTGTTCTTTTTTTTCTGCAATGTTGATTTATAATTATAAATAAATGGAATCTGGGGACCATATATATGCACTGTTAACTGTAAATTACATTATTGTTATGTATTTGTTAATCCACCTCAGTTCCCAGATGTTGGATTTGTTTTTTGTTTTTTTAATTGGTGGACAATTTGTAAATCAAATGAATTTTGGGTTTGACATACCCAACACATATTAAATTATCAACTATTTTACCAAGTGACAATTTTCCACTTAAGTTTTGTTGGAATTCAACTATGGGTCTGTGTGGATCCTGGCGTATTGTGTTATTTTTTTATTAATTTCTTTGTTTTGTTTTCAAAAATATTTATATTTCTAATTCTAGAGGTTGTTAGTGTATTGTTAGATTGTAAGATACTATTTGCTGCAAGGTGTATGAGAATTGATCGCTTGAAGTAGAACTGTATGTAAAAACAGGGCTTGAGATTTTTAAAACAGTGATCCAGCCAGTTAAATTTACAATATAATTTCAGTTATTGCCATGTTTTTTTCAAGCTCTGTAACATAATTGATCAGAGCTGATATATTATTCCCCAATAGGTTATTTTCTGCCAATGATTTAATAATCATTACAAACTAATGTTGTGACTTATAACCATCCTATAAGTCGTCATCATTAGCCATGTACAAACTGTTAGAGTTTGTTTTTAAAACGAAAATTGCAAAATAATTCTGAATTCTATCAACTGTAATATTTATTTCAACTTAGTGAACAATGCAAAAGTTTAAAAATCTAACAGTCATATACTACTAGATATTTGACATTGGAACAATTTTGGCCATAGAGAAATAGTTTGCAGGTATGGGAGAAATGGCAAAAAAACCCGGCAATATGGTCCACTTTTTGTGTTCATGTTGTGTGGGGCATTATATTTCATATTCAATCCATGTAATCCATTTGCTAAAAATATAGTTTCAGTATGTTTAGTGATGTTTATCCTGCATAAATCAATGTTTGTGCCTACTTATATTATGATATCACACATTGAACTAAATGCAATGGCGGACATTACTTTTTCGCTTGTGTGTAGCCGCACATATTTCTCACAGACTGTCTGCCTTTTTTGTAGACACCTGATTATAATATAGTACATGCACTGTGAATATTTGTCACTCGTATGTTAAGAGTAAATTCATAGAATTGCAAAAGGAAGGAGAATTTGTACAAAGATATTTGTTGCATGGAAAAACATGATTTTTTACACCTAAAACCCCAAATAATGTACTTTAAAACAATGACGCATTTCAGATTCCGTAATGGCCCGCAAAAAAATACTCCTGGATGTGATCATGTGTGCAATATTCAATTTCCCCGGCACTGACATGGCAAAAAGCATTTTATTGTGTTCTAGAGATTTTATTAACTCATTGGTATCTTAAAACTGGTTCTGAACACTCGACGTCTCTTGATATTACTTGTTTGTATTTTCATGAAGTGTTGAGGGCTAGACATATCATTCATATGCACAGTTTGTACATCTGTTTTTGGCATACACATCACTTGTAACATAATATGGTCATAGATCAATATACTCATTTCCCCACCTCCCGTCACTGAAAACAATGAACAACCTTTTCCAGAATGGGCAACAAATAAAATGATATCTGCACATGTTCTCCTTTCTTTTTAATTCTATGGGTAATAATCTGTGTACACTGTAAATAAAAGCTTTACACCCAAGGGATGGTTAAATCGTAAATTTAAGGGTTTCGTTGCGAAAATGCAATATCCATTTATCCCAATTTCAGATATTGAATAATACAACTTACAAGTGATCAAGAAAATATTTATAAAGAGAAATGTTTTAAAGGTTTAGAGATTAACATTTTGAAAGTATTTGAAAGTTAGCATCATACACAAAATCATGGCCTGATTTAAAATAAATAGAAATAGCAGAGGAAGTATGTTTCGCATCGATACTCTTCATTTATACCGGACTGTGGGTGTTAGTTTTTATAAACGTGTGTGCGTTTCTCTAAATGTTGCATTCAGAGAGGGCATAAGGATGAGGAAATGGCTAAATAATGATGGTCTTGGATGTAGCAAGGCTATTTTTCACATGTTTTGTATATTGTACATTAATTAAAACAATGAACGGTTCTAGTACTCAATGAACTTCATTAGAGGTGCATGTTGTCACAGGTGAATGATGTCTTTTAGTACAAAGAAAAACAGAAAGACAAAATCTGGTCGCATTCGAGTTTGATGTTGTTGCAAATTTTTTGGTGTCTATTGTGAACTGTTTTTTATATATCGTGCAAACCAGTGTACAATATTTTGGTAGTTTGATGTTATTATTATTGTTATGTTACTTCTTTTCCCAGCAATAGAGGGCTTCCCCTTGTCATTATAAATCAACTTTGGTTTACAAAGTTCAAGTTCAACATAACCAATTGCAGGAAACATTCTGTCATCTGCTATTTGTTACATGAACTGACATTTGTAACAGTTTTTGATGAAGTTGAATTTGTAGTGTCTCAAATTTGCAATGTTTTCCACACGTAAGATGATGAATTGGGTTGGGAGGAGTCGAGCGTATAAGTGATTCTCCTAGTCCCTATCAATTGTTTTATTTTAATCATCACAGTGTTTTTTTGGTTAATTACTTTACATTTGAAAAGTGCTTAGTCAGCCTTCTCATTCAAAATGCATGTTTAACTCATGCAGATAAGAATTTACATAATAACTGTTTGATATTGTTTCATGATGCATGAACACACGTTGTTCTGCTTAAATGTGGTCACAAACGCAATTACCCTAGCACTTGTTCTAACTTACAAAACCAAAAATACCACTAGGTACACATTTTGAAACTTTGGTATGTCTTAAAAAGGGATGGGGCTCTCACTTTTATTCCAGTGAAATCACACCATTTAATGAATTTAAGGAGCCTGCTTGATTTTTGATTTTGTCTTTGTTAAACATTGGCTCATCATCACTTTAGCCCAACAACTTTTTTATAAGCATGAACATTTGCTCTGCTGAAAACATAAGCACATAACCTCGTCGTCCATTGGTCTAGTGATTTACAACTGCAATTTTGTTTTTCAAATGCTATTGATTTTGGCAATAACTACCTACTCTCAACCACTTACTACATTTTTGTAATAGATGATAGTTTTGATATCCTTGACATGTGTGGTTTTTAGCGCAGTGTTTTCAGCAGGAGCATATTTTATGTTGAGTGAAATGATCATTCCTAACCTCCTGATGTATGTGTATACTAATGTATATTCCGCCAGCCAGCCAGTCGGCAAGCAAGATATTCTTGTAAATCAGTGTGGCACATTGGTAGACCAATAATAAAAATATGGCTGCTGGTTGCCATTTATTCATAAACAACTGTGCATCTTGTCTTATCATTTTTGTCTCTACAATATTGTGACTTTTTTTGTGGTGATAACACCATACAACAACTTGTTTTACAGGGTATGTCTCAGAAAACATGGTGAAACTCAATAGTTTACTTTCATGCCACATTGCCACATGCTTGGTGTGCTCCAGCATGAAAATCACTCATGCAGTTATGCAGTGACAATGCGTGTGTGTGTGTGTAAGTTGTGTGTGTAAGTTGTGTCTCCATTTGCTAGCGTAGTGCACGTTAGAATATAAATGTTGCCGGTGAACTGACATGCTAACTTTGTTAAGAAGCAATGATCACATTGATCATAACGCAAAGCCTATGGCATGTCATAATTCAGAACAGATGTATGCACTCGGGCTTGAACCAATAACCATAAGTTGCTAATTACAGAATTAAATATAGTTTATAGCCGTTTTGCTATATATTTATAGCAGAGATGGAAATACCCACATGACTTTCCAACTAGGGTTGACTATAGTCTATTTGGCCATCACGAGACGGTGACGTAACTGCGTATTCTACTAATTGCAGCACATAATGCATGCACTTACTTTAGGCGCTACACACGAACGTTGAAAAGCGGAAGATACATACACGTGCGTAAAAGCTGTGCCTGTTATGTTACATCACTGTCCAGATGAAGCCAAACAGAGTATAGGTAGGAGCTACAAGTGTACACACTTCAGTTGACTATTTCTAACCCTAACTTTTACATAAGGAAATAAACCATTTGAAAAAATGGTCCTAGTGGGAATCGAACCATGGTCTGTATGCACTCGGGCTTGAACCAGTAACCATAAGTTATTATATAAAGCATGAAAATAGTCTAGCCATCTGATTGGTGGATACTACATCAGATAACACAAAATAGTTTGGTCCATTTCATGCTTGACGTCACTTCCCGGTCAATAGTACTTTTTGAAAGACAAAAATGCCCTGCCTCGTACAATTTTGCCATAATGGCAGGGGGGAAATAGTTCACCCTGTTCCCCTCATGAACAGTCCATATTTATATACTAATTAAGGCCCCCCAAAAAAAATAGTTGTGTTGCCCTCATCCGGCCGGGTCAAAATTCTGAGAATGTGGGCCGGGTATTTTTTTTTTTTTTTTTTTTTTTCAAGATTTTTTTTTTTTTTATCTCTTTTTTTTAAGATTTTTCTTCTTTTTTTCAAGATTTTTTTTCAAGATTTTTTTTTTTAAGATTTTTTTTCAAGATTTTTTTTCTCAAGATCTTTCAATCTGTGAAAAGAGATGGGCAAGAAACCAAAATATTCACCATTGGGTTGAAAATACATCCAGTAAGCGTTTTCCTTAGTATCTTCACACATGTTGACTGAAATAATAGGTATAAAATCGTTGATTTGGTAAAATTTAAAATTTAAAATTAAAAAAAAAAAAAAAAAATCCGGCCGGCCGTCCCTCCCGATTTTAGGCTTGTGAGGGCAACACAACTTTTTTTTTTTTTTGGCCTAAATAAACTACTCAAAAAAAGTTTTTTCAATAACAATTTGTTAAAATATATCGGGATATGCTCATTAAAGGAAGGGTCCCGCAAGCACAACATTGAGCATTATTTGTTAGAAAAATAATTATCGAGCCGAAATTACGTAATTATATAGAACAAAACATCATACTAGTCACAAAACTGAATAAAAACTGCCATCGCTCTACATGCAATTTTTAAAATTCGCGGCGATTGAAAGTCCCGGTGTCGATGACGTCACGGGTATCGGTGCTCAAATTTGCGCATGTGCATTGTATAACTATGACTTCATCGACACCGGGACTTTGGATCGCCGCGAATTTTAAAAATTGCATGTTGAGAGATTGCGGTTTTTATTTGTTTTTGTCATAAGTGTGGTGTTTTGTTCAATATAATTACCAAAGTTGGGCTCGATAGTTATTTTTCTAACATATAATGCACAATTGTATGCTTGCGGGACACCTCCTTTAAGGGGGACTCAAGGAAGTAACTTTTTGAATTTTGTGAGGCTGTAATTATTGAACTATGACTCAAATGTATATCAAAGTATACATTTTTGGAAAGGAAATAGGTCACTTTTTTGACCCAAAATAGTTCAACAAGGCTAACAAAAATCTAGATTATGATGTTAATAGGGACAATTTTTTTTTTTTTAAACCTAATCTAATATTTTTTGAAATTTTGAGCAAAAAGCGCCAAAAATGTGAAAAAAAATGAAAAAATCACCTTTTTGTCGCTTTTTGGTCAAAATTTCAAAAGATATTAGTCCAATGGACTGTACAGCACTAACATGATGGGATATAGCATGAGTGCAAGAAAGTCTTATGTGGGACATACAACTTTTCTCAAGCCTCTTTATTTATTTCTCATAAATTAGTGAATGTTTAAGAAAATGTCTTTGAGCAAATAAAATATAGATCTTTTGGAATTTTGGGTTAGGAATTTGATGTTCCTCAAGTTATGGTGACTGAGTAAAACACAAAGGCTTCTATAAATTGTCTTTGGGTTTGATTAAAAGTAGTGGTTATTGAGCATCACTACTGGGTTAAAAATCTAATATCTGGATTATTTTGTGCAAAATTGACTTGTCCACAGATGCCTCCAAATGTTTCTCACAAAGAAGTCATACCTGGTCATAATAATTGATTTTAGGCCATTGCAATCTTTACCAACTCCTAGTTTTTGCTTAATGATTATTAATTAAAGACAAAAACAGAGTCTAAAAGTGCTGTTTTCCATATCTTTGATTCCTGCTCAGAATCTTTTAGTCAAATGGACTAAGATGAGAGGGCTACTGCGGACTGGACAAATCAATTTTACACTCTTTTAATGCCCCAGACATATTATTTTCAACTAATTAATTCTTTGGTCAGGTTATTCACAAGTATAACACCAATAATATAACCTGTTCAATAATTGTATTTCTCACATATATCTTTATTTACATTCTAGTATATACAATAGTTACATTATTCTAGTATATACAATAGATACGAAACACACACACTTGCACATCAAAACAAAAAAATAGAAAGAATTGTACACTTCAATTGAGAGTGATGCTGCTGGTACTGTAGCGATTGCATCGTAATATAACAATGCAATGGCTTTTACATCAGAACAGTCACACGGCTGTTTGATCCCACATAATTTGTCCGTTTTATTCTGGGAACACCGTAACTTGCTGGCCCTGTTCTGGTTTTGACTTATTCAAGTACCTGAATATACTGGCTATCTTTTGTAAAAATGTCGGAACAGCTTTGAATATTATTATTATTTACTATAATAGCGCCCTCATCAGCCACATTTCCCATAGAGTTACATGTAAAATGTGTGTAAAGTAGAAAATGCCGACAATTTAAAAGTGGCTCGTACAATTTTCGTGAAATTTTCACCGTATACTCGTATTCATTAGCGCTACCTAAATCAGGTCAAACCATAACTGGGCCACTATGTAATCTTTTTTTATTCCATAATTTTAATTATAAATCGGACAGTCAAACAGCCGTGGTCAAAGAAGAATGTCAGTTGTGATGCAAAAATTCTGCACCTTTTGTAGATTAAGTGCCGACATCACGTCCCAACTTGAAGGCGCCACAGAGTACAGGACCCATACAGTTACTAACTGTGGTCACCGGCATAATTCTTTGGACATACATTAAATTACATGAACACAAGCTACACAAATCCCAAAGTTATTTTTCACAACTTTTGTCCAATTATGTCCAAAGGAATATGATAGCGACTATAACTCACGGGTACAGGTGATTTAGCTCAGATTTAGGAAATGCTAATCCTTGAGATTTGAGGACAAACTAACTGTCCAAAATCTGTGGCCTAAGACATTATCACAATACAATAGCCTAGCTACTCGCATATCATAACTGTGTGTTTTAAAGTTATTCATTAACAAATTTGTGAACAATTTCATCTTTCAAGGGCAAGGGTATTAATGTTGTCAGTCTGAAAGGCATCTTACCATATTTTTCCAAAAACATGGGTGAATAGATCCCGGCCCACCAACTCAACACAGAAGTTGGTAACCATGACTTTTCTAAAACAGGGGTTAAATTGTTGAAAAATCCTTGCAAAGGGGTACTTTAAAAAAATGAAGAACAGTCATGGTAACCAACTTTTGTGTTGAGTTAGGGGCTGGAGGATAGATTGGTAGCTCTAACTATGGCAATATTTTAAGCTGGTTTAAAAACAAAGCTGATGGTAATGAATACAAATACAACACTTTGGTTGACTAATTTACCAAGGTTATCAAACTTCCACTTCTACTCATACTTGAACTAGATTTCCAAGTTTCCATCTTACACTGCTATCTCAAGTCCTACTACTACTATAAGCCCGATTTAGAATCCCTTAGACCAAAACATCATAAGCATGATAGGCATTATGATGTTTATAGGTCAATAAATGTGTGTGTGTTGTTTCGAGAGATATTAGACAAATCAATACACGCACGCTGAATAATGTGAATAATGGCACGACCCCACAGGGGAGTGCTATTGTGAGCATATCAACATTTGCGCAAGTGCATTGATTTTTCTAATTTTTCGAGAAACAAAACATACGCATGTATTGACCTAATTCATACACGACACTATACAGATCAAAATTCACAATTTAAGCATAATTTTGATCTATGTAAAAACAAATAAAGATATGTTAACAAGTTTGCTAACACCCACAGTGAAAATTGGCGAACCCGCGATTCCTGAACAACGAATCAACATTTTGCCAGGCATGCATGCCTATGCCTATAGTCTGAAACAGTCCAAGGTATTGTTATTCAAACTAGAGTATGGAATATCATGCTACAATTTCAAAATAGGGGACGGTAGGTGTTTCCTGTAAAATACACCAAGATCAGGCTTGAGTGAACCTCTTGGTCATTAATAAGGGCCACACTGTAAACACTGGACAATAGTCCTAAGATTTGAAAATCCAGACAATTGCAATGAGTAAACATATCTCAAGTATAACCTAGTATTTACTGAAAATTCTCTCAAATAATATTTAAATACATGATAATAACAAGACCTCATCATTACTAAATCTTTGTGGTAAACAAATGTCAGGGAATATCCCATTATGAAGTTTAATGATTAAGATTATTAAAAAGTGACGACTTAATTCTGAAATCAGGGAATGCTCCATGGGTTACAGGAGAAAGCAAGCAGGTTGTAACTTGCACACCCCGGCCTGCATTTTAACATTATAACATCAGTATGCATTATGCTGATGGAGCCTCTGCCGTGTCTTTATTATTTTCCTTGTCCCATTCACTCTGTAAATCTGATGCTACCTCTGTGAATAAGAGATTCCAATCCCATGGTTTATCCTCCTCCAATACATCTTCCTCTGGTGATAGCACTTTGGTCAACAATTTCAGATCAATTTCATTGTCCTATAGCAGAAAGTATACAAACAAATAAAATTATGTATTAGATTATATCATACAGTTCAACAAAAATAAGTTCCCCTTTAGATTATGCATGATATTTTTATGTTGTATGTTTTGGCACACGTTTTGGCACACATAATGTATGTGTGCACAGCGACACTAGAGCGAGGCTATAGCTACGCAGGTGTTGTAATGCTTGAATGAGCACACATTGAATGTAGGAATACCTCAATTCAAAAGTTGCCAAATGATGTATTGAAGGAGGATTAAGCAACTTGAACCAGGGTCTTTGCTTGTTCAAGCAAAGACTCTGGTTCTAAACCCTGGTTCAAGCTGCTTAACCACCTCCTTCAATACATCATTTAGCAACTTTTGAATTGAGGTATTCTTCCATTCAATGTGTGCTCATTCAAGCATTACAACACCTGGGTAGTTGTAGCCCCGTTCTGGTGTTGCTGTGCACACATACATTATGTGTGCCAAAACTTGTTTCGATAGAGTAACTCATCTTTAAAATATCAGGCATAATTTAAAGGGGAACTTATTTTTGTTGAACTGTGTATATTAATGCTTCACTAAATTTAAATGCAATCCATACAACTATCACACACAGGTAACATCATAACAGCCAAGTGAAGTTAAATTGAATACTACAGACAACATGATGATTGATTCACTACATATTTTATAAAAATCTATATTCATAGGGAGTCACCTGCCTGCCTGGATGAATTCATTCAACAGTTTAATATAATTGAAACTGGGTCACTTTACTTGTCAGTAATTTGTGTGTGTGTGTGGAATCACTGAAACAATACTGTAAAAGTAGACATTTTCACAAGTTTTTTTTTAACGTGAATTTCGCGAATCAATCCTCATCCGCGAAAATATAAACTCGCGAAAATTATTGACTTCCATTGACTTTTGTTCACAAATGTTGAAAATCGTGAAATAAAAAATCACGAAATGCCTGTTATGACCATTTTCGTGAAAATATCTTATCGCGAAAATATTGACTTTTACAGTAGTTCTAAGAAGTCAAGTCACTAATATAAGGAAGACAAATAGATTTCCACTATTTCACCACCATGGTATACGACTTACCAATGTAACAATCTGTGAATGTTTGAGTAGATCATTGTCTAATTCCCTATACGTTGCAACTCTATTGACTTGCACTGTTGGTGGAGCTGCAACTTGAGTCACCATGTCCTCCTCTTGTACATCATCCAAATCAGGAATCACTGGAATGTCTGTAATAAGGTATGCAGGAAATTCAGTTACAGGTACCAAGTTACCGGTAATAAGGTATGCAGGAAATTCAGTTACAGGTACCAAGATACCGGTAATAAGGTATGCAGGAGATTCAGTTACAGGTACCAAGTTACCGGTAATAAGGTATGCAGGAAATTCGGTTACAGGTACCAAGATACCGGTAATAAGGTATGCAGGAAATTCAGTTACAGGTACCAAGTTACCGGTAATAAGGTATGCAGGAAATTCAGTTACAGGTACCACGATACCGGTAATAAGGTATGCAGGAAATTCAGTTACAGGTACCAAGTTACCCGTAATAAGGTATGCAGGAAATTCAGTTACAGATACCAAGTTACCAGTAATAAGGTATGCAGGAAATTCAGTTACAGGTACCAAGTTACCGGTAATAAGGTATGCAGGAAATTCAGTTACAGATACCAAGTTACCAGTAATAAGGTATGCAGGAAATTCAGTTACAGATACCAAGTTACCAGTAATAAGGTATGCAGGAAATTCAGTTACAGATACCAAGTTACCGGTAATAAGGTATGCAGGAAATTCAGTTACAGATACCAAGTTACCAGTAATAAGGTATGCAGGAAATTCAGTTACAGGTACCAAGTTACCGGTAATAAGGTATGCAGGAAATTCAGTTACAGGTACCACGATACCGGTAATAAGGTATGCAGGAAATTCAGTTACAGGTACCAAGTTACCCGTAATAAGGTATGCAGGAAATTCAGTTACAGATACCAAGTTACCAGTAATAAGGTATGCAGGAAATTCAGTCACAGATACCAAGTTACCCGTAATAAGGTATGCAGGAAATTCAGTTACAGGTACCAAGTTACCGGTAATAAGGTATGCAGGAAATTCAGTTACAGGTACCAAGTTACCAGGAATAAGGTATGCAGGAAATTCAGTTACAGGTACCAAGTTACCGGTAATAAAGTATGCAGGAAATTCAGTAACAGGTACCAAGTTACCGGTATTAAAGTATGCAGGAAATTCAGTTACAGGTACCAAGTTACCGGTAATAAAGTATGCAGGAAATTCAGTTACAGGTACCAAGTTACCGGTAATAAAGTATGCAGGAAATTCAGTTACAGGTACCAAGTTACCTATCAAAGGGGATATATATTCTATGGGGTCAAAAAGGACTAAAATCTACTCTAATTCCTAAAATGTGACGTTAAATCATATATTAAAATGACAGCTTATTATGGGGTTTGTGATAGTAATATGGTGGTATTGTAATCACAATATCAACGACATACACCAGAATTGATGCGTAATTGATACATCTTTTTATTAGAATACGCAAGGTATCCAGAGCTACTATGTCTACCTCGCCCAATGAGAGAAATTATGTTAAGTCTATTTCTACCATGCCAAAGAAAAGACATGGAGGCATTGTGTCTATCTTGCAAAAGGGTTGGCATTCGGGGGTATCCAGAGACACAGACTACATTTCAGGAAAAGATGCATCCACTCATAATGTATGTATGTGTGTATGCAATAGAGGCCATCCATGTGTCGGCCATATTTACAGGAACTAAAGTCTGTTTCCGAATTTAAAAAGACCAATACCACATATATCTTAATCTGTGACCAACACACACATGTTGATGGATACTCGTTTAAATAAACCCGCCAAATGTATAGGTCATTCTTTGAACAGTAACACTTGTATTGAAGGTCGTGTAATGAATACTACGGGAACGAGAACCTTTTGTTACAGGCACGCATGAGTGAAGTGGATTCTCTCTATTACAAATTAGTGGTATCTCAATTCTACTCATATAAACCTTACCATCATCAGAATCATTTCTCCTGGTTGGACTGTTAGCTCTCTGCTGTATTCCTCCCCTGTTGAATAAAGGCATAACATATCAAAATGGTTATTATCAATCTAGCGATTCACTGGTTGTCATAAATAATTGGCCTTCTCAGCAGCTGATAACAATCAATTGAAAATACAGGATGGTGAGAAAAATGAAACTTGCATGTGAATGTCCTGTTGATTCGAAAAAAAACTTCAAATATTATCATAAATAAAACATAAGGTTTTTTATGCCTTTTCAAGTCTTGTAATGTATAACAAGTTGTTAAGATTGTACTCTATTTTAAGAAATGGAAACATCAAATTCTTCTAAATTTGAAAGAATTTGAACCAAGTGTTTCATCAACGTATTTAATTAATTTTTTAGATGTCATTCATTTAAGGTGAAATAAGTGTGGCTACCACCTTACATGTAATAATTTCAACTAAATCAATCACAGCAAACATCGCCAGAAGACAACATCCAACAGATACATCATTGTGCTGTGTGTGCTGCCAAAAACAATGTAATGGTGATAGTAATATCTGATAATGATTGAAACATTTTAACAATGTTGTCCGCAATTGCTAACAGAACAGCTAGTAATACAAATTAACTTTAAATAGCCTGAATTACTAGAAAAAAATGTTTGAGGTAAGTTAAACCTGAGACTCGGGTTAAACTTTCCATTCAAGTTAGCCTCAAAATTTGGATGTCTGTCTAGCAATTAAAATCAATCAATTGATTGTTCAATTGATCAATTGACCGATCAATATCAATCAATCAATCAATAAATAAATAAATCAACCAATCAGATGGTCAAATAACTCACAAAACACAAAGCAAAAGCTATGATTAGTATGAAACATGATAATATAGATGAGAGATGAGATTAGTAAATAAATAAAAAGATGGTTTGAAATATGAGATGAAAGTTCATGGAACATCAACAAAATGAACATACTTAATGTGGACTTGACTTGGATCATTGAGTGCATTCATACTCTTATCACATACAAATATTTGAAAGATTGATTGAAAACACAACTTGAAGGCAGCGAGGCAAGGAGAAGTGTACCATTATGGCAGAACATGGAAAATCCTAAATGTTTAAATGTGTGACCTGGAAATCAATTTCACATTATATCAACCCTGTACTTCTGCATTATGAGAAATATTGTAATTGTAAAGAGTAACTTTGTCCTAAATTTAAAAAAATCTGAACTGTAATTATAATTTGATAAAAAGTGAATCTTCCTACGTGCCAATACGTACCATCCAATGAATTCCCTTCGAAACATCAAGCCATAGAAAATTGACAAACTGGGTTACAATGTTATACATTTGAACTCATTGAATTGGACTGATTCCCCTAGCATTCAAATAGGTGTTTTTTTAATAGAAGATTCAATCAGATAGTAGCATTACAAAAGGTTGGTTTAGTTAGTTTTCAATTTACATTGAACAAGAACACAGTAACAGCAGAGTGATATCGAAAAACAGGTGTTAAACATTGTTTCAATTGAGGAATCCCTCATGAAACTAATAGTCAGCAATAGTGCGTGCAACACTGTGACTGGTGATATAACTTACGCTGCATCAAATGACTCTAGCTGATCTGTCATATCATCATTCCTTTGTGGTCATGCATACAGGGGGATGTGGTGGTAAAACATGCACAAATTGGTCAGGATATGTAGGATGGTATGGATTAGGATTAGGATGTGCCAAAACATGGTAATTGACCCATATGTATTGAGTGCTTCCAGACTCCCCACTTCACTTGGTGAAGGGCAACAAAACACTGGGTAGTGGTATATCTTATAAATCTTACAAAATATCAAATTGGGATGTGTAGTGCTATTGCAAATACAACAATATTTATTCTTGATAATTATGTTCCATCCATGAATATTTACATAGACTCATAGAGTAATGCACATTGTTAATTCATGAACATATTTCCCATTTTTCTCTTTATTATGCTCAAATTCATTTGTCTGTCATGGTTTTTGTAAATGTTCCATATTTGTTTGTATAAATGTTATGGTATGCACTACATCAAACCATGTTTATTCCTATTTTACCAAAAACAAAATGTACTTTTATCGAAATAGATCTAAGTTAAATTTTAAAAAGTAGTTTAAAATGACTGTATGCGTTATCTTCTGATTCAAAATAAACTGGGAACAAAATCCACACCATACAAAGCTTCATCTGGGGTTCCTCTTGATCTTACCCGTCTTTAGCTGGTTTTGGAGCATCATCTCCCCATCCCATCTGTCTCCTTGGTGGTCTGGCAGGGGGACCAGATGAGGTTTTCTATTTGCACAAAGATATAATTAACAAATATTAGCATGATATAATAGAGACTCAGTGTAATTATTACACATTCATAAACATTGTAGCATGCCTGATTTAAGTTTGACTTCTTGGAATTTTTTCTTCTTTTTAGTAAACATCTCTCATGAACAAAACTACTTTTGACAACATCCAACCTCAAAATCACACATTGTCTCAACGCATCAAGTAATATGATGACAGCTCAACAACTAATTATGTTTGATATTGATATGAGATAGTTAAATGGCAAGATTGAGGTTTAAACTATGTGTATGGTGCATAAAAGATATCATAAACACCTGTGGTAAGCAGAACTAATAATAAGTGCTCATGTGGGTGTGCAAGGTTACAAAAGAAAGTCCTCCAAACTTCTTATGAGAGCTTCTTTTATTTCCCTATTACCTAAAGTCATTCCCTTTTGTCACTGCATTAGTTTATTTTACTTTTTCCAAGTTGCCCATCTTGCATGTCTTTTATCTTGAATTCTGATTCCTCATAATAGGAATATTATGCTGATGTCATCACACTTAGATTGACATCTAGATTTAGGCCATATAAATGTATCAAAATAGGAGACTTATCTCTACAACTATACTCACAGTAGTGTCAGCTGCTATTTCTACATCCCTAGGACTTGGTATCTCCCCATTGGGTTTACTAGATTCGTGCTGATCTTGGGCCTCTGTTTCCTGTTGCTTAGCTCGAGCTCTTCTACCAGTCTTGGCACTCTGCCAATAACAAATAATATTAATTACAGCTATATAAGGCTAGGTATAAAAAGGGAAGAAAGTTCTAATTCAAACAAAATATGTTTTGATTTTCGGTCAACATCCTCCGAAAAGATTATATAATCATATCTTTGGGGCTGGGCACACCTGTGATAGTGATATTCTATTCTATCCACGACGGCGAACCTGTTTAAAATATTTATAATTTGTTTAATACCCGTCGTATATGCCTATTATTTCTATACACCTGTGATAATTATGGAAGTAAGGTCGTCATACCATCATGGTCTTTTTCAGTCGTTGCCAGAGTGCTTTTCCGATGTTGAATGAAAGGCGTACATTCAGCATGCAAAATTGTTAAAATACATGAACACCCTTGCACTGTTATCTGTTAGGCTAATTTTTGCTAGGCCTTTAGTTCATACTTGACCAACATGTTTCACATAATAATGCATAAATCTATCCTTTGAGACTAGCAAGCCAGAGCATTTTGCTAGTTGACTCATGTATGGTCCAATTGCAATAGACCTAAGCATGTGTCCACTGTCCTCATGGAACAACTGATTAAATAGGCCTATAAAATAAAATTTAAAAAAAAACAAAAACATAATTAGGCCTTTAGACATAATTCTCTTAGTCGGGCATTCTGTTTTTCTGTTCCATAATGCCAATAATTTATCCACAATTCACTACTAGTTGGTGTGTGTGACTAGCCTCAATCAATAGATGCATGAGTAACGGTAAGTGAACATAAAACACATATTAATTGGTCAAATATTAATTTAATAGACTACATGTATGTGCAATTTTGCCTTTATAAGTTTGTGTGACATCCCTGACGTCAGCTCGACTCGACCATAGAATACTGTAAATCATACTGTCCAGGCACAGGCAGCAACTTTATTTTCCGTAAATACAGATTTGTAAAAACCAGATTAAGCTTTATGCTATTCCATATAACATAATAAATGTTTAGAGATTGGCCTTAAATTGCCATCTTCCCCAACCGCCAACCTAGGCTCTGTTCCACCAGTCCCTGAAGAGTCGTCCTGCGCCGTCTGAACTAAATTACCCACAATGCATAGCGAGGACTCCTCTTGGGGACTGGTTACAAAGCGTGAAATTTTTGAGTCCGATATTATTTACATATTATGAATATGCATGTGAATTGCCACACAAATCTGCCAGCACAATGCGGCACACGGCGGGTCGTGGTTCGGCAGACAATTAGTAAAGAGTAAACGCCTAGTGCATCAGCTCAGTAGGAACTTATGAAGCCTCCTGCGCCATCTTGTTACGCCTTCCTGCACCAGCTTTTTACACCTTCTTGCGCTTACGCCTTCATCTGCTTATGCGCATACGCCTTCATGCACGCTTACGCCTTCATGTGCATACGACTTCCTGCGCTTGCGTCTTCATGCGCTATTTTTGTAAACCTTCATGCACCACATGTCCATACATCTTCCTGCAACTGTACGACATTCTATGCCAGATCTGACTGTACAGGGTGTATCAAAAAAATTAGGACACTTTTTCATGACGGTGTAATACTTGTTATAATCATTGGACCATGACCAATTTAGTCTTAATGTAAAGCCAAATTAATTATTATGATATCCTGAAAATATGAGATCAATCCGATGAAAAATAAGAAAACTAGCATAATTTGCGTAAACCATGTCATTTACTGGTTTGTACAATGGGATTTACATGTATAGACCAGTAAATAACATGGTTTACGTTTCAATACGTTACAATAATTATAAACATAGAAAATAATCTATCAGTCAATAGCAAAGATTAGTTTGGTAATCCATTTAATTCTGGCACAAATCAATACTGGCTAAATAATCCCCAAATCAGATGCATGCATATTCTGTGCAAATCAAAAAAGTTCTCGAACCCACTGTAGATGGTTCATTACCATGATATTGGCATAAATAGTGTGCGCGTTCATGTTACTCTACTGTTACTGTGTGAATGACCATTGTACATACTACAAAATAGATAGCCTTGCCTAATAGGTCACAATTTCCTTAATTAATGATGGATTTTTCTCATCTCTTCAGGATTTTATCCCGGGGGGGCACTGACATTTGAAAAGGGTATAGGTATGTGCCGCGCTGAAGACCCCCTTTTTCACCCTCTGCTGCTAGTTCTTATGACCCCCCTTTTGAGCCTGCATCAGTTCTTAAGACCCCATTTTTATTGAAAATTCAAAAATCGTGAAATTTTGCGTTCCAAAGCACCAATTTTGTGTTCCAAAACCCCAATTTTTCGAAAATTTTGCGTTCTTAAACCAAAATAAATCGAAAATTGAACTATAGGCCAGTTCTCAAGACCTATTTTTTGGAAAAAAAATCAGTTCCTAAGACCCTATTTTTCGTCATAAAATCCACTCAGTTCAGTTCTTTAGCCCCCCTTTTTGAGACCCTGGGCGGCACACCCCTACCCAAAAAAAAGTTGAGTGCCCCCCCCGGGGATTTTATCTTTATCGGTTGTACTTTACATTGAAATAAAAATTGGTCATGCTTCAGTGATTTAACAAGGATTTAAACCGTCATCAAAAAGTGTCCTAATTTTTTTGATACACCCTGTAGTGTACGCCTTCATAGTCGTACATCCAGCGGTGGCATCAGCCTTATAATTTGGGGGAGGAAAGGGGGTCAAGATTTTTTTAGGGGGCATGAAAAAAATGATGAGCGCGAAGCGCACACATTTTGTGTGCAATTTTACGCTTGAATTGTCAAATTTGGTCTAATACTAATTAATTTGGTATGAAAATGCTATGCTAAAATTAACAACATTTGGTCTGATTTAATCTATTTTAGTAAAATTGCCTATTTGTTTCTAATTTTAACTAAATTGATTTTTTTGGGGGGGGGCAAACATTTTTTTGTTTGGAGGGGGGGTGTCCCCCCCCCCCCCCCCCCCCCCCCTTGCTCCCCCTGTAGTGCCGCCACTGCATACATCCTGCCTTCCTATGCCAGCTTCGTACCCTCCTGCATTCTTGCTCTATCAAAATGACTCTCCTGATCATATTGGAGGGGTGGTCTTGTACTGATCATGTTGTGTGTGACACCCACCCCCCCCCCCCCCCCCCCTGCCATTAATCAAATCTGTCGGCAAAATCTGCCCATTCATCAAATTTGTCGGCACAAACGAGCTTCTGTCGGTACATTTGCGATTTTGACCATAACAATTCTGTAAGAAAAAAATTGCGGTGGGGGATGCTTGAAGTAGCTTGCACAAGGGGGGAAGGGGAGCCACGGATTGGCTATTTGTTGTTGACTGTGCTGGTTTTTTTACTGTGCTATTTTTTGACTGTACATTATTTGTGACCGTGCAAATTTGTTTGACCCTGCGATTATTTGTGACCGTGCAACATTTTTTGATCGTGCAATTATTTGTGACCGTGCAATTTTTTTTATCCTACCCCCCTAACTTATGTGAAATTCACGAGGTGACTGCCCCAGCTCCCTTTTACCGGCAATCGGGACCTCTACACCCTCCCCTCCCCCCCCCCCCCCCATTCAAAAATAAAGGCTAGTTGCCAGAAAAAATACTGTTTGTTAAAGGCATATTATGTGATCTTTTCCAGAGAGCGCCCTATATTCATTAATTTTTTAGAAAGTAGATTTTCTTGCAGATTTACATTTCTGATCATAAATCATACATACATTCCAAGTTACAGAGCGATACGATTCCAAATTACCTCAATATCATGGTTTTAGAGTGAATTTAGAGTAAAAATATAAACTGTCGGAGTTATCCGACAGTTTATTTTCACTCTAAAATCATGATTTTGAAGTAATTAAGAATCGTATCGCCCTGTAACTTGGAATGTATGTACGATTTATGATCAGAAATGTAAATCTGCAAGAAAATCTTCTTTCAATTTTTTTTCGATGTTGAGGGCGTTCCCTGGAAAGATCACATACCTAATATACCTTTAATTTGCAGTTCACTGCCAGTTGTTCTAGCCTTTTTTGCCACTTTGGGCAATACACTGAAGTGGTTTGGAATGATGAGTGTATAATCAATAATCAATTGACATCTCCCTGGTATAATAAACTGTACAATAAAAATATTAATAAGCTTCTTTTTTTTAAATTCAGAATTGAAATTTAAATTCTTTTTTTTTTATTAAGCTTATTTTATTTTATTTTTAAATATGCCTAGCCCTAGGCTAGGGCCTAGGCCTATCTTCCTTACCCTTTTCCTTCCCTTTGAATACTCAAGATCGTCCCCATCCATCTTAAAATTACAATTCCAAGCTGGTGAGCGACTTGGCTTCTTAAACTAAAATACTTGGACAAATTCTAGTCACCCAAAGTGAAATTTTGTAGCGTTGGTCTGCTAAGCAGCAAGAATGTTTATGTTTGCCAACACGTTTCAGTCATCTATTCTCATTGGTTTACAAGACGCCGAATATCCTATAAGCACCAATCAGATGACATGTATGAAAGTTAACACAAGATGTATCCCATCATCCTTCATTAATCAAAATGGCCGCGCCCAGAGAGCAGAAAATGTTTTGCTGGCAAATAATTTTGACTTGTCTCGTTATTTTTTGTCAAATTGTGCGCATCGACAGTAAACCAAACATAGTTATATTATTTGCTGACGACCTAGGATACGGTGACTTGGAGATTTATGGTCACCCGACTTCAAGTACTCCAAATTTGAACAAGTTAGCAGCAGACGGATTGCGTTTCACTCAATTTTATTCAACAAGTCCTGTTTGTAGCCCATCAAGGTAAAGCATGAAAGCTTAAGTTAAAACTTAAAAGCAACTTTTAAGACAAGACGTTCAAACCCGGCTGAACGTCCCTTTCTTATAACAATAGATTCTATACAGACCAACAATCATTTGTTGTCAGACAATGCACACACTTCCACTTCAACTACTCTCTAGCAAACCAATCATCAAGTCGTCGATTACCAATCGATCGATCGACTTGTCTGTATATAGAGCTGTCTGGTGGACTTGACTCGTGCCCATACTCGTGTCACTAATAATGTGATGACGTCATTTCCAACTCAGAGCGCTGGATTCTATATAATGTTTGTGTTAACAAGAAATTTTAGGAACAAAATACATGTTCATTTGAGATAAAAAATAGTAAAATTCATAGAATTACGTGTAGGCCTACACATGTTGTTTAAACGAAATTAACTAAACAAGAAATTATTAATTTGAAATAATTCCAACGCCAATGTTTTGAAGAACACTTTGCTTTACCGTATGAAAACATGCACCTCACGATAGTTAAATCGGAAATGTATAATTTCAGTGAAATAACAAAAAAGAAAACACAATTTTCTTATTCAAAGCCATTTTTATGAATGAGACGTGTTGTACGTTTGGTTGGAACTTTACGGATTGTCATGGAATGTTCATGGGATTTAATGCAATTGACTGACTGGGAAAAAGATTGGGGCAACCTTTTACGAAAAATTCCGAGACGGAATTATTCTAACCAGGATTTTTTTTGGCTGTGCCCCCCCTGACAACCAACCTCTGTTACGCCCCTGGTGTGCAAGTAGCATTGCCAGTAGCACAAGTGATTGAGATTATAACGATTTCAGAGACGCCAGAAAAAGGTGACAACAAATGATTGTTGGTCTGTATAGAATCTATTATTATAAGAAAGGGACGTTCAGCCGGGTTTGAACGTCTTGTCTTTTAAGCGACTATTATTATTATTTTTATTCACGACACGATAAGGTTCGCGTTAATTCTTTCAATGTAACCGTGTTTACTTTTCTGTTGACATAATTTGTATTTGTATTATTATTTATTTGGGCCTTAAATTAAAGGGACACTAAGAGATGTGTTGGAGGCAGCGCCCTCAATTATGATAAAAACTGAGATTAGTTTATTTTTATAATTGTATTACATGTATGAACTTACACCTATAAGGATTAAGAAAAATCAGCTCTCTTTGTACAAGAAAACGGCGATTCAAAAAATGCTGGTCCCACGGGACCAGCATTTTACGTCCGACAGTATCCCCGTGCAGTACGTGTGATACATAACGCGAACCATATTTGCATAGAGGGCGTTTTTCAATAAATAGCGATGATATTGTTTTAATCTAGTTTTGCTGTTTTTTTTGTTAGTAGAAACAACAATAATGGCGATTTTTAATGTTCATCTTGAATTCTGAAGTAAATTTTTAAACATTTAAACTTTTCAACACCACTTAAGTGTCAACCCTATTATTTTGATGATCAACTTTTGCTTCTAAGTTTGAGAATATTGAATAAAGGTACATAAAAGTATACATTTTTAGAAAGGAAATTTGATAAGGAAGCCGATGGTGATATCAATGTGATACCAAATAAACTAAATTTTGAGAAATGAACCAAAAAGCCATTTTTTTACCCCAAATTTTTCAGACAGCATAACTATAAAATAAAAAATGGTAATTTGTTCTAATATACGTTTTTGTAAACAAAACAATTTTGTCTAGGAGGCAATTTTTTCTTTTTCCAAAATAAAGCTTGGTTTTGGAAATATTGCTAAAAACATCGGAAAAGTATAAAAGTCGTGTTTTTTTGCGTAAATTTCACTAGAAATGGATGCATATCTCGAGTTTAAAATCCATAATCGAAAAATTAAAAAATTGCCTCCTAGCGCTGAAAGTCCTCTACACAATGGTAGTAAATGCTTACCTGATAGTTTGATATATTTTTAGTTATGTTGTCTGAAAATTCGTAAAATTCCTTCAAATTTGAACTTCTAGAAAACATCGATTTAGTAAAAATATTGACATTTTCCACCATTTAAAGCTAAATGTTCACGGAACACACGGGCGTGTGACCTAAAAAGCGAGTATACTATTATGAACAATCATAATAAACTATCAGATTCAATTTATATTGTTACAATGTGAAGAAATTGGAAGAAAACTGAAATTTAAATGATCGTAAGATTGGCCTTTGTTTACATTTTAGACATTGTTTTGCGCTCTTTTGTTTTTCGCGTCTACGTCGCGGATATTAAGCGGCGCGTCTAGTATTACGCGCGCGACGCAATGATCGAACAGCTGTCGCAGCATTTGAAAACGCGGAACTCCGCTTAAATTCCCGCCAAATAACTATGCGCCTTTTCCTGACTCAAACTTACCAAAACAACAATTTAAAATCACCCATAAGAACGGGAAATAATAGCTTTCGATTAGTAACTCATGATGGTAATGATAGAATACATAATACAAGTATTAAATAATAGAGAAATATGAAATTCAATTTTTGAAACAAGTGCCGGGTTGATACTGCCCTTAAGGCTTAAGGCTTAAATTACGACCCTGGTGGATAGCCCAAGAAAGCGTCGATTGAAGCTTATTTCCATTGGGGTCCATTGGTGTTTGAACAGATACAGACCGGGATGATCCCCTACTCTTTATGCTAGAGTCTGTAACTTAGTGTAAGGGGTCATCCATAATTTTCGCCATTTTCAGTTACGTACAAAGCTTACATAACAGGGGGGAAGGAGTCGAAATATACCCCAACCATACGTAACTTTTAAATGACATGGCAATCTTGAGAGGCGTTTTTTTTTTTAATAGTACAAAATAAAAGAATATATCAATAATTATAATAAAAAAAATTAAAAAGATAGGCCTTATACAGATCTTAATATAAATAAAGATAGTAGTAGTAGAAAATAATTATACAGTAGAAAACATTCTGGAAAAGGGATAGCGATAGCTATCTAAAGTATCATTGTTCTATAGTAAATTCTGACCGACAATGTTGATGGCAACCAGCTGGGATCTTCGACAATAGGTGGCACGACACTTTGGACATTTTGTACCACAAGGCCGCAAAAGGTTGTCCTAAGTATACACACTAAAGCTAAGACGTTGAAAGCCTATGATTTACTTACTTTGCCATGAACAGAAATCTGTGGTGTAGCCAGAAGGTAGGGGGTGAAGGGCGATCACCCTGACTGTCGTGTCGGTTGAGATTAGCACGGTTGGTTCATTTGACAAGAGGAATCATGGAATTAATATACAGGGTGTCCCAAAAGTCTATGCACGTTTTTGAAGAGTCATATCTCATAAAATATAAATTATATGGTATAAATTTAACCATATTTTGATAGACGAGGTTTGAGAAATTAATTTGATACCAAACACAACCCTATTGGTGAACCCACGACATTATAAAACTGGTTGAAAGTCATTGGCCGTGTGCCAGACCAACCCATACCAAGTACTACACATTGTTGCTAAAGGTGCGCATAAATTAACGGTATGAAAGCAACGTTGCGCATTAGTCACAGTTCACTGCTTATCTTGCAACATTAATGTTATTTAATACCAAACTCGGTCACTCACAACATACATAAATAAGCGTAGTAGACAACATTGCACAGCAAAAGTCTTCATTCAAGATGGTTTACAGCATAGATAAGCGAATACAAATTGTATGGTTCTACGCTGAAACACATTCAGTTCAACTTACTCAACAAAAGTTCAGAAAACATTTCAAAGTGAAACGCGCACCAGGAAGAATATCCATTCTGAAGTTGATGGATACATTTTTGAACACAGGAACATATTCTAAATGGGTAAAACAACCTTCGATGAGGCCTTCAAGCAGCATTAAAATAATCCGCTAAGTTTAAATTTTAACATGTTTGACAGCTGTGTGATGTGAGTGTTCACTTTTCTGTTACATTATTCAATTGTTTAGGTCTGTGTTTTTGCATTAGCACACGTCTGTGTATACATGGAAAACATTTAAATTAGATTTCACTATAGAAACGAAAATTATGTGTGATATAGTTTGTTATTATGATGATATCACTGTAATGTAAAATTTTAAATATTACAATTGACGGATCACTTTCCGTGTAACCAACTCTACCCGTATTTTTGTTAATCTCAATAGGTATGGATTTATGAACTTTATTCCTCCGAAAGTATAAAATTACATTTTTGCAGTAATACATATTTTACTTCTAGGGTGGCATTACAAACAGATGTTACTCCAATGTTTGGTATCAAAATTATTTCCCACATCTCCTCTTTCTAAATATGTATTCATATTTTCAATACGACTTATATTTTGTGAAATACAAAGCTTCAAAGTCGTGCATAGACTTTTGGGACACCCTGTATGATGGTCAAAAGTACCAAGATGGAAATGTTTCACGCGCTACGCGCACATGTGTCTCCAAAATGCAATATCTTTTGGTATAAGCTTGTTTAGAGCCAAAATGTACCTCAATCATAGCAAAAATTTGGGGAATGTCGAAAATGTTCGCGCTACGCGAAAAATATCTTTTGTCACAATAATCTTGTCGGTTCACTTTGATTTCTGCCCCCCCCCCCCCACACCCAATATAAAATACCTAGCTACGCCACTGACAAAAATATTGTATGTACACAAAGCAAAATTGCTTCTGTGTTTTTAAACCAATCCATGGCTCAAGTTCCCAGTGTTGTTGTTTATCATTTCTGTATTTAAAAGTATTTAATACATGTGCCATTTGATTCAAAATATCTTAATGATTTTTGATAATTATTTATCAAAGAAAATCATATTTTTTACCAAAGAAAAGAACGGCAGAAACATAAAATCAACACCAGAGATATACAATAGATATGATCAAAGAAGTTTATTTTTCTCTATTGTGTACCGTACAGTTTATTATGTTGTATCAGCAATTTGTCTTTAATATAATGGTTTTTAATCAAACATGAGGGTATCAAGCAATGAAAATTTCGCCATTTATTGCATACGTAACTCGAGGGGGGAGGGGGTGAAAAATTATGTACGCTCTGTACGTAAGTGTAAATGGCGATAATTTTAGACGACCACTAACCTTTAATAACGTGCTCGGGTATTGCTCTTCCGGAGCACGGGACCACCATTTCTATGTGACGTCCGAACCACGAGGCAATTGAGACAAGTACCTTGCCCAAGGATACAAACAATAAACAAGTTAACCAGGAAGAGCTTTGAAAAGTTTCGCAGAGAAACTCTATCCTTTTCCTATATAATAATATAATTAACAGGAGTGAACAAATGGAAGTGTTCATAACTACTTTTCGTCTTTGGTGGAGGGGGGTGGAAAGTATGAGGGTGGGGGGGTCAAACAACAAAAATGGTCCTTAAAAGTAGTCCTTTTCAGTACCCAAATCTATGATTTGGTATCAAGACTACCTTAATAAAAGGGGGATCGGGGGAAAAAGCTCCTTTTTGGGTGATCAACTAAATGGTGGGTATTCTTGACAAAGCTAAGCATGATCATAACATTGTGAAAATAAAATTATCTCTTTGAAAATGGAATACATGGAAACAAAGTTCTTTTCTATAAAAATGATGGTTCAACCATGTCTGCAGGCTGAATAATAAAGTTATTACCAAACATATTTAGCCTCATATTGCTAAAAACTGGTCAAGTCGTGCAAATTTTAAACCATTTTAGCTTAAAGGTATATGACCCGATCACATTTTTATAACAAAGATTTTTCTCAAATATATGGAGATTTTCATATCATATGAAAGATCATATTTGTCTGATTAACATACTGAAATTTGACGGTCCAAATCAGTATAATTACGAAGAAATCGGTGAAATAACATCGAATTTAATACCGCGAAAGGTGGTTAACCACCAATTAGTTTGTGTACTTGTAACTCAATGGGCACATTTCACGGCATCTTGTGCAAAATAAGAACCATTAGAGTTATGCAACTCAAACTTTGGAATACAACTCTTTTAAGGATGACCTTTCATGTAGAATATAAAACTTCAAGTTGAAAATCGGAACATCTACCTTTAAATGAGCTTTACTTTCATGATGTCCAGTTGCTTGTGTGTGGTTATTTCAACATCAGTGAATACATCCCAGCCCGATCCTTACCACTACCCTGGATTTAAAAGAGGTAAACATGGAGTTTTCCACATATTTTTTGCTGCCAATTTTTCAAACAAAGGGTGCCACCTATAGTCAATAATATGATCAATCTTAACAAAGCAGTATTTTGAAGGAGTTGTAAAATTAGGGGAAACTGAGGCCAGGACTATTACATTTTAATACCAACCCCTTATTGTATGGAACAATACATAAAGGGCATACTTGGATCAATGAATGTAAAACTCAAATCGGCTTAAATTGTTGAATTTACAATTGAAACTTGATAGCTAGTTCTTTACACAATGGCGGCGGGGGCAAGGGGAAATTAAGAGTGGGTTTCCATCAAGTGATCTTGTGAAGGGACATTTTGCCATTTTTATGGGGACAGTGCTCTTACTTGGTGAATTCCCCCTTGCATCCTGCCGCAACTACTGTCTTTACATCATACAGTTGGAACTGTTGGTTTGCATTTCCTCCCATCTAAGCCAAATAAAAAATACAAAGTCGAAAAATCATCAAAAAATGTGTTTGTAAATATCTAGAATCAAAGAATCTTGCAACATGTATATAATGTATGTAAACATGCAATATTTATCTTGAAAAGTAAAATACAAGTTTTACTTTAAATATTATATTGTGTATTCCTTTCCTACCATAATAAAAGTGATGTGATTGTGACTATGTAATGTCGATAGGTTTATATAATGACAAGTGTTGTTGTTTGAAGGGGGTCAACAAAAAAGAAGGTTCTATAAAAAGAGGAATCAATCCTTTTTGGGGGGATAAAAAAAGATGTCCATGGCTCGACCTCCCCCACCCCCTAAGTATTTATAAACATTCTCTTGATTTTGTTGAAACATAGATTTCCTATTATTCAGGCAATTTTGACATTAAATTAATAGTGCTGTTATCGAGATCTTTTTTTATGTCGACATGTTGCTATTTTAGAATCTCGATGTCGACATATTATGATCCAAATACCAAGCTGATTGTCCCCGCAAATTAGTGTCCGTGATAGTATAGAATATTACCGCAGATCGAAAATATCGCCAAGTCGATATGCGAAGTGGTGAGGGGGGAACTAGCCTAGGCCTAATTACTTTTAACAATTTGCTATCGTTGGATATTGGTTTTTTTCACAACTCTTGCCGATTGTCATTTATTAAAATCACTTTGCCAATTATTTTTTTCTCAAATCATTACGGACGATTTAACGTCAATTATATCGACATCTCAAAGTTAATATTGACATGTCAGGATAATAGCCGATGTCGACATCGTCCATGTCGATGACAGCCCTATAAATTAAAGACAAAAATGTGGCATGATATCTGCACAAAAATAAACCCAAATTATTTTCTCCCCCCCCCCCCCCCCCCATTTGCCACTTCAACATTTTGATGCTGGTGCCGCCATTGGTGACCATGACACAAACCCTGCAATACTCAGGTCCCCCCCCCCCCCCATTTGCCACTTCAACATTTTGATGCTGGTGCCGCCATTGGTGACCATGACACAAACCCTGCAATACTCAGGTTCCCCCCCCCCCCCCATTTGCCACTTCAACATTTTGATGCTGGTGCCGCCATTGGTGACCATGACACAAACCCTGCAATACTCAGGTTCTCCCCCCCCCCCCCCCCCCCCCCCATTTGCCACTTCAACATTTTGATGCTGGTGCCGCCATTGGTGACCATGACCATGACACAAACCCTGCAATACTCAGGTTCCCCCCCCCCCCCCCCCCCCCCATTTGCCACTTCAACATTTTGATGCTGGTGCCGCCATTGGTGACCATGACACAAACCCTGCAATACTCAGGTTTGACACATGATTGTTGGACATACTAACTATGTAGTATGAAAATGTTATGACTGCAAAACAATACCAACTTCCATCACACAAGATTGACACAAATTTGGGGATTTGTTCACCCCACACTTACACTCTGTTAATGTTATGGACCTTCCTAATTTGTAGCCTGAATGTTAATATTAATGCCAGTAGAACTAAATAAAAGGCACAATAACAGAGCATGTTTGTTTTTGCGCATACCACCATGCCATGCAAGCGAATGCATTTTAGGACTATGAAACAAAATTCAATTCATATAAAAATTATTTAACATCAGACATAACAAACTTGGCAACACAAAAAGTTGGATGGCAATCACACATTTATATAACAGTAATAATAGCAATGTGGTGCATGGCCACTTATCAAATTCTATTTGCACCCTATTAATAGTATTTTGAAATGATGTGCATGAAAAACTTGATTAATGACAATCTTAGCAATCGAAGACAATCGACCAGTAATCTGAAATATTTTCCATTTCGCTCGAAATTTCTCAATACTGCAAAACAAAATAATTAGTTTATAAGTTTTAATATAATTATGACCCTCATGAGCATGAAAGTTTTAAAAAAGTGTATACTATTTTGCATAATTCATTTGGGTCTCTTATGGCATCTAACAACTAAATAAACATTTATGTACTAGAAAGAAACAAGGTTTCTTCCTTTCTCCTAGGGCTTCCCTTCTTACTGGTCGATACCAAACAAGATCGGGTATCTGGCCTGGTGTGTTTGAACCAAATAACGCTGGAGGACTTCCCCACAATGAAACCACAATAGCGGAGGTGCTTAAATCTAAAGGATACGCTACAAATATCGTTGGCAAATGGCATCTCGGAGTTGGCAAAGACAATCAATATCTACCAACCCATCATGGATTTGACTCTTATTTCGGTGTACCCTACTCTCACGACATGTGTCCATGTATCATATGTTTTTACCCCGATGACCATTGCTGGGACAACTGTGATACAAGATATGTCAAATGTCCACTGTTTGCAAACACAACCATTATAGAACAACCAGTGGATTTGTTGACGTTGGATGAACGTTACACCCAGCATGCAAACAACTGGATCTCTGAAAAGGCAACAGATAAAGCACCATTCTTCTTGTATTTGGCATTCCAGGTAATTATTCCAAAGAGTTTGTATGATATATATTTTTAATTAGCTGTGATTATAATCAGTTTGCTGGACACTTTTCATTCAAATAAATATTCATGGATGTTTCTTGCAATAAAGCGCACAATAACTTTTTATTATTTTTAAAATCTTCAAAGTTTGGTTGAAATGATTTCTTGATAATATAATGCGTTAGTGGTGTGCATTATGTAACATTGTCCATTTATTATATTGGAATTCGTTGCTGTGACATGTTTATCAATGAACAATTTACAAAAAATTCTAACTGTTTAAAATTTGTACTTTCCTGTTGTTCTATTCAGCATACACACCGCCCTAACTATGCATCCAAGCCATTTCGTAACAGCACATTACGTGGAACCTTTGGTGATTCTCTATTGGCTTTGGATTGGACCGTTGGAGAGGTCATCAAACAACTCAACGACAGCGGTGTTCTCAATAACACATTTGTATTTTTTACATCAGACAATGGGTAAGTTTTCAAAGAAATAACCATTTATAGGATGGATGGATGATTGGAGGAGTGATCATGGTCAGAAGTTCATCCAAGATTACAAGAGTCTGTTTAAATTGCAAGAGTATCTGTTTCCATTTGAATAGTCGCTCAATTTTGTTTTTCCAAGAAACAACATGGATTCTCATAATTCTACTGGTGAGAGTGGTGTCTGGTGATTGGATTTTGAATCCTTGTTATTGGACTGTTGGACAACTTAACAGTGATACAGTTATTGACAACACTTTTGTTCATGAACACGTGTTGTGATTCAGTGTGTGTGCTGGTTTTCATAACATTGAGTATTATCATGAAACTACCACACCCTGCTACAATAGTTGAAGTAAAATAAGAGGAGAGAATGAACACAAAGCTGCCAAAATACAAAATGCAAAATATATTTCTTAGTTGGTCCAAGAATTTGGTGGAATAGTATAGCTGTAAATATTTGGAAGACTCTTTGATAATGGTGAGATGTTCTACTACATTTTCTCCATGTGAAATCTAAATATGTGATGCAATCTGTAAAAACCCGCCACATGGTGGGAATTTTCATAACGGAGATATTTATATCATAAGAAAGCTGAAATTGTGCTGATTACAGAACTGTTTCGATCATTTTTCTATGATCACTACACAAAAAGTTATGAGTTAATGATGATTGTGATGTCATAAAAAGCTACAAAACAAGAAATCATGAAAACAGGCCAAATCAGATACATATTTCAATGGAATAACATTATAAGGTTAAAAAGAAAAGTGACTTTAAAGCAGGGGTGTGCAACCTTTTTGAATGAATGGGCCAGCTATAAGGAGTGAAAAATTGACTGGGCCGCACCTAACCACATTTTCTAGCAATGACCTGCTGTTGATTTCAAACCTTCGATTCCGAAGACTTTCAAGCAATAGGTGTGTGTGCTTAATAATCTATCTTCACAAAAACGTAATCTCAATACAGTACAGATGACAATTAAAGGGGCATTAAGAGATGTGGTGGAGGCAGCGCCCTCAATTACAAAAATGTATGACAAAAACTGGGATTTGTATATTTTTACAATTGTATTACATATATGAACTTATACCTATAAGGATTAAGAAAAATCAGCCCTCTTTGTACAATAAAACGTCGATTTAAAAATGCTGGTAGAGCCGCAACCAGCATTTTACATGGTTAAGGGGTGGTATTCCAACATATTTAAAACATTGTTTTAATCAAGTTTTGCTGGGGTTTTTTTAGTAGAAACAACAGTAATGGCAATTTTTAATATTCATCTTGAATTCTGAAGTAAATCAATTAAAATATAAAAAAATCAACATGACATTGTGTCCCTTTAATGGGGAAAATAGACCTACGCACGTTGAGGAACATCATATGTGCCGATAAATGCTAAGCAGCTAGCTAGTTTTTTGGTGATGATGTAAAATATATTGATTTTTTTCCCCCCTTTTTCTTGAGACATCTCGCGGGCGACAAAAAACCCACTGGCGGGCCGCATGCAGCCCGCGGGCCGTAGGTTGCCCACCCCTGCTTTAAAGTAAGTTTTTGAAGGTGAAATTTCATAAAAGATGATGACACAAAGTATTGGACATTAATACTCTAAACAAATGTTTAAAAAAAAAAAATAATGTTTTTTTAATTTATTTTTTTACATTTTACCCATAATCCCTAGTTCACATTTTGCGAAATCCAACAGGTTTTCACAGATCGCATCACATCTGATAGCAATTAGCCCATTGATAAGAAGATTAACCATAATTTGAGAGACTAGAGTTAATCCATTCTATCGTCAATCCATCATATACTTGGGTGATGATTGTGGCGACTGACCAAATGTATACACTGATGGATTTATACAGTAATCTTAATCTAACTCATGCACAACAACTCAGACATGTGTTGCTTTTTGAAAATATTCTTTTCTTTTTTCAGTCAATGATTTTTGAACAGCCATCTTTGACTTAGAAGAAATCCATAAAAAGGACTTTAAAATCTGTATAATCCGGTCTAAAAATCTAGGCCATTGTGCAAATATCAACTCTTCTTACTCAACTCATAATTGTTTTAGGTTTTTATTTGTTTTTTATTCCTTTTCCTCTCTGTTACAGTCCAAGTCTTCATTTACAGAATAGAGGTGGCAATGCAGGAACCCTGAAATGTGGCAAAGGAACAACATATGAAGGTGGTCAACGTGTACCAGCCATAGCCCATTGGCCTGGCTCTATCAAACCAGGGATAACCACCGAGCTAGCTAGCACATTGGATATATTCCCAACTATAGCTAATCTTGTAGGTGCTGCAATGCCGACTGTTACACTAGATGGAATAGACATGGCTCCAATTCTCTTCAAAAATGCAAAGGTATGTTATGTGATGCTTTCTAAGGAATACAAGAGCAACATTTATTTTTACATTAATGAGTGTTAAACTTTTGTTTCTTCTGCTTATATGCCGTATAAATTGCAAACAAAAAGTAACAAAATAGGTAATCCATACTTAAGTATTTACCTTTCTCTTTATCCACATATTGGGAAGAATAGAGATATATATGTAATATACTTGTTACAAGGATGCCAGTTTTCAGGCAGTTTCCTGATTTCAGACTGTCTGGATAGGAAATAGTCAAATGTCAGGCTTTTTGACCAGATTTTGCATAGTATGATAGGCCTTAAGTATAAGATCCATATTGGTATCAATTTGCAGGCTTTTTATGAATCCACTGGCATCCCTGTTATTAACATTCACTAATCACTATAGAACAAAAGTCACCAGTTTCGGTGTGATAGAGATTAACTCCATGATCATTCAGAGCTGCTTACTGGCTTTATTTGATGTTTACAGAAAGAGAAAGTTGTTACAACAAGCCCAGATTCTTGAATCCTGCCTGTCCGTACTATCAGTCTGTGCAGCTGCCCCAGACTTGGAACGGGCGGCGGTGGCATAAGCACTTTGGGGAATCTGTTTTAAGTCTAAACACCCCCCCCCCCCCCCATAGAACTGGGATCATGACATTTAATTAAGAGTGTCATGAATATAATAGGAACTTCTCTTGCATGAAATATGCTGGACTTTTTGCATGCCATCAAAAGTAAAAGTGTGTAATGCATCATCTAATCTTGCAATACTTTTTCGTATTAATGATTTACATTGCAGAGCCAAAGGGAGTCTTTTATCTATTACAACACAGAATGCTCACCTGACGTTGGATTATATGCGGTAAGATACCAGCAATATAAAGCCCACTACATCACACAGGGATCAAGTCTTTCTGGGCCACAAAACCATGACCCGGATTGCCGTCCCACAGCCAATAGGACCAGGCATGATCCACCGCTACTATACAACTTGAATCAGGATCCTGGTGAGCAGTATCAACTCAACCACAAACTTTATCAGGATGTATTGAATACCATAGGCAAAATTAAAAATGATTTTGAAAGTGAAATGGTTTGGGGTGAATCTCAGATGGCTGTCACTGATATCAATGTGGAACCTTGTTGTAATAAAGGATGCACGCCTCTCCCAGAATGCTGTCAATGTGGGGGGAAATCTGGTAAAAGTAACCAATTGTGGGATAAATATTCAAGAAAACTAAATGGTAAAATGTAGATTAATTGCTAAAAAGAGACTTTAGTCTACCTCTTCCTTGAAATTAGTGATGTCACTGTATGATTTACTGATTGCAGTACTAAAAACATATGCATCACTGCCCCCAAGAGAATGTGTGCGATATGCATAGTCCATGACCATTCTGCTTCCTCGAGATAGTGATGCCACTGCCCTATTAAAGGGAGATGTTCTGATTGCTGGCCCGATGTTCAACTTGATGTTTTCTATTTTTTTACATGAAAGGTCATCCTTAAAATTGCCACATTCCAAAGTTTGAGTTGCATAACTCTAACGGTTCTAATTTTAAAAACACAAGGTCACACAAATTTTGCCCATTGAGTAGTACACAAACTGGTTTAGAGAATAATGACTGCGTAACAACTGTTTTCGTGATTTTGTTTTGAAATCAGAGGTTTTGTTCTGGTCTGAGGAATTGTCCCGAGGGGGAAAAAAGATGCATATTTATCCAAATCGTTGATTTGTACCGATATAATTGCGCTAATAATTGATTAGTTTTCTGTTTATTTCGTCCAACCCTTCTTAGTTTTTGAAACAGTCCGCGTCGGGTCATCCCCTCATTAACATTTGTAACATTCAACCAATCAGAAATAAGCTTTTTAAAATCATGTTTCCTCATAACTCATTGAATATTCAGTTTAGGGGCGTGAGGCTTTAATTTGATTGGTCGGCCAATGAGCAAAACAATCGAACACTTTGGCGCAGTACTTTCGGGCAATTATTAGTAACCTGCGCTCGGCATGCCCGTTATCATCTAACGATTAATTTGATTGGAACGCACTTGGTACACAGCTATCACGATTATTCATGAAGTAATGAATAGTGGTTAACCACCTTTGGCACCACATTTTAGCCTATAATTTCTAAATGGAAAATTTGTGGTCCCTAAGATTTTACAGACACAATGAGAAAAATATGGGGATTCTTCTGATATCAAAATATCATGATGTGACAAAAAAATCATGGCCAAAAAAAAGTGATCGGAACATACACCTTTAACTGGTCACAGTATTAAATTGTGTATGCCATCTCAAAATGCTGGCATACTTCCAGTCATACAAAGACCGCTTGTATTGTATTTATGTTAGTGTAAAATGAATCAGCTCATGGGGAACATCTCTGTTCTGAGGAAGAAAAAATATCTTTATTTGTCACCTGTGACATCATAAAATGGAAGAAACATACTACTTCACCATTATATATATAGTACCTGTATGATGTTTTGCATACATGATTTGTATGAAACAATTATGGTGCCATGAAGGCTGTATGTATTTTCAATATAGTTGTCAATGTAATATCTTGGAAAAAATAACCCTGTTTAAAATAAGCATAACACTTTTGTGTGTAAACAATACAGAGACACGGATCAGATCAATGTAAATGGAGTGGATAAATATTCATGCCAGATTTCATCTTGTTTTATTTATACAGGGATAGTCAAAAAGAACAGGCGCTTTTTTGCCTTAAAATGTCACAAGAATTGTTTTGAATACGATCTTTGCATCATAATGTTACATCCATTTTATTAGAGCCTGGTATTTCAAAGCCAATCCACAGATTAGCAATAACATATTGTCATGGCTGGTTGATTCATAGATACCACTTGGTATCAATGAAACTGGTGAAAACCTTGACAAATTCTGGATACAAAATCTTTATATGACTGAAAATAACTGTGGAGTTATAAATTCAAGAGAAAAGAGGTATCTCAGTTGATTTCAGAAAACGTGCTTCATTAGAATAGCTTGAAGAAAAGCTTGATAATTTGACCCTTCTGTGGATTGACTTTAAAAAAGATGGCTTTACTAAAATTAGTGTAATGTAATGGTTGATTTTTAAAATTCTTCGTTTGAATGAAAGCCAAATGATGGGTCTTTTTTAGCACTGCCAGTGCCAGAGGTTGTAAATATGCATACCTGCAATTGTTATGACATCTTTGCAGAAAAAGTGCCCATTCTTTCTGACTCGCCCTTTGTCAAATTATCATGTTTATTATGACTCTGTCTACTCACTCATGTATGATATTTGATCCACTTCAACAAAAACCCATCGTGTCACATTTATCGAATCCAAGATATGGCTGATCAAAGCTCCAATGACAAATCATGTATTCTTGATCCTATTTGACATATTTAGATCTACAACTAAATCTGATTACAACTAAATCTGATTTATGGCTGTTTTACTGTGTGGTCCATTTTTAAAAATTATATGATTTTTAAATTTCAACACTTCAAAATGACACCCATCTCATCTATTGAACAAATGTTTAAATAAATATTGTTTGCATGATTTTAAATTAGTGATATGGTAAACTTTTTTTTTTTCATAGTTGAAGAGTGAGTATGGCAGTTAGGGATTGTATGACAGTATTACAGTAAATACTGATATTCAGAGATCAGATGTAACTCTTGAGGAAATGGATTGATTTCTAGGGTATTTTGAGGAAATCAGTTTTTATTGGTAAACATAGGAAGAAAAAAAGAAGAAAAAAATCATAAAGTTTTTGGCACTTTCAGGAAATAATTTAGAATGCCAGTTACATCTCTGGATATTGCTGTACAATTTTCCGGAAATGTCTGCCATATTCAGGTACTCTAGTCTCTAGTCAGTTAAGAATAGATGCTGACCAGCACTCGACATTGTTTTTGAAGTTAAACAGTCGTGGATTGTAATCTATTTTGTTGCAGTAGTTCACATTTGATTTGAAATGCTTGTATTATATTGTTCATGTATAGTATACCATGTCTTTCAGGGCCATATAGATATAAAATAGAAAATTCAGGACTCTCATACTGTCCTACATGTGTAATACTGCCGTTCACTACGACTGATATCCAAAATAGAATGCCCTTGAAAAACTAGTTCCTTCAAGATAACTTATCTAAAAACTCTGATGTGATACACAGATTCAGCTTGACCGTTAGCGTGACCTGTTAAAATTCCATTTTACAACATCAAAGTAGCTACTTATCTCATTTCTGATCATTGGACATAAAAAGTGATGGTTACATTTATTTTTGTAAATTTTGATAGGATTTATTTTTGTATATTTTGATAGGGTACTAAAACCAATTGTGTGTATAATCGACCCTGGTTTTCCTATTTGGTGTTTTGATCTCTCTATTTGCTTCAATCAATCCTAGGTGTATGCCTGGTATGTAAATAATACCTCTGGGCAGTGATGTCATTGCATATTCTTATGATAAACGCAACCTTGATTCACAATTGACCTGATTTGTCTTTCATTGTGCAGTACATACATGTATCTACATTAGTTTCAACAAGATAATAAGCTAGAATCATTAGAATATGCTCCGATGTTGCCGCATATAGAAGAAAATTGTTTTATGATTTTACTGTATACTTTTTCATAATATTGATGTTGTATGCCTATTGTGATTCATGACAATATCTATAATGTGCAGGGGTAGTGTTGGAATAAAACTATCACTTAGACGAGGGATAAAAAACCCTATTTTACGGGCCCGACTGACTCCCTTTTTGCGTTTTTCCAAGATTTTTTTTTTCTTCTCAAATCATGTAAAATCAGCCATTTGTTGGCCCAAAAATCTGTCAACATTTTTTTTCACAAATTTTAAAAACAATTCCCGATTTTGGTGACATTTAAGGTTAAAAAAATAAATATAAAAACCCTGACCGACCGACCCTACTTGACAGGTCCATCTGCCCATAAAACAGGGTGTGTATTTTTTCGTCGCTTTATACTCAAAGAGGAACAAATGGTCCAAATTGGGAGTCTGTATTGATAAGTGCTATGACACTGTGTTTAGACAATAAGGCTAAATTTTAAAAAAAAATTGTCTCAAAGCTCCCGCGCGTTAGTTTATTGATGCGCATTAGAAAAAAATCTTTAAAAAAAAAAATCCCAAAAAATCCCAAAATGTCACAGATTTTTCAGATTTTCATTGATCACATCATTTTAAATACAAAAAGTCACTTTTACAAGGATTTCAATATTTTATATTTAAAAAAAAAACCTTAAAAAAAACCGCATTCCGCATTAGGTTTTGAAAAACTGAAGAGCTTTGAGACAACAGATTTTTTTTAATTTAGCCCAACAAATTAAGTTTTTGGTGGATATAGCCTTCAATGATTACAATCACTGAGGCGATAAGAGCTTCCAGCATAGAGTTACTGTAGTAATTTGCAGTACTTAGAAGCATTAGTGTTAATGAAAAGAATACATTAAAGGGGCATTGAGAGATGTATCGATATACTAAATGAGCAAATAACGTAAAGATAATCATCAACATAGCCCAAATCCAAAATGTCATTCAATTCCGACATCGCCTTCATGCCAAACTAAGCAAATAACGGCACTTCCGGGTTGAGATTTGCAGCGAAAGTCTGTGAGTAAACGATAGCATAACTTCCGAATTCAGCACCTTAGTTTCGATATGATCATATCGAAACTAAGAAAATCATAAAATTGTGTATAATAAACGGCGAATGTTGGTAAACTGTTTCAGATAGTGGTAGTTAGTATATGCCTAAGTATTTATTACTTTGATGCAAAAAACTGATTTCCAGGATAAATGAGGGCGCACTGCTATACGTATATCTCAATGCCCCTTTAAAATGGCCTCAATATGCCATTCAAAACCTTTTTTGAAATAAAAAAGTTTATTGTACTTTATGGAGAAAACATTGCTAAATATATATACAAATAAGATCAACTCAACACATAGTCTTGTTGCCGCCCTCTATGTTATGATATATATTATGTGTGCATGCATAAAATGAGGGCCTACTTGAAAAGCAGTGCTAAGAAGTGCTGGTCACTGTTTTACCAGGGATTATTATTTTAGGATAGGAAACTCCTATATATACTGTGCATACATATGACATGTCACAATTTCTAGGCAATTTTAATGAGCTCATCCAGGAACATTAACTTTTGTGTGATCATATTAAAATATTATTAAAATTATTAGTAGATTTCTAAATCAATGTGTGTTGTAGTTCATTAGATGTCCTGAATATTTACTTAACAAAATACATGACTTGAGATAGTGTTTTATAAACAACAACAAAGGAGTCTGCAGTGACTGCAGATTCACAGTACTCATAACCAAACAAAAAAGGTGTTGTTTCAAATGTTCAAATTTGAGTGTACAGTATGTATCCAACCCAAAAGCAGGCTTCAAATTAAGAAACGTAAGGCAATTTTCTCCAAGGCAGTTGTGTACTTTTGAATGAAGTGAAAACAGCCAGAAATTGAGGGCATCAAGGCAACTAGGTGGGGCATCAAAGGCAATTTCCTTTGATGCCTTCTAGTTCTATATTTATTTGAGCCCTGCCCAAAAGGTAAGTATGTGTAAAGATTGTAGCATAGAATACTTATATTTATAGAAACTAAACAAAACATTAGTTAATGCATTCAATGCAAGTATCTCACCTACCCACGCACATTTGTTTGAAATATTCTCTTTCTATGTTTTCAATTAAATATTTTCACCAAAAGATTTGTTTTGAAATTTGGGGAAAATTTCAAATTTCATAATGTTTTTATCTTTTTTTTCATCAATCATCAGATTGTATGATAGATAAAACAAGAATATTGCATCAAGTCTTTGTTATTATGAAACATGTAGCACTTGAGAAAGTTTAGACAAAAAGCTCTAAGGCGGCGAGGGAAACACCCTGTTGTACAGGCAAATGGACCTCTCCGGTCTTCTTTTTATTTTCCCTTTAATAAAATACTGTAAACAAATCCAAAAAAAACTGTAAACATTTTGCCGATTTTTGACAAGCAAAGAAATATTTTGGGTCGGTATTCAGTTGTACATGAAAATGTTTTTTAAAACATTTTCAATTGGTTAAAACCATTTTCTTTTAAAAATGGGTCGGTCTGGCCCGTACAACAGTGGTGTTTTTTGTCACCTAATGACAAAATGTTTTTTAAATACCTGAAATTTGTCATTGCATCTATTTATTTCTCCTCTTTTCAGGGCTTCTTTGCTGACAGGCCGATACCAATCCAGATCAGGTATATGGCCTGGAGTCTTACTACCAAATAATACCGGTGGACTTCCCCACAATGAAACCACAATAGCAGAGGTGCTCAAAACTAAAGGATACGCTACAAATATTGTCGGCAAATGGCATCTCGGAGTCGGCAAAGACAATCAATATCTACCAACCCATCACGGATTTGACTCTTATTATGGTGTACCCTACTCTCACGACATGTGTCCTTGTACGACATGTTTTTACCCTGATGTCCATTGCTGGAACAATTGTACCCCAACATTGACCAAATGTCCACTATTTTATAATACTACAATAATAGAACAACCAGTGAATTTGTTGACTTTGGATGATCGTTATACCCAGCATGCCAAGAAGTGGATTTCAGAAAAGGCAACGGAGAAAACACCATTTTTCTTGTACTTGGCGTTCCAGGTAATTGTTATTTGTATAGAATTTATGGAAATGTATATATCTAACACAACCTTTGTGTCACACATTGAAAATCTTAGTAATCGGCGGCATAAACTAAATTATTGACAATTTGTTATCTTTATTAACCCTAATTCCCTCTGGCATGTTCTTGTGAATTAGACTATCAGGGGAGAAAAACGGGTCAATTTTGAGGGGTAAAGTCAGTCTCCGCATGCCGTGGATTGAACCCGGGCCGTGTGTTTGCAAGTCAGAGACTCTACCGACTGAGCTTTATTGGTCAGCTTCAAACAACTTGAGTTTTTTGCAAGTTGATCGCCCAGTGGAAAGTGGCACAAGATAGACCGGACGATCGCGCGGTACAAAATTGTAGCACTGTAGGGATATGTAGTGCGTAGGCGGGTTAGTTAGATTCCCTCAGAACTATGCAAGTTGACTGATCATACTAGTCTTCACCTGGCAACTGCAAAAAACTTGGTAGGCTGCTCCTGTTAGCACCAACAACAAAAACATGTAGCTATTTTGCCGATCTTAAATTGCTAAAATCAAAGGCCACCTGTTGCCTGATGGTTTCTGTAAAATATTGTCGTAAAGTTTCTTAAACTCTTTACAAACCGAACACTCCTTGGATCCAGAAACAATTGTGCCCATTGGGGGGAATTTATTTGATGTTGGTATCTATCAGTAGTGTATACCACCAGTATTTAAATCATTATTGATACTCAATTATGGTTGTTGACAGGTGTATGGTTTTGATGATTTTGTGTGTGTGTTATGTGTCTGATTATGTGTGCTGCACCTGTAATTTGATCAAAACGATGTGTTATGACATTTAGGAAGCCTGGGCAAGCATTTACAAAATGTTGTGTATTTACTATAACACAATCAAAATCTTATTGTTCCCAAATGTTCTTTTCCTTTGATTTCCTCTTTTTAGCATACACACCACGCTCAGTATGCATCCGAGCAATTTCGTAACAGCACATTACGCGGGACATTTGGCGATTCCTTAGCATCCATTGATTGGACCGTCGGAGCGGTTATTAAACAGCTTACTGACAGCGGTGTTCTGGATAATACACTTGTATTCTTCACATCAGACAATGGGTAAGTGAGGAAAAGAAGTTGTCCTGCTTATGTGACATTGGCCTTCTTATGGTCTTATGACATCCATTCCAAATTCCAAATATGCTTGGTCCATACATAACTTGACGGGCTAATCAATATGCTTGGTTCATACATAACTTGACGGGCTAATCAATATGCTTGGTCCATACATTACTTAACGCGCTAATCAATATGCTTGGTTCATACATATCTTGACGGGCTAATCAATATGCGTGGTCCATACATAACTTGACGGGCTAATCAATATGCTTGGTTCATACATAACTTGACGGGCTAATCAATATGCTTGGTTCATACATAACTTGACGGGCTAATCAATATGCTTGGTCCATGCATAACTTGATGGGCTAATCAATATGCTTGGTTCATACATATCTTGACGGGCTAATCAATATGCTTGGTCCATACATTACTTGACGGGCTAATCAATATGCTTGGTCCATGCATAACTTGACGGGCTAATCAATATGCGTGGTCCATACATTACTTGACGCGCTAATCAATATGCTTGGTCCATACATAACTTGACGGGCTAATCAATATGCTTGGTTCATACATATCTTGACGGGCTAATCAATATGCTTGGTCCATACATAACTTGACGGGCTAATCAATATGCTTGGTTCATAAATTACTTGACGGGCTAATCAATATGCGTGGTCCATAAATTACTTGACGGGCTAATCAATATGCATGGTCCATACATTACTTGACGGGCTAATCAATATGCTTGGTTCATACATAACTTGACGGGCTAATCAATATGCTTGGTCCATACATAACTTGACGGGCTAATCAATATGCTTGGTTCATACATTACTTGACGGGCTAATCAATATGCTTGGTTCATACATAACTTGCAGGGCTAATCAATGCTTGGTCCATACATTACTTGACGCGCCAATCAATATGCTTGGTTCATACATAACTTGACGAGCTGATCAATATGCTTGGTTCATACATAACTTGACGGGCTAATCAATATGCTTGGTTCAAACATTACTTGACGGGCTAATCAATATGCTTGGTTCATACATAACTTGACAGGCAAATCAATATGCTTGGTTCATACATAACTTGACAGGCTAATCAATATGCTTGGTTCATACATAACTTGACAGGCTAATCAATATGCTTGGCTCATACATAACTTGACGGGCTAATCAATATGCTTGGTTCATACATTACTTGACGGGCTAATCAATACGCTTGGTTCATACATAACTTGACGGGCTAATCAATATGCTTGGTTCATACATTACTTGACGGGCTAATCAATATGCTTGGTTCATACATAACTTGACGGGCTAATCAATATGCTTGGTTCATACATTACTTGATGGGCTAATCAATATGCTTGGTTGACAGGCTAATCAATATGCTTGGTCCATACATCATTTGATGGGCTAATCAATATGCTTGGTTCACATATAACTTGATGGGCTAATCAATATGCTTGGTTCATACATTACTTGACGGGCTAATCAATATGCTTGGTTCATGCATAACTTGACGGGCTAATCAATATGCTTGGTTCATACATTACTTGATGGGCTAATCAATATGCTTGGTTCACACATAACTTGACAGGCTAATCAATATGCTTGGTTCATACATTACTTGACAGGCTAATCAATATGCGTGGTCTATACATAACTTGACATGCTAATCAATATGCTTGGTTCATACATTTCTTGACGGGCTAATCAATATGCTTGGTTCATACATAACTTGACGGGCTAATCAATATGCTTGGTTCATACATAACTTGACGGGCTAATCAATATGCTTGGTTCATACATTACTTGATGGGCTAATCAATATGCTTGGTTGACAGGCTAATCAATATGCTTGGTCCATACATCATTTGATGGGCTAATCAATATGCTTGGTTCACACATAACTTGACGGGCTAATCAATATGCTTGGTTCATACATTACTTGACGGGCTAATCAATATGCTTGGTTCATACATAACTTGACGGGCTAATCAATATGCTTGGTTCATACATTACTTGATGGGCTAATCAATATGCTTGGTTCACACATAACTTGACAGGCTAATCAATATGCTTGGTTCATACATTACTTGACAGGCTAATCAATATGCGTGGTCCATACATAACTTGACATGCTAATCAATATGCTTGGTTCATACATTTCTTGACGGGCTAATCAATATGCTTGGTTCATACATAACTTGACGGGCTAATCAATATGCTTGGTTCATACATAACTTGACGGGCTAATCAATATGCTTGATTCATACATTACTTGACGGGCTAATCAATATGCTTGATTCATACATAACGTGACGGGCTAATCAATATGCTTAGTTCATACATAATTTGGAGATGTACTTCTATGAGGTAAATATAACAATGTTTGTTTGTTATGGATGAAACACTGTGTATATTTATGGATACTGTACATCTTTTTATTGATATAATATATTTTTCTTCTTCTAAACAGTCCTAGTCTGCGCAACGAGAATAGAGGTGGCAATGCCGGTACCCTGAAATGTGGCAAAGGAACTACATATGAAGGTGGTCAACGTGTACCAGCCATAGCCCATTGGCCGGGCCATATTAAACCAGGGAGAACCATGGAACTTGCCAGTATCATGGATTTATTCCCAACTATAGTACATCTTGTGGGTGCCAAAATGCCGAATGTTACAATAGATGGAATAGACATGGCCCCAATTCTCTTCAAAAATGCCCAGGTATGTGATTCCTTATGTAAGGAAATGGAGATGCAATATTTGGGGTTTTCTTATTATAAGTATTAAAAAAGCTAGGGTGTGAATGGTTGGATCCATTGATGCATATATTACTTTATGTTGATTTATGTCGTATATTAGTTTTATTGAAAAAAACAGCCTACCCCTTTGGATAGAGCTCTGAATTTTTGATTCAAATATTATGGGTTTAGATTCCAGGGTGGTCAACATATGTGATGCGATCTGTGAAAACCCGCCACATGGCTGGATTTTTCATATTGGAGATATTTATATCGTAATAAAGCTGAATCTGTGTTGATTACAGAACTGTTTTGATCATTTTTCTGTGATCACTACAAAAAAGTTAAGTGAATGAATGATGATTGTGATGTCATAAAAAGCTACAAAACAAGAAATCATGAAAACAGGCCATAAAAGATACATAGTTCAATAGAATGACATTATAAAGCTAATAAGAAAAGTGACTTAAGTAAGTTTTTAAAGGTGAAATTTCATAAAAGGTGATGACACAAAGTATTACAAATTAGTTTTCTAAACAAAATCTTTAAAAAGAACCTTTTTTTTTTACCTTTTTTTAAATTTATTTATTTATTTTACCCATAATCCCTATTTCATATTTTGCGACATCCAACGGGTTTTCACAGATCGCATTTCATATTACGCTGTCAAACAACCATTGTTGCTCCTCTCTAGCCAGGTGTATTTAAATGTGTACCAACGTCCTTCAATGGTAGGAAGGTAACACAACTTGCTTTGTAGGTGTAGTAATCCCCATACAGCAATATTATAATAGAGCCAACCTGATCGAATTAACCAGAGTTAGTGAAGTTGACGTTAGAAATAGCACAGTCAAATTTTGACTGAATTTACCTTAAGGCACCGTCAGAACTTTGAGCATTACTGCGTGCACATATCGCTTTCCCAGATGGTTTGTAGCTTGATATTTTGACCGAATGTTGCCCAGGAATTTGTGACAGTTGCTTTTACTAAATTCTTCTATTATATGTGGGACAGTACGGCCATGTGTGTAATCAAATACATCGGTTCTTCCTGTGATAAGTACAGAGGAAATTATCTTGGCATGTGATATTCCCTGTGGTATTCCCTGAGGCTTTTTCAATGCAAATCAAAGTCAATATCTGGGTTTTTTTACAATTTTATATACACCTAACACAAAAAGTTCTTGACCAGGTGCTTTATTGTTTGCTAATTTTAATGTATATCTAAGATTTGGGATACCGATGACTGATTCTTAAAAGAATCATTCATCGGTATCCCAAATCTATACATTAAATGAGCAAATTTCTTCCCTGCGATATGGCACCTCATTCATAAAAATGGAGTGGCTACCTTAAGTTATCTTGAAGTTATGATGATTTAAGGAACCAGACCTAACAAAAAGAAGTTAAATACATTTATTTTCATGTGATATCATTGCCTAGTGTGTGCTGAGCGGTAGCAATTTGTGTGAGATAATCACAGCTCACCATTCATTCGTTCATACATGCCTGACCGATTTCAATAACACAGTGTTACTTAAACATCATAATAAGGTGTCAAATTGCGGGAGGAAATTTGCTCGTTTAATATATAGCTAAGATTTTGATACCGATTACTGATTTTAAATTAGCTAACAATAAAGAACCTGGTCAGGAACTTTTTGTGTTAGGTGTATACCATAGTTGTTTATAAAACTGTTTTAAAGGTTCACAATCTGATGTAAACCCTCTCCAAAATTGAACTCACCAATGAACTACTGTGCAAAAAAGAGCCTAACATTGCTAAGTCTAGCAATACAGAGCCTAAGTATTGAAGGAAGGAGCATTTGCTTTTTTTTTAAAAATAGCAATAAAAGAATCTAAGGCTATTTTAAAAAAATTGTCTCAAAGCTCCCGCGCTCGTTAGTTAATTGATGCGCATTAGAAGAAGAAAAAATAATAATAATCTTTTTTTTTCTTTTCTTTTTTAAAAAAAAAAATCCCAAAATTTCACGATTTTTCAGATTTTCATTGATCACATCATTTTAAATACAAAAAGTCACTTTTTTAAGGATTTCAATATTTTATATTTAAGAAGAAAAAAATCTTAAAAAACCTGCATTCCACATTAGGTTTTGAAAAACTGAAGAGCTTTGAGACAAAAGATTTTTTTTAATATAGCCTAAGAGCATGTAGATTGATATTGGGCTGAATCTTGTTGATATAATAAATACATTTTTGAGTTATTGTTTTGCAGCATACCTTCCAATGACATAATGTCATATTATCACTCATTGGTCATGTGACTAGTGGAGTGAAGCAAATATTAAGTTGAACAAAGGGGTGAAACCGGATTACTGTACAAATTTTAACCTTGAAAATGGGTATTACCCATGAGTAAGCTATCACAAATAAAGTAACGGTTTTACATAAAAGTCTGACGATACTGGGATTCGAAACCAGGCCCTTTCAGTCCTAAAGCGAATGTCATAACCACTAAACCAGCTAGGCTGTCAATGCCAAGATAACGAAAGAGGTGTCATAGCCCACGGAATAAATCTGTATAACTTATACAATAGAAGTCTTTGCACTAAACTAATTTGTGATAGCTTACTCATAGATAGAATCTGAAAATGGTAATCAAACCAGTTATTAACCAGTGTCTTGTCTTTTATATTATACCTACCACAGAGTCTAAGGGATTCATTTATCTACCTCGCCATGCAATGTACGCCAGAACATGGCCATGGTTTGTATGCAATACGATACCAGCAATATAAAGCACACTTTGTCACAGAGGGAGAAGTGAATTCAGATCCCGAGAACCATGATCATGATTGCCGTCCCACTGCGGTTAGAACCACACATGATCCACCGCTACTGTTTGACCTGCATCAGGATCCCGGTGAGCAGTATCAACTCAATCACACACTCTATAAGAATGTCTTGGATCACATAAACAAAATCAAATTGGATTTTGAACAGAATATGGAATGGGGTCCATCCCAAATGGCTATCAAAGATACTAACGTGGAACCTTGTTGCAATAAAGGATGTACACCATTCCCAAAATGTTGTCATTGTGTAACACCTGGTGAAAGTCACCATGTATTGGATAGATATTCCAAAGAAGTAAATAATATCCTATAAAATATAAAATATCCTATAAACTGCTCTTTATTCGTGAAACGGGTGAACTATTGTCCCTCGGTGATCTGGAGACCGTAAGCCTACTATTTTCCTTCAGCCTCCGGCTTCAGGAAAATAATAGGCTTTCGGACTCCAGATCACCTTGGGACAATAGTTCAGCCCATTTCCCTCATGAGCAGTCCATATTTGTATAATAAGGTTGTTATGCACTCAACTTTGAGGTTGACAGTATTTTTCAAAAAGTGTTTTGCCAGTGACAGTTAATAATATTATTAACTGGCACTGGTTTTGCACATGAGGCCAAACAAAATTAAAGGTTTGTCTCGGAAACATTTAGAAATAAACCTACGAGGTATGTGTTTTTGGATTGTTTTTTGTTTGTTTTTTGTTGATCCAAGCTTACAGAGAACCTTTTTTTTCTTCTTTTTTTTAAATAAAAAAAAATGAATCCAAAAAATATCCTAGACCTACGCGCCGAAGCTCATTTCACATACAAATGCATGCCAGCTTGTGAGACAAACCTTTAATTTTGTTTGGCCTAACACGGATAGCATAAAAACTATTAACACGTATACCATAGAAACTACTGATCTGTCCCTTTGATGTGGAATAGAAGAACATTTGCTGCTTTTATGCTGAATTGATTGGGTGTTTTTTACCACATGAAAAAATGAATGCAACTATTCGAGCCTACAATGGCCAATGTCAAGAATGGGCTATATAACAGGCCTGTCTTTGTTAAAATAGGCATGACCTCCATACACACTATGATTTTGATATACTCATATCTGGGTGTTACGAAATTATGCATAATTTGTCACTTGAGGGCAAGGAGGTCGTAACTGATATTTTTTGTTGTTGCAATATTAAGTCTTTGTTTCTAAATATAAAGTACAGGTTTAATAGGCACATTTGATGGTATATGGCAACTTGGCAAGTCTGGATTCAAAATCATTACAATTTATGAAAGAAATAATACTCTTCCAAATAATAGAAAACAAAAGAAATTTAAGCATAAAATTGTTTTACCTGCAAAATGAAAAAAATGTAGGTATGACCAACCGTCGTGAAATCAAACAAGTTATACATTAACAAAACTCTCTCAAGAAAGTGAAACTTAACGGTGTTACAATACTTTCAAAAATACTGTCAACTAACCTCAGGCCAGAAAGACCACATTAATCAGATTCCATAAGTGTCTTGCCTTATAATTGTGTGTAATGTTTGTAAATTGGGATTAAAGTGTAATTTTGGTCCCAGCATTTATATAAGTCTTTGACATATAATTATCACGATGAGACAATTTATTCTAATGTATACTTTATACAAAAGGCTATATTAAAAAAATCTTTTGTCTCAAAGCCCTTCAGTTTTTCAAAACCTAATGCGGAATGCGGTGGGGTTTTTTTTTAAATAAAAATTTAAATATTCTTGTAAAAGTGATCTTTTGTATTTAAAATGATGTGATCAATGAAAATCTGAAAAATCGGTGAAACTTTATTTGAAAAAAAAAATAAGAAAAATAAAAAAAAGAATTTTTTTTCTTCTTCTAACGTGCATCAATTAACTAACGCGTGCGGGGCTTTGAGACAAAAGATGTTTTTAATATATTCTAAGTGGAACCTAAAGTATACATTAGGCGATGAAAAACCCTGTTATACTGGCCTAGCAAACCCATTTTTTAAATCCGAGTTAAAATTGATCATTATACAGATGAATACTGACCCAAAAGTTTCCAAAATTGTGAGGTTTGTTTTTTACGTTTGTTAAATTTTTGATAGATTTGTTTGATTTTGAAGGGAGAGAAGCCTGACCAAATGACCCAACATAGAACAGGGGGGTTGTCAATGCCTTATCAGTAAATTGCTATCTATGTGTGTCCCTAGTGTTTAAGACCCTGTAGACTAACTATGTGGAAGAATATTTGTTGGCAATGAATGATGGATTTCAAACATTTAAAGATGAGTGACCCAATTTTGGCCCAATTTTATCACATGGTGTTTATTGTTCTACATAGGGATGTATCATAAATATGGTGATATTCCAACATTTTACTCCGGGGCTTTTTTATGATCGAAGCAAAGATTCACTCTGAATTTTCCCATAGAAGCAGTGTAGTTAGCTATCTAACTGGATAATGAGATATTATTGGCATTTTCTTATTGATCGATGACCAAAGAAGTATTAGTATTATTTATTATGTAATATGAATCAGATAGCATTCATATAGTTCCAGTAAGAACATTATAATGTGTTATGATATATTTGTCGCTGAACATTCCCTTTGTTACTTTAAAAATGTTTTTGAATATTCTTGACAAGAAATTCTATCTATTTATTTCATATGCCTTTTTCTGCATTGTGCCATCCAAGAAATTATTTGACATTGATTTGTTTTGTGAAAGAAAATCTGGGATTTGAATAGTATAATCTTGTTTGACATAAATACTTGGTAATATATTATTATGAATGTATACAGCAAACCAAAGAATGAAGAAAAAAATGATTATGCTCCTTCCTCTTCTAAAGGTGACAGAAGAGGTTTGTTTGGTTGTTTTGGGTGGGGGTTTTTTTCTTAAAATATTTGGTAATTGATAATAATGAACCAAAAAGGCAAGGCCTAAACATGTAGGACTTTAAATAAGGTGCCAAGCATCTTTTAACACTGTCTCAATTGAAACTGTTTTATTGTACAATGCTAGATCTGCACATACCAATATGTAAATAAACAAACAGTCTTAACATTTAAAATGTCAAAACATAAGATATAAATAAAAGAATTAGGAAAATAAGGGTCTTTTGTACAGTAAAAACCTTTATCCCAACATGGAAGATCAGGGGCGGGCGGCGATAGCCAAACACCGTTTTTGAGCCTAGTTTGCTGGCAAAGTGTTATATGTAATCTGATTATCACTATGTCAACTGGATCACACTTTTGTGTCCTGTACCTTGATCAACATGATCGCCACATAAAGTCTATGCCATGACTATTATGACTATTAATCCAAAAGATGAGTGATCCTGCTACTAGGGAGTTACATACCACTTTGGTAGTGAATTAAGTGGAGTCTATGAGCTCCCCATTGTTACTGTAAAATAAGTTAATTTCGCTGCAATTTTTTTTCTGTGAATTGCTAATCATCACTAGTTTTGCGGTAACTTAATTTCGCGAAAGTAACATTTCTACCACTACTGTCATCTTCACACACATAAATTTGCGGCAATATAATTTCGAGAATTTGAGCTTCTCGCGAAATTAACTTATTTTACAGTATTTGTTTTGACATGATATTGATATGATGTTAATGGGTTTTTTTTCCTTTTTCTAAGGTTATACTATAAAAAACATGTGACGCAATCAAGCGGAATAAGTCTGATGTCAGGAATATTGATTTTGAGTTATTGGTAAAAAGAAGTGACAAATTCTTATCATTTACTTTCTCAGTTGGTAAATTGTTTATAACTTAAAAACTAGAAGTTTAATTGAAGTGGACCATACATTAGCATTTTTCACCTGCTTTTAAATGATAGACAAATATCAAAATTTGACTAATTTTGTTTGATCACGTCACATTATTGTAAGGCTATATTTAAAAAATCATTTGTCTCAAAGCTCCCGCGCCCGTTAGTTAATTGATGCGTGTTAGAAGAAAATAAATTTAAAAAAATTAATCCTTTTTTCTTTTCTTTTCTTTTTTTCCAAAAAAAAAAATTGGGATTAAAAGTGTAATTTTAGTCCCAGCATTTATATAAGTCTTTAACATATAATTATCATGATGAGACAATTTATTCTAATGTATACTTTATACATAAGGCTAAATTTTAAAAAATCATTTGTCTCAAAGCTCCCACGCACATTAGTTTATTGATGCGCATTAGGAAAACAAAAATCTTGAAAAAACTTTTTTTTCTTCTTTTCTTCTTTTTTTTCAAAAAAAAAATCCCAAAATTTCACAGATTTTTCAGATTTTCATTGATCACATCATTTTAGATACAAAAAGTCACTTTTGCAAGGATTTCAATATTTTATATTTTAAAAAAAACACCTTAAAAAACCTGCATTCCGCATTAGGTTTTGAAAAACTGAAGAGCTTTGAGACAAAAGATTTTTTTAATATAGCCTAATGTAGTAAAATTAAATATCAAAACGTAACATGACAAATAGCTGATGGAGTATCATATCTAATCCAGTACACTCACATTTATGAATGGTGTTTTGCAACCTTTGTGGTTTCTTGTTCTTGGCTGATGATCCAGAAGTGTTGGGGGTGTTTCTAATAAAAATGGAAATTATACATGCATTGACTGAAAAAACAGGGGTTATCAGCATAGGGAATTTGTCGGATATAGCAAAGGATAGGATAGGGTCAAAAAGATTGAGTTGAACCATAGCCAAAGTTGGCAAATTACGCTTACTATTTCAGATGATCTAGTATTCCAATGCAAATGTAAAGAGAACATATTTATAATACTACCAAACACATTATGTACATTTATAGTAATTGTATACATTGACACTTTGAATACAAAGTAAGAATATATTTTGAAGCATAATACTTGATGCCAGTATACACCTTAATATCTGAGAAATAAATTTGAATATAACTGAAGCATGATACTTGTTATCCATTACTGCTGTATGTATCAGTTAGCCCCAAAAATACTCTGGAAAACAAACTACCCCGGCCCATGTAATTGTGTTGGTCTGTATGGCATCTGAAATTGAGATAGAAAACTCCTAAATGTGGGCCCTAAATCACACAAATTGTGAACAAACTGTCAAATCAGCCATTTTTCTAGGTAGAAAAACCCATGAAATTGAGATAGACAACACCTAAATATGGGCCCCCAAATCACTAAAATTGTAAACAAACTGTCAAATCAGTAATTTGTTTAGTTTGAGAAAATTCCTAAACAACATGGATCAGGGTTTCAAACCCCTAGATGCATGTCAAACAATGATGTGAGTACTAGAACTTATTTTCTGTTTCAATGTTCACTATTCAATTATCCATTATACACTCGTCAAAAGAAGTTCCTGGACACTCATTGAAGTTCAAATATTTCACATAAATATTTAATATAAATTAAACAATTACATACCAAAATAAGCAGACAATAATTCTCTATCATGTCTGTATGAAATTAAGATGTACGCATTCATGCATGGCTGAGCACATTCATTAAGCAATGGTAAGGGACGCACCATTTGATTTTCAGGGGGGGCATGGAAGTTGGGGTCAGGCGGATTTTTTTTTTTTTTCCACCGAAGTAGGCGACATTTTTTTTTTTCGCCGCCTTCGGCGGCAATATTTTTTTTTTTTCCCGTCCAAGGCGGAAAAGTTTTTTTTTTTTAGGTTTTACCGTTTTTCTGTACATTAAGTTGGGTGAGTCATAATTTTTTTTTTTTTACTCGGGAGTGGGTCATCTTTTTTTTTCTTCTCCTGGTTGGTGGGCGAAGTTTTTTTTTCTTCTTCCTGGATAGTGGGCAAAGTTTTTTTTTTTTTAAACTTCCATGCCCCCCCCTGAGTATCTAATGGTGCGTCCCTAAGGTGTGTAAAAGGAAATTGCAAGAAATGAGCACTTACAGTCATTTGAATGGAGGGATTATCCAATTTTTTGCAATCTTCTTGCCATTGTCAAATGAATGGGATCTGCCATGCATGAGTGATCATGTCTAAATTCCATGTTAAGCTGTTAGAGGATTACTTTCGGCTTATTTTGATATACAATTATATATATATAATCATATTTATAATGATTATATATATTATATATCATATATATAATTATATATATTCTATTAAATATTAATTTAATTTAAGTGTCCAAGAACTTCTTTTGCCGAGTGTATTTCATTCTTTGGATTGACTCAATATCATTTTCTACTCAACATTCTCCTTATTTCTGTTCTTCTTTCTTCGCTTCCTCTTCTTGTTCCCTTTAATGATGATATTCCCTCCAATACCCCTCCACCCTTGCATACAACAAACTGGCATTGGTCTACATCCTGGGTTAATACATGGTAAGAGTGACATCTTACGCTTGTAGATCTCGCTTTTCCTCCACGTCATACTAGCATCATACCTAACTTTCATCTGGTATAGCTGATCAAATATCTCAACATTTTTTGTCCTATCAAGCGGATATAACTCTGATGGATCCGTACTAAGATCAAAGACAAGTTCAGGAGTGTGTGCCGTTAGTTTGGATCCAGTACGACAATCTTCATCGTGGTATGAAGTACCAATGTTTGCATTGCCCATTGTGTAGTAGTGGGCTTTGTAGTTCTGATGGCGTACTGCAAACACACCAGTATCTGGTCTGGATTTAACACCATAGTAGTACATGGTCTTGCTTTGGCTCTGTGGAGGAAATAAAGGTAATTCAAAATATAAGCATACATATTTTAAAAGCATTAAGCTATTGCTGCCTAGCGTGTATAAATTGGTCGTGTGAAAGTGTCATTGATAAATGTTTCTTGTGTTAATTACGATAAATGAGTCATTATGTTCTATCATCATGTACTATATATTTTTAAAACATTTATTGATTTCAGCAAATTCCAGGTTTTACCTACGGTACCCTTGCTCATCATATTTCTATATCTTCTTGACATTCCTTTTTCCTAAAGTTTCAAGAGTCTATCCTCATAACCTCTTTTACAGACAATGGTTGATTGTTTCCATTGCATGCTATATTTGGTCTACATGTGAGTATTTCCCTTCACGTATATATGAGAGATGGACCCACGTCACATGAGGTTGAGCTCGCGTAAAGTACGCCTGCTCAACCTCACCCAAAAACGGTACCTGGGTTCTCTGTTGTGCGCACTACGTCATCTCGACCTCAAGGCTCTGATTGGTTGGTGCTCAAACGTGAGAACTTAAAAACTCATGAGCTTTTCCACGCACCATCACGCCCCACTGCGTCGGTGGTTACGGCGCAGCGGGAGCACTGCGTTGGTGGATACGGCGCAGCGTGACGATCGTTAAAAAGGCTTCAGTTTAAATTTGACCAATCGGGTGCTTTGGTGTTGTTGGTTGGCAGTATTTTGTGAGTTCAAGCATGCGTGCGCAGACTGATCGAAGTGCGCCCACGTATGTCGAACTGTGGCCAGGAGATTATGTGCCGTAGGTCCATTAGGTGATTACTATGGATAATTTAGGATGTTTTATGAATTGTCTACATCCAACCAAGCTAGTCACAAAGAGTCATATCATGCATGGGTCAAAATACTTTTTGTTCTCATTATTATATGCTATATCTTCCCAGACAAATTCCCCTGTAACTTAATTTATTACTTCAAATACTGTTATCATTACAGGGGCTATTTCTTACCAAACAAATTCCAGTGTAACTTAATTTACTAGGCAGTTTTTAGGTAACACAGGTTCACCTCAACCAATGAGGGCTATAGTTGAACTTTACTGGAAATATTTGACCTCCTAAATAGATTTACAAGTATTAATTTGCCAAGTTGGGATCATATCACACTTTGCCCTTCTCCAATTTTGACTCCCAAACACATTTTTTCTCACGTACCAGGAATCCAAGACCAGTTTACTTGAACTTGCTAAGGAGCTTGTCAATATTTTTTTGCCTCCAAACCGTCAGATTCATTGAAATTTGTAACTACTTCAGCATGAATTAAAACATACAGTATTTGCATGCCATGCCATAAACAAATGGTTATTGTGAAGACCTCAAATTTACATTTCCTAAACAGGATTTCTCATCATTGTACAGGCACAAAAATGTGTGCAAAAGGTTTCATTCAGGGTGACATTTTAATCATGACAAGATAGTCTTGTCTATTAGTAGAACTGATTTCCATCATCTGACTAGGAAGTCCTAATTATATTGTCCCCAAATGTTTTGTATCTGAGGTTAATAAAGGACATATGAGTTCATGCATACATTGTGGTTTCCTGACTAGTGACTGACATAAATATAGCACACTAATAGTGTATTGATCAAAGCAGTGTGTTCTGCACTTGAATTAGATTTTCTCCAGAATTTTAAGAACAAGTCAGTCGAAGAATGTAGGTTTGTTTCAAAGGTTTTTAATGAAATCATGTTCAAAATTGAAGAAAAGTTGTTGTTATTGAATTAACCTGCCAGTAGTGGCTCTGTGATCTCATTAACTAATGAAAGCCTTTCCTGTTACTTTACAACCCCTTACAAAGTAACTTCGAGTACTCCATTCAATAACGTCAAAGGTAAGATTACCTTATGTTACCTGAATAGTCCTTTCTGCTCAAGAAATCAGACCGATTAAAGCATCTTTTGACCTGGGGAGGGGCACTCATGTATAAAAGTTGTATTCATCCGCATGAATCCACTCTCAAAAACTACCCTTAACACGGATTCTAAAAGTGACCCTTGACAACGATTATAGCTTGAAGAATCATACTCATAGCAATGGCCCAAGCTACCCTTAGCGCGGATTCAGGTTGAAAAAGACACCCTTATTCTCTGAAATTGGCGATTTTGATACCCTTAGCACAGGCGCGTTGTGGTCGAAAAAAGCACCCTTATTCCGCGTTTTATTTCACGCAGATGATTACAACATTATACCTGACTGCGCCCCGCTTTTGACTCTTTTAAAAGGGAATTGAAAACTTCCAATTTCAAACATGTAGATGATTTTTTATTGTTTTTTTACTATGTTTTTTCATTTTGTTTTATTTAATCTTTGTAAGTGCTTTTCAGAGTTGTAGAGTTGAGTCACTAATTTTGTGACTTGCAACTTGACTTGCAAATATTGGTATTGACTTGTGACTCGGACTTGCAACCGTATGACTTGTGTCTTGACTTGGACTTGCGAAAAAAGACTTGGGACTTGACTTGGACTTGCAAAAAATGACTTGTGACCATCTCTGGTGGTACTGCTTTTTAAAAGCATCTACATTGGCCAAGCTGTGAACTATATACTATAAGCTGTCATTGCATTACAACCATGTAACATCCTTTTAAGCAGTCAATGAACACAAGTAGGGTGACGACTGACGAAGGATGTTATTAGTTATTGTGTGAAACAACGGTATAGTACAGGAAATTATTATGTGGGTAAAGTACTGTACTGGGTGAAGCTAATCATTTCTTGTAACATATCCTGATGCTAAACCTAATAGCTAATTTATCATACCACTAATTTATTAAAAAATTAATCACTTTTTAAACATTATATGTAATACGATCTTTGAAAACCCGTCGGATGTCGCAAAATGTGAACTAGGGATTATGGGTAAAATCTAAATTAAAAAAATAATAATAATATTTTTTTTTTTTTAAAGATTTGCTTAGAGAATTAATGTCCAATACTTTGCGTCATCATCTTTTATGAAATTTCACCTTCAAAAACTTACTAAGTCACTTTCCTTATTAACCTTATAATGTTATTCTATTGAAATATGTATCTTTTTTGCCTGTTTTCATGATTTCTTGTTTTGTAGCTTTCTATGACATCACAATCATCATTCACTCAAAACATAATTTTGTAGTGATGGTAGAAATTTGATCGAAACAGTTCTGTAATCAGCACAGTTTTAGCTTTCTTATGATATAAATATCTCCAATATGAAAAATCCCACCATGTGGCGGGTTTTCACAGATCGCATCACATATTTGTTCACTCGTAACATAATTTGTAGTGATCGTAGAAAACTGATCGAAACAGTTCTGTAATCAGCACAGTTTTAGCTTTCTTATGATATAAATATCTCTAATATGAAAAATCCCACCATGTGGCTGGTTTTCACAGATCGCATCACATATTTGCAGAAAAAAGCGCAAATATTGTAAATTGCCATTCCAAGCTGCTATATGTGCCTTGATGCACCTAAGGTCTGTGTGCAACAAAGCAGGGCGTCATTCTGCGCCATGCATGGGCACAGAGTGGCCTTCGCACCTACAATTCTTGAAAAAGTCTTGGAACACTTACTTGTTAACACCGGAAAACTAACACCCCCTCTCCCCTGTGCAATGTTGAGATATGTCAATGCCTTCAGCAGTTTTTCAAGGTATCCCAACATTGATTGATATGGTGTGGGGAAGGGAACATTTTTGTTATGTCCTCTTCAGTTCTTACCAAAATCAACATCATTTAAAGATCAGAAAAAAAATTCTTCACATAATGTCCAACATGTAAAAAGTTCCAAGGACTTTTTTCCAGGATTGTAGTACGAGACCTTAAGCGCATACTAAACACACTTGCACACTTACTATGGGTGATATCCAGGGATGTTGTATCGTTGATGTTGCATCACATTTACTAACAAGTATGATGATAAATATCAGAACATGACAAAGGTTTTTTTTCTTCATTTTGCAGGTATGCTATTTTCCTCCAAATTACCCCATACATAGTTATTTAGGTCAAGTGCCACATAAAAGTTGCAAATCATTATTATTGCAAGTTCACATTGTTGACAGTTGCGAATGTGAAGGAACATCGTGGAAATGCTATGTCTCCTCACTTTGTAATTCCTTAATGACAGACTAGCCAGCTAACCCACTTTCCTTCCATAAACATTACCTGTGCCAAATGTTGCCCACGTATAAATAACCTTTTCTGTCTGGAATATGTCTACTATTGGACAGAAATGAGGGGACAAGACCAAGTCATTGTAATATCCTCAAGTTTGTCATTTTATGTTGTTTATCTCATGTTGCTTATCCCTGGGGGATGTGACAATGCTGTGCTGGCACTATTTTTTAGCCCATGTACTTAAAATCTTTGACCTGGGGTGGGGGGCGTTCTTTTGCCAAAATCGTACGTGGATGTGCCTCCCGGACTTCGAAAATGTGACTTTCTCTATACCTATTTTTTGGCCAATTTCCCACCCATCAATATACCAATTTTGTTAGAAAAGCACCAATTTTGCACAAATTGGGTGCTTTTTACCCAAAATGCCTCAAAATACACCCAATTTATGCCAATTGGGCGCTTTGGTGTGTGATGAAAACCACCCCATCGCTATACCAATTTTTGCGAAAAGGCACCCCAAAAGGTAGGCACATATACGTATACCATACCACATATACCCCCCCCCCCCCCCCCCCCCCGGGCTTTTGACTACAAATCTGGTTTCTTACACTAAAATATCCTCAGGAAGTTTCCCTATTCCAACTGATGATATATTCCAATACCCGGGATTCATCATATTGATGACATACACACACGTAAGACATGAATGTGACTGATGCAGTTTTGAATTTGAAAACTTGAATTGATATTATAAAGATCTCTCTTACCTGTGTTGCTCCTAATTTTCTCTATGAGATTTATTCAACGTACTTGATGTTTGTCAAAATGCAAACAATTACACTGGAAGGGAAAATCTTAAATTATATGGCATTGAGCTCAAAAATGAACTTCTAGTTTTTTGACAGGTATATATTATTATCTTCACAGGTGGATCAGTCTATTGGGTGGGGTGGTATGTTTTTCGGTGGAGAGAGGCTACACATTTTTACTTATTTTTATAACAGTAAACATGACAAACTACACACACTCAAATAACCTTCGCTTACCTCCCCTTGGTCAAAAAGTATAGGTGCCATATCTACTCCATCCAACACTACTTTGGGCAATGGAACTTTAGCTATACTGGCGATAGTAGGTAGTAAATCCAGTGTACTGGCTATTTCATGGGTAACTTGTCCTGGCTTGATAGTTCCTGGCCAATAGGCTATTGCCGGTACCCGTTGACCGCCCTCATAAGTAGTGCCCTTGCCACATTTGAGAGGGCCGGAGATACCACCACGGGTGCCAAATTTTAAAGCCGGTCTGAAATCGATGGAAAGAAGAAATCGAGTCGTTTTGTCACTATATGAATCTTTAGACCACTGCAAACAAAATAGCAGATGAAGATATATCTTATTATCAATTTTGTATAGATGTAAATGGATGTAATTGGGACAAGGCTCAAGATATGCGAGCGCTGGGCGATTTTTACCCCTCGGTCCTCCTGCCATAGCGCCCGGTAATGCTGAAAAATAAACAACCGAGCGCTGATATTTTGTCCAAATCAGCGCCCGTTGATGATCGGTAAGCTTAACTAAGCTTAGCTTAGCTTATCGAATTTCCATTTGACAATACGATTTAATAAAAAGTTAGCTCCCGGTAGACTGAGAGTAGCTCTTGGTTCTCAATAAATCCCATGATCCGGGCGCTACTTTTGAAAAAAGTAGCTCCCAGTAAAAAAACTGTTATCTTCATAAAATACCCTGCAATTGAATCAAAGTAAGCAGCTTTGAATATATGATTTCATCAAAAAGCCACGTTGTTTTTTAATGTTAGACTTATGCAAATCTCAGGTCAAATAGATTGTAATACTATAATTGTTTGATCATTGCGATTGAAAACTATTAAAAAGATAATTAAACGGCACCTTTGTTTTCATGATATAATTGTTTATGTTGTTGTCACTTACCCATTGTCTGATGTAAAGAAAATAAATGTGTTATCTTCAATTTTTTGCTGCTTTAGCTCTTGAAGAACCTCTCCAATCATCCAGTCCATTTCTGCTAGCATGTCACCAAATGGCCCTCTATTTGTGGAATTGCGGAATTTCTGCCCTGTAAAATAGGTCATACATAAAATCATGAAAAGAAATTTGATAAGTTGTAATTTGGGTATAAAAATAGACCTCTTGTTTCTAAAAATTAGCTTGTATCTGTGTCAAATTTTACTCAACAATAACAAACTTAGTAGTATCAATTCCACTTGGAAAATTGACCACAAAAATGTATGCACAGCTAGAGCTGAAACTTCAGATTTGTTTCAACTAGCCAGTCGGACAGGAAACTCCGACAGAAATTCCACCAGCCAATGTAACCCACTTACATGGTGAGTTTGAAAATGTTTACCCGCCAGTGGGTTGGGTACTTTTGCATCTTCACATGCCCGCCACAAACATTACCCGCTGTGGGCGGGTGCTATTTCCAGGCCGTGCATAGCCATTAAATTCTGTCAAATTATATATTGCATATCAAATCAGTCTATAGTGAACATGTTTAAATCCCATTTCTAGTGTTTACAAAATCATAGGGCAATATGTCACATTGAAACCAAAAAAAACATGGTGAAACTTCAAAAGTAGGTTTTTATCAACCAACAACATTTGAGTGTTAAACATACCAGCATACAATGGATTATGAGGCTGATAGAATCCATACAGCAGCATAAATGGTTTCTGCTGCGCTGAATTCTGCGCTATCCATCTTCTGGTGTGCTGAGACATTTTTCCACTTAGTGTTGAATAATCAGTTGGTTGTTCTATAATAGTAGTACCTGAAATATGAACAAAATGATTAAAAAACACATATGATTGCTTCTTAGGGCCTGTATCAACATTTTCTAGGCCAAATTTTTAAAAACATTATATTCAAAATAATACATTGATAACCATCACAGTCTATATTTTGGTATGTAAAGGGTTGTGGGTTTAGCTGGGGAAAGATATATTCATATGTTTGTCTACTACATTCTTAATTCATTTATCTATTTTTTATTTTTTATTTATTTATTTGTTTGTTCATTTTTGGTTAGTTCATTTGTTCATTCCTTTGTTCGTTTGTTCATTTGTTCATTTGTTTGTTTGTTTGTTTGTTTACCCTGTCGGTCTGTGCTGATACTTGGCTCACTCTGATGGTTTGACCTTGTACAATTTTCGTTAAATCTATGAATTTGTGGTCTATGGATCATGGGTGATCCAATGTAGTAATTTGTTTGTTTTTAATGAGGAGCTGTCGTCACAATAAAGAAATAAAAGCAAGTTAATACGGGGTTTATACCAATTTATCAGTACGCAATGATTCCATGATACACTGATAACTGATCATAACATTGTTCCAATCATGAAACCACATCATTTATATTATTGTTAACTTACAAACTCCTGACCATAGACCACGGGTCAATGTCCTGACCCCCCCCCCCCCCCCCCCCCCACATTATTAAAAAATCCACTGCACTAACTGCAAGCCTTACCACCACACCCACACATATCCTCACGCCCCTACATTCCACCCACCACATACGCCACACCGACTATAGAGAAATTGATTTTAAGGGCTGTGGACAAATATTGTGTTGTGCATTTCAGGAAAACTAATTTTGCACTTAATTGTCTGATAATACCCAGGAGGAAATTAGTGCCTGTGTGGTGAGGGGGGTTGTTTCAAAACAAGTCAATGCATGAGAAGAGATTCACCATCCATTCAATATGACTAACAACCCTCGGTTTGAACTCTGTGAATGGTCTGTCAGGAGAAAATAATGTTGAGAAAATATGTGGAGGGGAGGAAAATACTAAAATAGTTAAAAAATACCAATTTAGGTGTAACTGTGGCATAATTCTGTTCCCTACAGACCAATATCGGTAGTATGCGTCGTTCTTAAAAATCATGCACTATGAATACCTCTGTGAAGGGTATAACAGAATTACTCCGTAATTGTTTCATTTAGATATAGGATTATAGTTTAATCAGTTCCAAATTGGCGAGAAATGTGTGGTTTTTATCTCTCCGCGTGCAAAAGTAATCCAATCATGTGCGCACTATTTTGAAAAAGGCAAGCATCACACATGATTCGCAGTTCGCCATGTTGCACCAATAACACTCTTCTGAATCTGAATTCATTCGCTGCTGTAGCAGCTTCGCCAATCTGGAACTGACTGAACTATAGACTTAATAGTATAGTATTGATTATGTTTGCTTTTAGAAATCACTGTGCTCAAAATGAAACGGAAATAAAAACAAGCTGCTCATTTTAATACAACAACATTTTGTGTGCCAGAAGGCTATAGCTCCTTTAGAAGTTTAAGAATTTGATACTAAAATGATTCATAATAATCTCCATCTAGTGCCCTTGCATTGCAGGTCATTAGATCAAATCATCCTGCATGAACTATGCATATGTACAGAATACAATATCAATCACTTCAATCAATAATAGTTTATCAGGCGATTGGTAGTGTACTCCATGCATTTGCATAGGTCATGGAGGATGAGTTGAACTAATGACCTTCCATGCGAGTGCCCTATAATCTTCATATTTCAGGCGACGGAAAAAAAGAAACCCTGTTCTATGGGCCCGACCAACCCATTCTTTTAGAAATTGGTGAAAACAAATTTCACATGCAAATGAATACAGACCCAAATAAAAAAAATCAGCAAGATTTTTAGAAATTATGTTTGGATTTTTTTACACTTTTTTAAATTAAAGAGGAAAAAAGAAAAAAAAGCCAGACAGACCAACCAAACCTGAGAGGTTCTTTGACCCAAAACAGGGTGTGTTTTTTTTTCGTTGCCTTATAAATTCTTGAAAAAAAGTGAGTACCGTAAAATGGGGTGAATGGGGACATGGGGGGCCTTATGTCCCTATTCACCTCATTTTCGGTACACAAACTGGCCAGGTGACATTTAAAAAACTTTTCCCATTTTTGTCCCTATTCACCCCCATGTCCCTATTCACCCGTTTTATGGTAACAGTTTTCTGGCTATCAACCATTCGATAATACTTTGACATGAGTACATTGATAATCATGTGGTCCATCAATATCCTGGCTTCACCACTGATAAATGTGGCCTAAAGATGGAGAAAAGAAATAGCCTATATCACATACAAATTGAATATTTATTACCAATTAAACTCACCTTTCATGAGAGCACACGGTCCTAAGCTTGTATTACAATCATATAGACACTTTTCATTTGGATAGAAGCATTTAGTACACGGACACATATCATGGCTGTATGGTATTCCATAGTAGTCATCAAATCCCTGATTGGTAGGCATATACTTGTTGTGTTTTCCAATACCAACATGCCATTTGCCTACAAATGATGTACTGTAGTTTGCTTGTTTAAGCATTTCAGCAACAGTAATTTCTGCAAGAGGAAGTCCTCCCAATGAATCTGGGTGTAGAACCCCGTTATAGACCCCGGTTCGAGGCGGCTGACGACCTGTCAGTAATGAAGCTCTGTGGAAGATGTGAAGAAGTAATTGTCCAGAAAGGTCATTAGTGATTAATTATACTATTAAGAGCAGGGTACAAAGGAAAAGGGACAGAAGAAAGGGATTAACACTTTTTATTCATTGTACTCATCTATGACACTAAATTCATCTACAAATCTGGACTCTTAACTAAGTATGAGCACTCCTGCCTATAGTCTCCTTGTACTTTTATTCTGAAGATCTCACTATTACATATTGAATTTACTCCTCATCAACTCTTTTATCCCACTCCTTTTAATTTTGCCCTTGTAGACTTATCGCAATACATTTTCCTCACAGTTCAGTGTGTTCCTACACATTGTATGCCATAGATCACACTGTGTGTACTCTTACCCATCTCCCCTGTGCCCTACACTATTTTCAGTGTACCTGACATATTTTAAATCTATGGTGCACCCCCACACATTCTTTTTATCACCAAGATCACACCCTGATCCAATGTACCCTGCATATACTTTTATCCCCAAGATCACACTCTGATTCAGTGTACCCTACACATTCTTTTTATCACCAAGATCACACCCTGATTCAATGTACCCCTGCATATACTTTCCCCCAAGATCACACTCTGATTCAATGTACCCCTGCATATACTTTTATCCCCAAGATCACACTTTGATTCAGTGTACCCCTACTCATCCTTTTTATCCCCAAGATCACACTCTGATTCAATGTGTTCAGTGTACTCCTACATATACCCTTTTTTATCCCCAAGATCATACTCTGTTTTAGTATATCCCTACACATTCTTTTTACCTCAAAGATCACACCCTGATACAATGTACCCATGCATATACATTTATCCTCAAGATCGCACTCTGATTCAGTGTACTCCTACATACCCATTTTATCCACAAGATCACACTCTGATTCAGTTTACTCCTACATACCTTTTTATCCCCAAGATCACCCTATGATTTAGTGTACTCTACACATTCTTTTTATCCCCAAGATTACACCCTGATCCAATCCATGCATATACCTTGATCCCCAAATTCACACTTATTCAGTGTACTCCTACATACCCTTTTATCCCCAAGAATACACTCTGATTCAGTGTACCCTACACATTTTCTTATCCCCGAGATCACACCCAGATCCAACGTACCCCTGCATATACTTTTCCCCCAAGATCATACTTTGATTCGATGTACTCCTACATACCCCTTTTTATCCTTAAGAACACACTCTGATTCAGTGTACTCCTACATACCCTTTTATCCACACTCTCTGATTCAGTGTACTCCTATATACCCTTTTATCCACAAGATCGCACTCTGATTCAGTTTACTCCTACATACCCTTTTATCCACAAGATCACACTCTGATTCAGTGTACTCCTATATACCCTTTTATCCACAAGATCGCACTCTGATTCAGTTTACTCCTACATACCCTTTTATCCACAAGATCACACTCTGATTCAGTGTACTCCTACATACCCTTTTATCCACAAGATCGCACTCTGATTCAGTTTACTCCTACATACCCTTTTATCCACAAGATCACACTCTGATTCAGTGTACTCCTACATACCCTTTTATCCACAAGACCACACTCTGATTCAGTTTACTCCTATATACCCATTTTATCCACAAGACCACACTCTGATTCAGTGTACTCCTACATACCCTTTTATCCACAAGATCACACTCTGATTTAGTGTACTCCTACATACCCTTTTATCCACAAGACCACACTCTGATTCAGTGTGCTCCTATATACCCTTTTATCCACAAGATCACACTCTGATTTAGTGTACTCCTACATACCCTTTTATCCACAAGATCGCACTCTGATTCAGTGTGCCCCTACATACCCTTTTATCCACAAGATCACACTCTGATTTAGTGTACTCCTATATACCCTTTTATCCACAAGATCACACTCTGATTCAGTGTACTCCTACATACCCTTTTATCCACAAGATCACACTCTGATTCAGTGTACTCCTACATACCCTTTTATCCACAAGATCACACTCTGATTCAGTGTACTCCTACATACCCTTTTATCCACAAGATCACACTCTGATTCAGTGTACTCCTACATACCCTTTTATCCACAAGATCACACTCTGATTTAGTGTACTCCTATATACCCTTTTATCCACAAGATCACACTCTGATTCAGTGTACTCCTACATACCCTTTTATCCACAAGATCACACTCTGATTCAGTGTACTCCTACATACCCTTTTATCCACAAGATCACACTCTGATTTAGTGTACTCCTACATACCCTTTTATCCACAAGATCACACTCTGATTCAGTGTACTCCTATATACCCTTTTATCCACAAGATCACACTCTGATTTAGTGTACTCCTATATACCCTTTTATCCACAAGACCACACTCTGATTCAGTGTACCCCTACATACCCTTTTATCCACAAGATCACACTCTGATTCAGTGTACTCCTACATACCCTTTTATCCACAAGATCACACTCTGATTCAGTGTACTCCTACATACCCTTTTATCCACAAGATCACACTCTGATTTAGTGTACTCCTACATACCCTTTTATCCACAAGATCACACTCTGATTCAGTGTACTCCTATATACCCTTTTATCCACAAGATCACACTCTGATTTAGTGTACTCCTATATACCCTTTTATCCACAAGACCACACTCTGATTCAGTGTACCCTTACACATTATTTTTATCCCCAAGATCACACCCTGATCCAATGTACCCCTGCATATACCTTTTCTCCCAAGATCACACTTTGATTCAGGGTACTCCTACATACCCTTTTTATCCCCAAGATCACACTCTGATTCAATGTGTTCAGTGTACTCCTACATACCCTTTTTATCCCCAAGATCATACTCTGTTTTAGTGTATCCCTACACATTCTTTTTACCCCAAAGATCATGCCCTGATCCAAAGTACCCCTGCATATACTTTTATCCTCAAGATCGCACTCTGATTCAGTGTACTCCTACATACCCTTTTATCCACAAGATCACACTCTGATTCAGTGTACTCCTATATACCCATTTTATCCACAAGATCACACTCTGATTCAGTGTACTCTTACATACCCTTTTTATCCCCAAGATCATACTCTGTTTTAGTGTATCCCTACACATTCTTTTTACCCCAAAGATCACACCCTGATACAATGTACCCATGCATATACATTTATCCTCAAGATCACACTCTGATTCAGTGTACTCCTACATACCCATTTTATCCACAAGATCACACTCTGATTCAGTTTACTCCTACATACCTTTTTTATCCCCAAGATCACCCTATGATTTAGTGTACCCTACACATTCTTTTTATCCCCAAGATTACACTCTGATCCAATCCATGCATATACCTTGATCCCCAAATTCACACTTATTCAGTGTACTCCTACATACCCTTTTTATCCCCAAGAATACACTCTGATTCAGTGTACCCCTACACATTTTCTTATCCCCGAGATCACACCCGGATCCAACGTACCCCTGCATATACTTTTCCCCCAAGATCACACTCTGAGTCAGTGTACTCCTACATACCCATTCAATCCACAATATCACACTCTGATTCAGTGTACTCCTACTTACTCTTTTATCCCCAAGACCACATTCTGATTCAGTGTACCTACACAATCTTTTTATCCCCAAGATCACACCCTGATCCAATGTACCCTGCATATGCTTTCCACCAAGATCACACTCTGATTCAGTGTACTCCTACATACCCTTTTTACCCCCAAGTCTACACTCTGATTCGGTGTACCCTACCCATTCTTTTTTCTCTCCAAAATCACACCATAAACCAATGTACCCCTGCAAATATATATCCCCAATATCACACTCTGATTCAGTGTACCCCTACATACCCTTTTTATCCCCAATATCACACTGTGATCCAACGTACCCCCGCACATAATTTCCCCCCAAGATCACACTCTGATTCAGTGTACTCCTACATACCCTTATCCCAAGATCACACTTTGATTCAGTGTATCCTACACATTCATTTCATCCCCAAGATCACGCCCTGGTCCAATGTACCCCTACATACTTTTATCCCAAGAGATCACACTCTGATTCAGTGTACTCATACATACTCTTTTTATCCCCCAATACACTCTGATTCAGTGTACCCATACATACCCTTTTTATCCACAAGAGCACACCCTAATCCAATGTATCCCTGCATATACTCCCCCCCCCCCCCCCCCCCCCTCCCCCACAGATCACACTCTGATTCAGTGTACTCCTATATACCCATTTATCCACAAGATCACACTCTGGTTTAGTGTACTCCTATATACCTTTTTTATCCCAAAGACCACTCTGATTCAGTGTACCCCTACTCATTATTTTTATCACCAAGATCACACCCTGATCCAATGTACCCTGCATATACTTTTTCCCCAAGATCACACTCTGATTCAGTGTACTCCTACATACCCTTTTTACCCCCAAGTCTACACTCTGATTCGGTGTGCCACACACATTCTTTTTTTTCTCTCCAAGATCACACCATGAACAATGTACCCCTGCAAACATATATCCACAAGATCACACTCTGATTCAGTGTACTCCTACATACCCTTTTTATACGCAATATTACACTCTGATTCAGTGTACCCTACATACCCTTTTTATACGCAATATTACACTCTGATTCAGTGTACCCTACATACCCTTTTTATCCCCAATATCACACTCTGATCCAGCGTACCCCTGCACATAATTTCCCCCCAAGACCACACTCTGATTCAGTGTACTCCTACATACCCTTATCCCAAGATCACACTTTGATTCAGTGTATCCTACACATTCATTTCATCCCCAAGATCACGCCCTGGTCCAATGTACTTTTATCCCAAGATCACACTCTGATTTAGTGTACTCATACATACCCTTTTTATCCCCAATACACTCTGATTCAGTGTACCCCTACATACCCTTTTTATCCCCAAGATCACACCCTAATCCAACGTACCCCTGCATATACCCCCCCCCCCTCCCCCACAGATCACACTCTGATTTAGTGTACTCCTATATACCCTTTTATCCCAAAGACCACTCTGATTCAGTGTACTCCTACACATTATTTTTATCCCCATGATCACACCCTGATCCAATGTACCCCTGCATATACTTTTCCCCCAAGATCACACTCTGATTCTGTGTACTCCTACACACCCTTTTTATCCCCAAGTTTACACTCTGATTCAGTATACTCCTACATACCCTTTTTATCCCCAAGATCACACCCAGGTCCAATGTACCCGCATATAGTTTTATTTTTCCCCTTCCCATATATAATTATTTTAATTTATAAAAATGTTCCCGCCGTTTTTGACAAGCCAACCAAACATTTGGAGTCGGTATTTGCACATGCTTTTTGTTCATCAATATAATGTCTACAAAAATGGGTCATTCGGGCCCACAGAATAGGGGTATTTTACCATCGCCTTCCGAATTCCGTGCAACATTTATCAAACCTTTTTTACCGTCGAATAACCTGTGTAGTCAACAATGTACCAAATTTCGCAAGAAGCGCGGTAAATAAATTTACCCCAAATTCGTTGGATTTTAATATGATTTGCCCCTCTCGCCCTCTTTGGGTCTTTTCCATGGCTATACAAAACTATCTGAGCCCCCATATACTCAGTTTCTCTAACTTGATCGAATCGGATGATTACAAAGAACAGAACCTAGCCTAGACCGGGGCCTGGACTGACCTTGCTGGACTGCAAACTGCACTCGCTGAATAAAAATCCGTAAACTTGAGACCATTGGTAACCATCTTATCTAAAACCGGTGTTGAAGAAGAGGGATGGCCATACATTGGCAAATCACCATAGCCTAAATCGTCGGCCAAAAGAATAATGATGTTCGGCGGAGATAAGCGATGTCGTTCGGTAGCGGTTGCATGGAATATCAATAATTCCATGATGAAGCATATAATGAGAAGTTTCATTGTAGGTCTTCAGTATATCCTGAGTGTAAAACACTAATATTTTATTTTATGACAATGAACTAAATACATGTGTGGATGCCAGCGTTCGATGAAACTGCTGCTGTTAGGAGTACAGAAATAAACTTATGTTAACACATCTCCTTTAACCATGTTACCTGTGTTATTCCTTTCGGAAAATATGTCTGTCAAGTTTAACTGTATTTCAAATCATATCCTGCTGAACTTGAATTGACACCTACAAATCGATAAACTCAGTGTAAGAAAGATGCATTTTCAATGGCGTATGACAAGACAGTTTCATACTGGGGGAACCGAGGCAAGAACATCTTTTGGGGGCGGGGCATCTTTACTACGACTTTCAACGAACTCCTGCGCATTTGCATTGCTCCCAAAGATCACTATTTGTGAAATGACGTGCGCGTACATCACACAATGTCTTCTTGACATAATACACTCTTTTAATGCCCAAGATTAGTGTATTCCTACACATCCTTTAAGTTACTCACCAAGATCACACTCTGTGACTCTGAAGCAGTGTATTCTTACACATCCTTTTACTCACCAAGATCACACTCTGTGACTCTGAAGCAGTGTATTCCTATACACACAAGTCTTTTAACTCACCAAGATCACACTCTGTGACTCTGAAGCAGTGTATTCCTACACATCCTTTAACTCACCAAGATCACACTCTGCGACTCTGAAGCAGTGTATTCCTACACATCTTTTTACTCACCAAGATCACACTCTGTGACTCTGAAGCAGTGTATTCCTATACACACAAGTCCTTTAACTCACCAAGATCACACTCTGTGACTCTGAAGCAGTGTATTCCTACACATCCTTTAACTCACCAAGATCACACTCTGTGACTCTGAAGCAGTGTATTCTTGCACATCCTTTTACTCACCAAGATCACACTCTGTGACTCTGAAGCGGTGTATTCCTATACACACGAGTCCTTTAACTCACCAAGGTCACACTGTGTGACTCTGAAGCAGTGTATTCCTACACATCCTTTAACTCACCAAGATCACACTCTGTGACTCTGAAGCAGTGTATTCCTACACATCCTTTTACTCACCAAGATCACACTCTGTGACTCTGAAGCAGTGTATTCCTACACATACTTTAACTCACTAAGATCACACTCTGTGACTCTGAAGCAATGTATTCCTATACACACAAGTCATTTAACTCACCAAGATCACACTCTGTGACTCTGAAGCAGTGTATTCCTACACATCCTTTTACTCACCAAGATCACACTCTGTGACTCTGAAGCAGTGTATTCCTATACTATACACACAAGTCCTTTAACTCACCAAGATCAAACTCTGTGACTCTGAAGCAGAGTATTCTTGCACATCTAATTTTTAGCCCCAAGATCACTGGCTGATTCAGTGATTGTATTCCTACATTTAATCCACAAGATCATATTCTTATTCAATGTACTTTTACATATTAACATATATATTATCAGACCATAAACAGTGAAGGTGACTGATTTCTTTGGAAAGATTATGCCCTCTGAATAACCAGAACCAGATCAGGACAACCATAAGTTTACCCCTCCCTTAGATCACCCTGCAAAAGGCATATTTAACTTTCATAAGAAAAAGGTGATTTTCAATATACCGGACTAAATAGAGGGACTACAAGTCTACCAAAGAGATGATTTTCTTATACTGACTACCTAATTGATTATTCTGAAGGTTGCCCATAATGAAAACTCATAAAATGACTATTATGTTAAAGATTTCACATACGAGGCATCACTATGGCTTGAGTTGTAATTACGAAAATTATACTGATTATCAGTATTCCAGTATCAGGCATAGCAATACACTTACTTTAATTGATATTACACTACCGGGTGTCCCTGAAAAAAGGGTGCACGTGTTTACCCAACTTGTTGACCATAAAGTTCTAGCATTTGGTGTAAGAAGTTTATACATATTGAAAGATGAAACACCTGGCTTTCAGATGCTGCTTATTTCATCTGATTCGGATTTGTCAATCCTGATATATGGACAATTAACTAGAGCTACCCAAAATCGGTGTTGTGCCACTTTACAGTTTCAAAGGTTTACTCCTAAGATACAACTTCCACTTGTATGATTGCCCTTCACCAGTGTTATACAAAATAACATTTTTCTATAATAATCGAGATTGAATAGGTTTATATATAGAATGAGTGACTGTGTATCCAAGCAGAACTAAACATAAGGATGTTTGTTACATGATTCGAACCAGTCCTTTTGACGAGGTTTCACCAAAAAAATGTATTGGGCGTACATTTCCAAAACAATTAAGACAGACTTCCATATGGTGGGGTGCGGCCTCAATTTTCATTAGAAGAGAGGGAATTCATGGTATTAAAATATCATCAAATGAGAAGTCCAGTGGAAGTCACCAGAGAGTTTGTCATTAATTTCCTAAACACTCACGTACCATCTAGGAGTACACCTACAAAGGAGTATTGAAAAATGTAGTAAATGGTACAAGTCCTAATATGAATAAAGAATATTCTGTAAGACTAAGACACGAAATTGGCAGGACACATTAACACATTGATAACGTGCGGCGTGCACTTCAGAGGGACCCCACAATAACTGCTCGTATAAATCCCTTACCACTTATTCCAAGGACAACATTTTTATCTAATTGATTCATTTTTGTTCCTCAGTCTCTTTTAAACAATTCTGTTCAAATGCCCAACCCAACGCTTCAAGACGATCTATGCCCATGGATAGACCAATGTTAGTACCGTTTTGACGCTCATAATCATTTTTTATACATGTATAAAAGTGACACAACGTCGATTTTAGGTAGCTTTGATAAACTGGGTATATCTCAAGATTGAAAAATCCAAATCAGATGAAATAAACGGCATCTAAAAGATAAGCGTTTCTCCCTTCCGTGTGTATAAACATATTACTACATACTTTAGAACTTCATGGTAAACAAGTTGCGCAAACACATGCACCCTTTTTTTAGGGACACCCTGTATTTGCAAGCCTACAATCTGACAATAGTAAATATTGCTTACAATCTGATTCATACATGATATAACTATAATTTTATCAGATATCATTAATTGATTTCCATTTTCAGTACTGAAATCATGAACTTACCATATAATACGAAAAAAACCTCGAAAAACATGCATTTATTTTAAAGGTAATTTTCCGTTTCCGTTGTCCAAAATCTCCCAATATTAGAGTCGTGTCGGTTGAGACTCGACACTGTCGGACGAGATTGGTATTGTCGGGCGGATGCCCCACTTGACAGAAAAATAGTAAAATGGTCTTAAAATGGGTATATAATAGTCTCCAAATTTACGCAGCAGTGAGCTAAATAAAGGAAAATGTTATAAAGAAAACTGATGCGATTACAGCTCCCTCCCACACACACCCCACACACACCCCCACTTACGTGAAATTCACGAGGTGACTGGAACATTCTTGGGGGCAACCTTTTACGAACATTTCACTGCACTGTCGGTTCACTTTCATTTTTCGCCCCCCCCCCCCGCCCCCCCCCCCCCCCCCCCCCCCCCCCCCCCCCCATATGAAATACCTAGCTACACCACTGAGCTATGATTCAGAGCTATAATCATGACAAATGTCATGAGACTGACATTCATATTAGCAATGTTATGAGGGATGAGGTAGAACTTATTGAATGACCCTCGTATATTTGACAAATTACCAATAGCCTAAATCATCGGCTAAAAGAATAATGATGTTCGGCGGAGAGCGGTTGTTTGGAATACTGGGGGAAGATGGGACGCAGGGGAAGATGGGACAGTGATTTTCGGAAATACTTTTTTACCTTAACTTAATAGTCAAATTGTGCCCATTTGTGTAACAAAAAAGCTTTGATATTATGTCTATTTATATTTGCAACCAATTTTAATTATCATTATCATCCTTCATGAAACGAGACACGTCAGAGGGTCGTAACCCTTAGGCGTCGAAATTGATGCAGCATTTCACCAATGCTACATAGGTCACGACTTGACACTAAATATCTATGAATCAATGCCCCGGATTTTAGTTTCTCAAAGTGGAAAATAACTTCTAAACAACTTTCTATTTAATTATAATCCCTCCATTGTTCTTTATCCTTTGTGCCTTTCTATGGTTTATCGTTGCGGATTTGCCTTAATAAAAACGTATTTGAGATGGTCCCTTCTTGTTTGTATTTAGGAATTCAGATCTCAAAAAGAGTGTCAGATAGAGATTATTATGGGTTCTTACTATTCACCAAATGTTATCTGTTTCTATGCTTGCATTGTCGAGATATACGCAAATGAATCAATCAACTATTTCAACCTATTACATATCTAGCCAAATATTGACATATTTCATGACGTCATGGTTCATACCTAGAAATCCAAAAGTGTATTGTTTGAAAGACAATGGTTCTTTGTTGATCGCACTATCTGTCAATAGAATCACTCATGCGTCCCATACCATGATCAATTTCATTATTTATAATACATTCATGAATGGGCACTTGCGCATACCGTATCTCAGTACAATCACACTACATGGCTTGCTATGTGTCTTGTTCGATACGGTGTGGAGCCTGTGTAATTCCTGCTGAACTACTACTAGTTACACTCTAGAAATGGAAATAGATAGCTATTGAAATCATAAGAAACAAGTTGAAATTGTTAACACCTAGAATGCTTTTTGATTGACAAATTATGTATACATGCACAATGTATATAAATAGTGCTTGTTTTCCATGTTGTTAACAGTGAAAATTAATACACAGTTGGCGAGACAGTGTTTTTGTGCTTCCCTGCACCATGTCCTGTGTCAGTGATAACTAATACAATACTTTGTAAAAGCAACAACAAATAACAAAATAATACAAAAAACATGGATTGATATATTTAATAGGACAAACTATGTTTATTATTTCCTTCTACAATTAGACATTTACAATTCAATTAAAGATATGTGTCCTGATTTCTTGCCCGATCAACTTGATGTTTTCTATTCTACACGAAAGGGTCATCCCTTAAAATAGTCATTTTCCAAAGTTTGAGTTGCATGATTCCAATGGTTATTATTTCAGAAGCTTAAAGTGACATGAAATTTGCCCATTTGAGTAGTACACAAATTAGCCAGGCGGTAATTCACTAAATTTTGGCTAATAACATTGGAACATATCTTGTGCCTAAGATTTTACAGAAATAATGAGAAAAATATGAGTTTTTTTTGGATATCAAAATAGGAGGATGTGAAAAAACCCAATATAAAACGATTAGTATAAATATTTAAGGTGTATGTTCCAATGGTAAATTAAAAAAAACACCAAACACCTTCTACAATGTTCCTTGGCCCAGGTGCAATGCCATTTACAAAATCTAATTTTATTAATGTACAAGACGTTTATTATGTGACCCAACGCATGTAAATGAGGCACAAATATGAATATGATGGTTCACATGACCATCTGATAGTACAAGCTGAACATGCTGAAGGCCATTCCATGTACTACATGCGCAGAACACTAACACAGCAGGCAAGAGGATGCTCAATTGTCAAATTATTCCAAAATGTTTTGAGTATATAATAATTTTCCCGAGGATGAATTATTTTTTTCATGGCAATGCAAACACGGCCAAAAATCATAACACGGTTGTATGCATCGAATTTCATTGGCCTATCAGTGAAGGATATATGGGCTGGATATGTGGTAGTACTCACTATATTTCTTTTCTTCATTCAGAGCTGTTCAGAGATGTTAGGGATGGGTGGGATAAGTGGGATGGAGCCTGGAGGGGTTGTGAGGATAGTATGGAACAGCTGGTACGATTGGGGACGTTAGGGATGGGTGGGATGGGTGGGATAGGTGGGATGGAGGGGTTGTGAGGACGGTATGGGACAGCATGAATAATGCATGATGGTACGATTGGGACGTAAATTAGGGATAGGTGGGATGGAGGGTTGTGAGGATAGCCTCATGGGACAGATTTGACGTTAGGGGTGGGTGGGATAGGTGGGATGGAGGGTGCGGCGAGGATAGAATGGGACATATGGTACGATTGGGACGTTAGGGTAGGGTTAGGTGAGGTGGAGGGTTGTGAGGATAGTATGGACAGATGGTACGATTGGAACGTTAGGAATGGGTGGGATGGAGGGGTTGTGAGGATGGTATGGGACAGATGGTACGATTGGGACGTAAGGGAGGGCGGGATGGGTGGGGGTAAAGATAGTATGGGACTAGATGGTACGATTGGGACGTTATGGATGGGGGGGGTGAAGATAGTCGGGACTAGATGGTACGATTGGGACGTTAGGGATGGGTGGGATAGGTGGCATGGAGGGATTGTGAGGATGGTATGGGACAGCTGGTACGTTTGGAACGTTAGGGATGGGTGGTATAGGTGGGATGGAGGGATTGTGAGGATGGTATGGGACAGCTGGTACGATTGGGACGTTAGGGATAGGTGGGATGGGATGGAGGTGGTTGTGAGGACGGTATGGGACAGATCGATTGGGACGGGTGGTATAGGTGGGATGGAGCTGGAGGGTTGTGATGATAGTATGGAATCGCCGGAATGGGACGTTAGGGATGGGTGGGGATGGAGGGGTTGTGAGGTTCGGACAGCTGATACGATTGGGACGTTAGGGATGGGTGGGATAGGTGGGATAGATGGGATGGAGGGGTTGCGAGGATAGTAAGGGAGTGGAATGACTGGGACGTAGGCCTATTGGATGCACAGGATATAATGTAGGTTAGGAATCAGGGGTGGGTAATATTGATACTTCCGTATTCATAATGATTGCTATGAATATTAATACAGATAATGAATATATAATGAATATTCATAACAACATGGCGCATAAATACATTTGCATAAATGTGACTTCTTATACTGGGCTTCTTATAATACAGATATAACCACACAACAATGATGATGTTATTTTTAAAAGAATTTCTTGTTCAAAGAAGTTTATTTTAAATAGTGCTCATTGGAAAGAGGAATAATAATCCAAACGTCAACAGTCATCAGAACTAAAATGGCAGCCTCCACGGGCAGAAATGTCGTTTTCTCGGTGATAGTTTTATGTGTTTTGCTCGCAGTTAAGGTGTGTTCTAAGCCTCCAAATATTATTATATTGTTTGCAGACGACCTTGGCTACGGGGATCTGCCATCTTACGGTCATCCGACCTCGGAGGCTCCTAACTTGGAGAGATTGACAAAGGCTGGATTACGATTCACAGACTTCTATTCTGCCAACCCAGTGTGTAGTCCTTCGAGGTATAATTAAGGCACATTCCTAAAGCTTTTAAAACGAATTATGTACTTACTTACTTGGTACAATATGCTACTTTGATTTCATTATAATATAATAATCATATAGCAATGATAGTAATAACAACCTCTGACTTATTATAATAAATATGATGATACTTTGAGTTTGATATCAATATATTTCAAGTCAGCAGATAGATTAGAAAATCATAATAATAATGCTATTTTAATTATAAATAATAAAGTAAACACTGCACTTATTATATTATATAATGAAATCAGAGTTTTGTCAAATCATACCAGCATGTGAAATAGCTATACTCCATGTTTGCAGACGCTGCTGCTACTTCCACTTGCAGCCATTGCAGGCAAAAACATAAAATTATGGGCAGTGTGTGTCCTGCATGGGTAAATTTAAATTATCTGACAGAATAAATCGTATACTTCATCATGTTCATAATGAAACCCATTATTAATTTAATAAAAGTGCAGGATTACCAAACATCTGAGAAAAGCTCAGATTTAACATCCGAGTAATCTGACTTGAACCGTTGTCCATATTAAAGGTATATTCAGTGATGTCTTGGAGGTTGCGCCCTCAATGTTGATACAGACTGAGATTTGTTTATTTTTACTAATGTGTTTCATGTACAGGGTGACCCAGAAAATGTTGAACCCAAAAATCACAAACTTAAACAAAATAATTTAAAATGAAAATAAATAAATATGGCATTCTGTTTTAAACAGTTATGTAAACAATTTTTTCAACTTTCTGGAGAACTTTAGATCATGTAAATTGGCCTAACCAAACTAAAGGTACACTTGATTGTGTGACAGGGGGTGTTTTTGCCCTTTTGTAAAAGTGAAAAAATTGTAACTTGGTTCTGATATGAAACCTGTTCTAAGTACGGTGAGTTAAGGGGGCTGTGCACCTCCAGGTACAGCCTCCGTAAAACTGCCGTAACTTCTTCATTTTTCATTTAATCTATATGAAAGTATACATTTTTTTGCAGGAAAGGGTTCAATGAATCCAACCATGATCATGAAATTGACCATTTTGGGAGAAAATTATCAAAAACACGTTTTTTGACCCATTTTAGGTTTGGAAAAGATAACTCAAAATATATTTGGTTAAATTTTATCATACTAGTTTAATTATATTCCTCATGCAATTCCCTAGGAATCGTTTTTTTTTTAAAATTTTTACTTTATTATTTTTTGAATTATCGAACAAAAAGTGCCAAAAAATATGATTTTTTACCAAAAAACGTGATTTTCACGAATTTGGAGGTTAAAAACAGGTTTTTTGGCACTTTTTGGTCTGTAATTCAAAAAATAATGAAGTAAAAATTTTAAAAAAAAAACGATTCCTAGGGAATTGCATGAGGAATATAATTAAACTAGTATGATAAAATTTAACAAAATATATTTTGAGTTATCTTTTCCAAACCTAAAATGGGTCAAAAAACATGTTTTTTATAATTTTCTCCAAAATGGTCAATTTCATGATCATAGTTGGATTCATTGAACCCTTTCCTGCAAAAAAATGTATACTTTTATTAAGATTAAATGAATAATGAAGAAGTTACGGCAGTTTTACGGAGGCTATGCGAAGGTGCACATCCCCCTTAAGTAATCTTTTCTTTTGATCTGTATTTATTAAATTAACATTTTCAACTGGAACGGGTGTTAGTTGCTCGAAGTGTTTGTATTAATCTTTAAACAATTCACTTCTGATATACATTACAGTCACAACAAAAGATCCCGATAAAAGTAAAAACAAATCGGAAAGAAATGGTTTCAAACAGGCACTTGTTCTGCTATGTAGCATGAAACCATTTTTTTGCACTTCACTTACACTACAAAACAACACTTCTTACAAAATTACACGTATTTTAAGTTTCGTGTGGCCTATTTTTATGATCTAAAATGTTTCAGAAAGTTAAATGTTTGGTGCACATAGCTGGTGAACGAGTTATGCAATATTTTGTTATTTTAATGGTAACAAAAATAATTGAATTTTGTGATTTTTGGGTTCAACATTTTCTGGGTCACCCTGTATGTACAACAAAATATCAGAATTTCACACTAGTAGTTGGGGTTGGGGAGCATAGAGGTTTTCCGGTCCCGGTTCGAGGCTGACACAGGGAGTTGTTTATCAAAATGTTCTTTGAAGTCAATGTGTTACAAAACAATGTATGCTCTCCCTGCTATAAAGCTCCATAAACAGTCACAATAGATTAGAAATATGCTGGGCATAAAGGCTGCTTTCGTGATTTCATGAGTGGCAACAGCAAAAATGACCATTATTAATAGTGATTAATGTTCATCTTGAATTCTATTAATTTTTTTTTTAAATCTTCAACACCAAAGGGTATCCCTTTAAGGGAAGATTGAATAATCATTTGCTAAATGCAGTAATGTTTTTGAATTTCAACCCTTTCCATCAATCACCTAGTTATGGGTCAATGTTCTTTAAGATTTTAACAAAATTGTGCTAAATAAAATAAAATATTCTTTCCTTGCAACATTCAGACAAGGTGTTACGTCAAATAACCAGAGTCTAGTATGAAGTAAAGAAAGATGAAACTTGTGTGTATAATATCATAATACAGGTTTCATACCTCTGCCATCTATTACGATGCTAATAACTACAATAACACCTGTCTCTCAGTGCCACCAAATGAGAGCACCCTCAATCATTCCAATGCACAATTTCACATTGCTGCCACCAATTGAGATACCATTCACTTTGATTTAAATTTTCTTTCCCACTGTTGCCACCAATTGGGGTATGGTACCAATCATTTAATTTCATTCACCTACCTTAATCTGTTGAGACATCAAAAATTAAAATGAACAGTTCCATCTCTGCCACCATTTGAGACTGAAATCAATTTAATACATATTATATAGTTCCCCTGTTCCCCACTTTTATGACCAATTGAGACACCACTCATATCAATAAACAGTTTTCCCACTAATGCCACCAATTGAAACAGAAGTGATTCTGATGTACAGTTTTCTACCTACATGTATGCCACCAATTCTGTCGCCAATCATTCATATAATTACAATTTTCTTCTACCACTAATTGAGATATTGATAATTTATCCTGTGGAGTTCCACAAGCCGTTATAATCATCTCAGGTCACACCCATGCCACCAATGTACATGTGTAGACACAATTCTTTTCAATTTTCAATACACATTTTCCCACGTCTGCCACCAATTGAGACACCAATCATACCAATAAATATTTTCCCCACATATGCCACCAATTGAGACACAAACCATAGTTTTCCAACATATTATAACAATCATGGCATCACCAATCATTCTAATGAACAATTTACCCACTTCTGCCACCAATTGGGACACAAATTACTATATAATTTAGTTTTGCCACCAATACCAACAATGGCATCACCAATCATTCTAATGTATGATTTTCACCAATTGAGAAACAAATAATTTCTGTGCAGTATTCCCACCTATGTCACCAATTGAGTTTCCAATCATTTCAATGCAGAGTTTTCCCACTTCTGCCATTGTTTTAGACAGTAATCATTTAAGGTATACTGTTTTTCAACCTCTGTCACTGATGCACTAATAATTTCAATGCAGTTTCTCTATCTCTGGGAGCTGCCACCGATTGAGACACATTATTTTCAACTAATATTTTTTACTGCTGTCACAATCATTTCAATGAGTTATTACACTGATGCTGCAAATTGATACTGTAACATATCAATGTGATTTCGGTATCAATTTAATTTTCGCAAATTTTTCTACGAGGTCCAAATCCCCAAATTAATTTTCTATCAATTATGTTATTTAAATGGAACAGAGCAGACCTTTACTAATGATGGCTAGGACTTAGGAGCTTCTCAAATTGAATTAATTCCAATGCATTTTCCCACTGCTGCCACCAATAAGACAAAATCATTAAAAGGCATGGTTTGTTCACAGATGCTACAATTTATTTAGTTTTGAACAAATGGGGTTGATGTGATTTCATGGCTGTTTGACCCCATAGAGGTTAATTACTTGATAAAGTGCTGGTCATCATCTGTTTTCAATTCCTATGAGTTTCAATTTCAGAATAGGGATGTATATTCAGCCCATTCATGTAGAAATAGACCTTTCAATTTGATAATATTCTGTAATTGTTTACCTTCTCTGTATCCTCATCTTCTATGGAGATACAGTGAGTAGTCAGTACATGTAAACATTGTTTAATTCCAAAAATACCTTTAGTTTCAGGATGGTTAGGCTACACAATATTTCTTTCACAGTAGGTACCTATACATATCCAAATGGCTGCCACTGAAATCAGTGGAAAGTAGAAACTGAACAATGTTTGATTTTGAAATTCATTTGTTTATAAATTTGTTATTTACTCTAACAGCCAAACAGAGGTGATTATTGCTTCAAATACAGAGAGTGTGAGTGGTTCCTTATTATATATATTTTTAAACCTACCGGTACCTCTATTTTTATTTACTTTTAGAGCATCTCTGATGACCGGTCGTCAACCACCCCGAACTGGAGTCTACCCTGGTGTGTTCTATGCACAGTCTTCAGGTGGATTGCCCCTGAAGGAAATCACTATTGCAGAAGTGTTGAAACCACTCAATTACAGTACAGCACTCATTGGTAAATGGCATCTTGGAGTGGGCAAAGACAAGATGTACATGCCTTCAAATCAAGGGTTTGATTTCTACTATGGTATACCTTATACACATGATATGTGTCCTTGCTTGAAATGCTTCTATCCTGATCAACCTTGCTTTTATAAATGTAACACTGGAGCCGTGGCATGCCCTTTGTTCAAGGATACTACTATCATAGAGCAACCGACAGACTTCACCACACTCAGTAGCAAATACTCTGAGGAAGCCCGCACATGGGTTAGAAAGCAATCACAGGCCAACCAACCGTTCTTCCTCTATTATGCCTTCCATCAGACCCATAGCCCCATGTTTGCGGGACAGAAGTTTAGGAATGCTACTGTAAGAGGACCGTTTGGAGACATGTTGGCAGAGATGGATTGGATGGTTGGTGAATTACTGGAGGAATTGAGAGTCCAAGGAGTGGAGGAAGAGACTTTCATCTTCTTCACATCAGACAATGGGTTAGTATGGTTTGCACTCATGTGAGACTTGTCATTTATTCTGATAACATTGTTCTTCATAAATTGCTGGCCATACATGTACATACATCTAAGGGCGTGTTCTCACTGCGAATGTGGACTCATACCTAGGTGCGAGTCTACATGCATATAACAGTGATGTTGCGTTCTCATTTCATTGTAGGATAAAATACATCAAAATACAGATGTGGTATCGAGTCCTTCCCCGGATGTTACTTGTTTACAAGTTTAAGCGAGTGCGCCGTGCGTAATTAACTGTGTAAATACCACGCGTGCATGACATTTGGTCGCGTGAAATTGCATTTTGAAGTGCGCGACGGACCACGGCGCAGTCTAATGCAGCGCAACATGCTTGTTATTGTGGAACAAGTGGTACGAGTCCACATACGATAAGTAAAACGCGTTCTCACTAGCAATTTTGATACCACGTCCTAGGTGCGAGACTACCTCTTCGAGTAGGATTCGACCCTACATCGTGGATGTAGGGTCGAAACCCCTTATTGCGCGTTCCCACTAGGCTTGGAAGTAGACTCGATGTAGCATCGAGTCCACGTCCTGGTATCTAGCCACAGTGGGAACGCGCCCTAATTTGCCTGGAAAATGACTGGAGTAAAATGTTCTGTGTTCTTGTCATTAGTGAATAAATAAAAACATCTGAAGCAATTTAACAATTGCTTGACATCTTCCAGAACCATGGATATGTGCATTTTGCTAATGAGACTCAGGATCTTCATAGGCAGCACCACATACCTGTATCAGAATGGGAGAGGTATCTTAATACCCATGCCAAACTTTCAGACTGTTCATCCGCAAAAACATACATACATATATTTTGGTTGACAACTATTATACTTGGAGGTCTAATATTTTAGAATAAAAATGCTCACTGTTTGAAAAAAAATCACAAAAATCTTGGCTACAGAATTGCAGTTGCCTTGTGTATGATTGAGCTGTATTCAGTGGCTTAATTCGAAATTCCTTTTAGTAGGATGTTATGAATTGATCAATTCATCTATTTTATTTCATTTTCTTTTAACAGGCCATGCTTCAGTCACAGCCAGACTAAGGGTGCCCCAGGTAACGCGGGACTTCTCAAATGCGGTAAAGGCACAACCTATGAAGGAGGACAGCGTGTACCTGGTGTAGCCTACTGGCCTGGCCATATCACACCAGGTGTAACAAGAGAGATAGCTAGTACCATGGACCTGTTACCAACCATAGCAAATATAGCAGGGGCACCAATACCAAAAGTAACACTGGATGGGGTAGACATGGCAAATATACTGTTTAAACATGGAAAGGTAATTTTAGATTTATCAAGGTTGTTAGTTGACTACATCTGTAACCTTTCTTTTATCATTACATTTCACAAATATACTGATGCAGGTATAAGCCCACCCATACCAAGATATTAGATTTCACTTTAAAATGGGCTTATACCTGGGATGAGGCTAGTACTTGGGATTGAAAATCCTGTGAAAATTCACCTTGTTTGTGTAATATTTGCACCTGAATTTATACCAGTATTTTCTGTGTTGAGTTTGAAAGTTGTTTTCAATTGTTCAGAAGAGGTGATTAAAAAACCCACATGAGACATACTACTAATCCAATTATCCAATGCCTGGTCTGTAAGCTGTATACCACTTAACCTAGTCTGTAAGCTGTATACCACTTAAATAATCTAATTCAGAATACTTTAAATATTGAGTGGCATGGTTGTAATAACCAATGTGTATAGCCTTCGTTTTTGATTCAATTGCATTATATGTGTGTGCGCATGCATGCGTTATGTTCTGTAATATCCATAGCATTGTGATTGGTAGACAACAGGTGCTATTGAAACTTTGTGAATGAGTAGACTATTTTTTCTTGAGATATTCATGAAAAAACCATCCACCTGTTATGAAACTACTCATCTGTATAAGATACCGGTTTTACAAATGGAAGCCGTAATCCAAATTTGTTCTATTTTAATTTCCAGAGTCTTCAAGATACTTTCTTCTACTATCCTTCATTTTCTGAACCAGACATTGGCGTTTATGCAGTACGATATAAACAATACAAGGCTCACTTCCTTACAAAAGGGAATGGAAACTCGGGTACTCATAACCATGATCCAGATTGTCGGCCTTCTGCAGAGCGCAAGTCGCATGCACCACCTCTAGTGTATGACTTATATCAGGACCCTTCAGAACAGTTTGTTCTTGATCGTAACACACACAAGGACATTTATGCAAAACTGTACCAGGCCAAAGTGCAATATGAGGCTACAATGACTTGGGCTGAGAGTGAGATTTTAAAGCCAAACAATAATACATATGAACCTTGTTGCAACCCAGGGTGTAAACCATTCCCAAGCTGTTGTGCATGCAAAGGGAAAACTACACCAGTAATAAATAGACATTGAGGGTTCTACCTATGAGTAAGCTATCACAAATTAATCTAGTTCAAAGACTTCTATTGTTATACAGCAGACCTATTCCGTAATGTAGACTATGGGCTACCTGACCTCGTTTGTAGGATTAAAATTGCTACCTCGGCACCGACAGCCTTGCTGGTCTAGATGACAGTACCGCCAGATTTGTATTTAAACCTTTATTTTCTATTCATTTTTCTCAAAATGGGGACAAAGTTTCTAAGTCGGAATACGTAGGAATACTTACAACTAGGTTAATTTGTGATAGCTTACTCCTAGCAACACCAAAATGGGTGATCTTGATTCACAGTGATTACTTTCATGTAATGAACAAGACAGTCTAAAAATCGACCTCACCAAAATGGGGCTTACAGCGTCAGAAGTTCATCAAAGGGTGAGAGAATCCCTTTTGATTCTTGCAAAGGATTTGGCGAGAATATTCAAATAGTGTTGGACAGATTATCCACGAATTCTCGCAACTTTACCAGCGGGAATCTTTGCGAGAACGGATTCTTGGATTACACTCGAATTTCTGACCCTGGCTTTTAATATGATAAGTACTACTATAGCTATAATAGCTAATACCATAGCAGGTATTTCTACTAAAATGAACCATGACTTTTGGTACACGTAGCTAACTCAGGTGCGAAACAAAGGGATAACATGGTAATTGATTATCAAGACTGATGCTGTATTGTAATAACAAGGTTATATATAATAAGGGTTATGTGACTGAAGCCATAAAGGGATACTCATTTTGCATTCATTTCAGCAAAACACTGTTGCCTTTCTCAACATGGTGGTGTTAGTGAGGGTGATGACATTATCACCTATGCCAGACATTGTTTTCCTGGTGTCAAATGTTTTTTATTGAAGATATTCTACTTTATACAATTAACAAACGACTGAAATCATTGCTACCAAATGAGTTGATGGAGGCAACAGTTTAAACCAGAATAGAAAGATTTTCTTCAGTGCGAAATAGACAAAGAATTGTTAGGCTTCACTTGTGTTTATTTGCATGCAAGAAGAATCCCTACTGTCATAATATATATCTATCTCTATGATTGACAGGCATGCGTATGAGATATGAGATGCACAGTTAGGCCAATAGAAGCACATGCCAGTCAGTAGGGATTCATTTTGCACACGCACAAATGTAAGCCTCTTAATTGTCACCAATGTATTGTTTCTGTCTTGCCAGGCAAGGTAGGTTTAAACAGGGTAAAACCCTCTTATTAAGGTAACTGCTTTATTTTTTCAATTGTATGCTTGGGTCCTAGTAGGAACATGTTACTATTTCTAAAATATTGATAATTTTGTATTTTTTTGTATATTTAATTTTGTATATCAATTTCTATTGGCCTCTAAGGGATTCTCATAATTTATGCTGGGCTTTCATTTAAGGATTGGATGATATTCAAGAGCAGAAAGAATATATACTTTTAAGTATGTACTTAAAAGTATGTACCCACCATCACCCATAGATAAGAAATCACATCATATCAAGATATATTTTCATATTTCCTTTTTATTCTTACGTACATGTACTATGCACAGGAATATTATTTTGACAACAGATAACACTTTCTGTAGTTCACTACTTTACAAAAAATATTAAAGACTATTTATTTTTTCCATATTGAAAATTTGAAATGTATAGGGTAAAGTCGCCTATTTTCGGTCACTACGCCCAAATCGTGTAATGAAAATGACCTCGTCGTTATAAACTGACAGCTAAAAAGATCCCGCACAGTTGATGCCAGTATTGCTTTTAAAATGGCGACGACCGATGCAATTACACAATTTTTGCCAAGTGACCGAAAATAGGCGACTTTACCCTACAGGTTTTTCAAGATATTTCTTCTACCTTACTCAATTTTAGGACTAGAATTTGAGCAAGAATATGCAAATCAATTCTCACACAGACTCTCAAACCAGGATTTGCATGAATCAAAGCGAATTTCAGAAATTTACACAGTGATAATCAATATGAGGATTTTAGGTTTCAACACAGGAAGCTGTGATGTCCTTAAATGATGTGAGTAATCTTTTTAAATCGCGATAAGTGTACTGCAACTACTGCCTACCAATGGGGTAGCCCATGGCTAGTCCCTAATCTCCTTCATTCTGGGATTCACTCCCTATTATTTCGCAATGCACTCATTTCGATATGAAAAGATTGACTATGTGATTTCTTTAAAAATCCTTTATGACAATGAAGACTGAGTCTCACACTCTGAAAAGCTTTGAAATGGAAATGCTTATTCTTAATTTTGAGAATGGGATGCATCTGGAACATAAACTTCCATTCATAAATGATAGGATGGTTGCTCAATGTTGTCAGTGGTAGTGATTGGAAGTATGGCATTGGCAAGTAAACAAAGTCTGATTTTAATAAACTGCCAGGTTATTTATTCCTACACAGAAGTCTTGATTTATAATCCCTTGATAATTTCAAACGTATGAGATACTTGCCAAAAACAATACAAATCATAAATTGAAACACATAGAGATGTAGTACACATGCGGTATCACATACGTCTGCAATAGCCAAGGGATTTCAAATCAGACTTTACTTATTCTATGTATCATAGTTAGAAGTGTACTCATAACAAATATAATAACTTCAGTTATATTTACATTTATACAAATGTTATATTTACATCATGTACAGTTTTATATACAATAAAGTTCTCTATGTTTTCTAAACTGTCTGACTATTACAAAATATTGCTTTTTAAGACTGGAAGATTATAATCGGTGGTACTCTTTGTCCAATCTGAAGTATGAAGTGACACTAGATGAAAGATTTGCATATTTTTATTTTTAAAGTTGGTTTTGCTGGGCGGTACTGAAACGTTGCAGCAACATTTACAATTGTTAAATGTTGATACATTATATATTTGCCTTTCCTTGGTTCTGGGACAAAGATGTTTGTGCAATGAGATGTACCTGTATATGAAAGAGGAGCTGCAATACTTTGAAAATTGATAAGAACTTGCATAGTTTCAGCACAACACAAGAAATGTGCAAAGCAAGCACAAAGTGCAAAGCATGACATGCACTTCCATTAAAAAGGGGCATTGAGAGATGTATCGATATACTAAATGAGCAAAGATAATCATCAACATAGCCCAAATCCAAAATGTCATACAATTCCAACATCGCCTTCATGCAAAATAAGCAAATAATGGCACTTCCTGGTTGAGATTTGCCGCATGTAAAACAATCACATAACTTCCAAATTCAGCACCTAGTTTCGATATGATCATATCGAAACTAAGAAAATCATGACATTTTATATGATAACGGAGAATGTTGGTAAATTGCTTCAGATGGTAGTTAGTATATGCCTAAGTATTACCTTGATGCCAAAAATCTGATTTCCAGAACAATTGAGGGCGCACTCCCATATGTATCTCTCAATGCCCCTTTAAGAGACATGCTCACAAGCTTAATTATTTGACCAAGGAGAAATACATATTTTATATTGAACAAACTTAAACGGGGGCATCTCTGCATAGAAGAAAGGAACTGGACTAAAGATGTTGATTGGTGTCACTCCATACTTTAGTGACAAGGTTGTATTCAAACACATTGAAAAAAGGACGGAATAATATGTGACTATCCACAACGAACCAGTGCATATTTAGATATATGGGCCAATAAACCGGACAGAAATCAATAAAAACACAAGATGTTACAGACCATTTTTTCATTTGAGTCCTGAAAAATATTAAAAATATGGTCTGAAAAATACTGTTTATTGATTTGTGTTTGATTTATTGGCCCATACCTCTAAATATCTACTGGTGATTTAGCACTGGGTTCATCATGGAAGGTCAGCATTGGAAGCCGAGATGTACTGAAATGCCATCCCACAATGCAAATCGCATGTTGCAGTACAATGGTTGCAGGCCAAAGGATAATTCATCAGTTTTGTTGCATTGTGGGACTGGATTTCAGTACAACTCGGCTTCCGGTGCAGAAACCTCAAAACTACTATTGATGATGTTTTATTATGGAAGTGTATCAAGAGATTTCATAAGAGCACATTGTCAATGGACGGTATAATTGATGAAATACAAGTTGGATGTGTTTTATGGTACAGTCTCTGTGCCTTTTGAATAAGTGTCATTTAATTTCTCAAACACAGGGATAGGTGAAACAACCGGTTGAAATCTCTGTGGAATAAAGAAAAAGAAAAAAAGGAGTTAAATATTACTTCCATGCTGAAATAATCTCAAGCACAAACAGTTAAAGTATTATAAACCCATATCCATTGACCTTAACTATGAATACAACTATGCCATTAGAGATACTTAATAAAAACAAACAAATGTCATTTATAGAAATCTACCTACCTAAATGTGACACCCCTTAACCCAACAAAATTGTTACATAAATATATCAAATGTCCCACCCCTTTTCCTTTTGATTTCCCCCTGTTTAAGAAGTCTCCAGTACGCCTGTAGGACACAAATAGCAATAAACAGGGTTCATCTTCAGAATGTTCATTCAAGCATTCAATAGTTAAACAATTGGGAGGTACTATTGGCAAAGCCTCCTTACAGTAGCGAATGTATACAGAAGGATGCGGGCGTGCATGAAGGCAACAATCGCACTGTGCATCATATGCTGCAAAAAACATGTGCGTGTGGCCATACCTCCGTGCGTACGCTTGGATTACTTTTGCGCGCAGAGAGATAAAAACCAGATATTTTTCGCCAATTTGGATCTGATTAAACTATATTAACTTCATTCATCTAATTCTGTGTAGTGATATCAGAGCACATTCCAATGATAACACATCGTTATCGAACACATGATTGTAATGTGCTAGCATATGTGATTAATCCTAGCACCACACATAATAGTTGGGTCAATCCCAAGAATACAATCTGATGTCACTGTACAAAGTATTGTCATTTCAAAGTTGTCCAGTTGTTGTGCACCTAGCATAGATTTAAATTCTCTACCCTTTAGATTACATAACATCCTAACAATCAATCAATACACAAGTTTAAGGGGTAGTGAAACATGAAGGAAGGCCCTGGGCTACATACTTCATAAGTTAATTTAGTCATCAATACAAAACTATATTACAAAATCTAAAAATCTCATTAAAAAAAGAAGTGCAACCCGAGATTTTGCTATAATATCTGTTTTCTTGAAGTTATCTGTCCAAAGAAATAAAAGAGCACAATGGATTTGTGCTATTAGTGAAACAGACTGCTAGATATTCAACCTACCTGTGGTGTAACATGCTTGCCTTCCTCTGTCTCTCTGTAATAGTGTGTACCATATGGTAAATGTCCGTATTGGGATGTAGTATGTAGTAAAGGATCATAGTCTCTATCTCTTCTTGTGAATGGTACAAAACTGTGAAGGAAAGGAACAAGAAACAATGGTGATAGTTAATGATAAAGTTACTTGTAGTGAATTGAAAGAATAGAATAAGTTGGAACACAAGTGAATACCTGCCTCAGTTGGTCAGTATTGATAACCAACCATGAATCACAAGTTGTGCTCAGTCAAAATATATTGTAATGAAGAACCAATGATAAATATCAAGAATCTACAGTAAAACACTTAGTAAGAAGGGAACAGGAATGTTACATAAAAACAGTCTGTTTTTAAGAGTTTAGATTGGTATTGCAAAAATGAATAGTAGGGATGAATGGTGTGTGTTCTCCTCTTCACCTTGCCATCACATATCATACTAAAATAAGCTTAATAACACTTACATATTGTCATTAACCCTCATGATCCACTCTTTGGATTTCATTGCTTCCCTAGCCTCTTCCACTGATGTGAATTTAGTTGCTACTCTCAATGTTGGCTGTAGTGGTTTGTATCTCTTCTTCTGAACCTCTTCTGGTGATCGGAATGGGCCCTATTCACAACAAAAATGGATGGTCAGTATTAATTCAAAAACAAATTGATTATTTATGAATTAAGTAAAAACATAATATTATAAGGTACTGTATAGGTTTTTTTTATCCAGACCTAAAAATGTCCTTATATTTAAAACAATTCAGCCATGCACACAAGAGTACAACATAACCATTGTTGTCTTATATTACAAATATGGGTCACAAGTTTGACTATTTGGCACATGTTTTGTCATTTTCTTTTAGGATGACCATTGTTCTATGTTAGTGGTACCCTCAGATTTGTATACATACATGAACTTTTGCCATCAATACAATTGAACTAAAAATGAATCGTAACCTGTCTGCATCCACACCTGGAGTAAACTGCAATTGAGTCATACACTATATCTGATTATTTTCCTTTCCTTTTCATGAGAAATCACAAATTTTATTTGTAGTCATTTACACAATTCAGTTTTATTTTGCTTACTCCTCTTGCACTGTTTACGTAACACCCGATGCACATCATGGGGAGGGATGATAAAATTGTTGGTAGGGCACAGCGCTAAAATTAGGTGTAATCATATTGATCCAATGAAGATGAAGAAAGAGCATTTTCACTTTACCCGCAACATTTATTATTGCTGATCTTCTTAGGTTATCCACCAAATCAGTAATCCCTGAGAGGAGAAGATTATCTGTTTGCTTCATAACCTATTCTTCATCTTTAGGTCACAGCTAAAATTAGGTGTTAATACAATTCATTCTTACCTGAGGTTTCTGTCCAATTGGTGGTAATGGTTCAGTGAGTGGTAATGGTGGACTCTGTGATACTAACATACCGGATCGGTTATCCCTCTTTGGTTTGGGTCCTTTTGGAGGCTGTGGTTGGACACTTCTAAGGACATACTCCATCTCATCTGGATATGGCTTGAATGGGGAGTTGTATATGCCTGGTACCTGGAGGTGGAGTTGACAATAATAATTTAACACTTGATACACAGTGATAAATCTGCTATTTCTTTTTATAAGATACACACCACCATAGTCGCTTCCATTGAAATGTGTACTGTAAACCCAGTGTTCTATTGCTTCTCCCTACTTGGGATATTCATTTTTTTTGTAGAATCTTCCTCTTTTTGTTTTCTTCAATATTATCAACATTTCACATATGATCGACAGTCCCAGTTTTTCAGTATTTTGATTGCACAAAGCACTCACCTTTAGAGTGCATAAAAAAACATAAACAACAGATTTTTTTGGACACTTCATACGTGTGATCATGACTTCATCCAAGAATAATTCGTGACTTTTTGCATTCCAGATTACAATCGTGAAGGTTTCAACTTTTTAATAAAACAAAATCTAAGACCTATGGCGAAAATCTGGTCAAAATATGAAGCTGCATTCCAAGATTTTGTAGGGACTTTAGTACCCCTGCACGCTATCCCGCGGAAGGTTGTGGAGTGTTCCCGTATGTGTGTCACTGTTTTGTTCATTAATTCTTTGGTAAATCCAATGCCAGCAGACCTTGTATTTGGTCGGTTCTCAGATGGGAAGTATCAGAGGTTGTTGTTCGATTGTGTGACAGTGAAATTATACAAGGTATACACAGTCGACTATGCTGGACACTGCTGGAAACTATGGTTTTGCTTTTAACTTGATTAATAAAAATGTGTGCAGCTTTTGTTAACCCATGGTATAGCACACTGACATAGCAACAAGTACTCGCAAACTGTTTAGTGTTTAACAACATGACTAAGACTTACCACTGCTGTACTAATCAAATAATGTTGTTTTCTGGCCTCTGCTTCTAATTTCTCATGGATTTCCTTTTGCAATTGTTGCTTTTGTTCAACCTCTCTCTGCTCCCTGTATTCTTCTAATTCTTGCCTGTTGAAATACACAACAATACAAGAATCAACCATGGCAAATACGCTACTACAATGTAACATGCTCAATTTATCTATCATCAGTCATGACCCAATATTTAATTTCATTTTTTCTAATTCTTTGACCTTCAACGTGCACATGAGAAACATGCTCTGCAATAAGGCAATAGGTTCATATTTGTACTGGGTTCATGACATACCCCTGATAGAATGCATGGCATACGAGCATATCACAAAATGAAGGAATATTGTATACTTAAACACACAGCAATAGAATGTTAGGATAAAGCGTACAGACACGGTACCGTGTAGGTATACCTACACTATACAGTAAAATACAAGTTTTCTATTATTAATAACCAAATGGTGTGTTTGATTCTATCCAGTGGTGGAACTTTAGATTTTTTTCAACTAGCCAGTCGGGCAGGTAACTTACAGAATTTACCTGCCCGACAAAAATGCCACCATAATATTTTGCAGCAAACAATTAAGAGCAAGACTACTTTTAAATGATGATACAATTACATGTTTTTGTCTTTATTGTACGATGTTCCACTGTAACCCTAGCCCGTAACAGCTCCTCGTATTCATCATGTTCATCAATCCAACTCTTTAATCTCCTATCAACCTGATCTCCCGGCTCTATCATCATGAGTCATCTAATGATGAAATTACCCTGAACTTACTGTTACTTACACTTTGAGCTTCAAAAATGTAACCCGTCAGTCGGACAGGTACCTTTGCATCTTCACCCGCCCGACACGAAAGTTACCCGCTATGGACGGGCGGGCGGGTCTTATTTCCACCCCTGATTCTATCAAAATAAAACAAGTGTGGGATCAAAAGTACACTATTCCGCTACTTCAAGTATTATGGCAAATGAAGTAGAAACATCATGCAAATTGGAATATTTCAAACCATTTAAGGCCTAAGAAGTCATGCACATGTAGACTACCTGAATGGAGTGCACTTACCTTACAATTTCATTTTTAACAACCAGTCCTTCTAGATATTGCTTTCTACTGTAATAGTTGTGAATGTATTTTCTAGTGTAGTAACCCCTCCATATTTTCTGGATCTGTAAGTAAAATCACATGTTTGAACCATAAATACAGAATAAATGAATTACTTGAATACAGCCAGTAGGGAGGTCACGCTGCATGTCATATTTTGTTATACGCAAGAAAACAATGGAGTCTCAGTGACTGAATATTTGCTAGAAATAGCTTCGGAAAATGGTCTATTTGGGCATCTCAAAAACTGAGAAACGTCTTAAAAATCATGTAGAATTTTAGAGGAGGGTCAATAACATCTGCAAAACGGTAAAATGTATAGTTTTAAACACGTTTGGTGACCAAATTTATGTCGTAAAATGTTGGAAAATTCACGTTTTGAAAATCCGTGGTCTTCAAAATTAGAGGAATCCTAACTCATTCTAAACCTCACCAAATCATGAAATGAACCCTCGTCTACAAAAAAGTCCATGTACGTATTGCTCTATCTGCTTGGAGATAGCGAAGACCACGGAAACCTCATAGCTTTATACCACGGAATGAAATCTGCCATAGACATTATACATGGCGAAAATCGTACAGATTTGCACTGCAGACCTCTGTGTAGGGAGTGTTGACAATAGCATGACAATAGCAAGGTCGTTTGACTATTGTGTCTGTGCATGTTTGTGACGACTGACCCCGTTTAACAATCTTCATAGCTTTCATATAGGGCTTGGGTGACCTAACTATTGACTGAATACAGAATACAAATACTGTACAATAATTCTCTGAGATCTTCTTATGGTAATAGTGATCAGGTCAAGAAAAAAGTGTTTGCCCTATGCTATCAGCTTCTAAAATCAGAGTTGGTCGATTAAAGGTATCAGTATCACAATGTACAACCATCTATTTTTCCATTACTGTGAAATTTGATATAAAATGCGCATGAAACATTGACGATTTACAATTACGGTACTTGATTTGAATCATGTATTCAGTTTTAAAAAGGTCTTTATTATTATGTAATCTGTCTAGTTTAAAAGTTAGGAACTACTTTTGGTATCCCACCAAATATAATACTGTCAGATACTTCTTTCAAGTCTAGTGTAATATATATCTAAAGATGTACTTTTGTAGTATCATTTATTCCTCAGATTCCCCAGAAGTTGAAATTGTTTATAATATGTCAGAAATATTGATTTATCTGTCATTACGCAAATTATAATGCTGTGAAGACATTGTGCTTCATAGCATTATCATTCTCAATATTTTTATTGTTACACATTCATTGTATGGCTTACCTGTGTTGCCATATGATTATAGAAATTTCTTCTCATAATCATAACTTGATTCCTAATCATAATTCTGAATAATTCTCTTCCCAGGTAGCCCCTCCATTGTTTCTGTACGATAGTTGCGCATTTATGCAGGTGTTTAAAGTATGATCGTACACGTACAGCTCGAAACCAAGACTGAATCTTCACGCTGGCTATAAATTCTTGTATTCTTCTTTCTTCTGCGATCCTGTAAAATCATTGTAAAAGTAGATAGCACATTTAATCTTTGTCAATGCCATACCAAAATGTTTAAGCATTTGTTGCACAAATGGGATTGCATGCTACCAGAGAGAGGAACCAATAGCTGTTAAAATACAAGAGATGCTTGACACGATTCTGGTAGAGACAGATCATACACAATATCTTGGAAACATTTTTCACAAAAAAATCAGACGGAATCGCCAAACTGAGAAGTGAGGGGGTCCCTATGAAGAAGCTGTACAACGCACTAATTGCTTCCTCATATGGATTGTGCTAACAGCTACATGGGACCCCACATACACAAAAGAACATCAAAGCCATTGAAAATGTCAAACAACAAGCTACAACATTTGTCATCAATAAATGGGGGGGGGGGAACAAAAGCATAAGTTAAGAGTTTAACGGGTTCGCCGTTGGACAAGTTTTAATCAATAGCATTATCAAAATCATAGATTCACTTCAATAAACCCCTCTGAAAGAAAGACACAAAACCACCATCTAATTTGTCATACAAGATGATCAATGGCAAAATAGACACAAAACAGCCTAAACTACAAAGACTAAAACAAGGTGACGACATCCAGAAACAGACGTCATGGCCATTCTCTACAATTGCAATAGAAACACTCACAAGAACCAACTGTTTGAGTATTTATGCCAACCTCTTCCCTTTTTTATGAGAACACAGGATGGATTCAAAATTATTGCAAACACTGACCCATCCAAATTAAAAACTGCCCTTTCCTGCCCTATCCGTTCCTCCTATATTAGGCCTAACACATTCTCTTCTCCATTGCAACGTGGCCCTCTCCAGTTTATATAGGAGGTCATCCATCCAACAAGCAAGATCCTACATGTACAATTAAAACAAATAATTGTCGATCAATGTGTCATGATTCTATCCCATGCGCCTGGAGCGTATCGAAGTGGCTGGTGCGCCTGTTGTTTTGGAATGCAGTGTATTGAAAGATTGTGTTCAACCTTGAATCTCGATTCTCGAGCGCTCAGATTATGACGCTATGATCGACAATTTTTTTATTATTGTAGGCCTATTTGTAAGTCTTCAATTCAATAACAATGAAACAAACATCATCAGTTGCACTTTGCAATGTGGTAGAAATTGTTAACTTGGAGTTGGATAACAGTGTAGGCCTATTCCATTATTTTTTTTGTTTCGTTTGACCAACCTACCGCTCGCTTAATGACAGAGAAGCCAAATCCCCCATCAAAATAAAATCCTATCAAAACAAAGAATTGTTGATCATAGCGTCTCAGATTCCTCAGCATCCCATGCACCTGGTGCGTACTTGACAGCTGCTGCGTAACCGCAGCATTTGCGTATAGCAAGGGTGCAGTGAGTGAACCGGAAATGTGACGTACTTGTAAACATGTTGATAATTGACCAATCACGACCCTAGTCAACAAGACCCTGCGCCACGTGATTGGACAATTATAAAGGTCATGTTTATTTCATATGTCCTGGGCATCCCATGCATGCACAGTGCAGTGCGAACGTTGTTTTGGAATGCAGTGCATCGCAAGACCGCGTTCAACATTTGGATGAACGCGAGCACTCGGATCATGACGCTGTGATAGGGATGTTCATATCATTGACTATAGAGGGCGACATTTTTTTTGAAAAAAGTTGACCAAAATATGTAGAAAACTCCATGTTTACCTCTTTTAAATCCAGCGGAAAAGTACGAAACAAGCTGGGTGTTATAATTCACTGATGTCTAAATAACCCCACACAGGCAACTGGACATCATGAAAGTAAACCCTTTTTTACCTAAAATGATTTTAAATGTGAATGACTTGCCCAGTTTTCAGCAATATGATTAGCCTATATGAGGCATACTACTTTTGGTTTCATAACCTTTTTATTATTCAGCCTGCAGACAAGGTTGAACCATCATTTTTTATTGTAAAGTACTTTGTTTCCATGTATTCCATTTTCAAAGAGATAATTTATTTTCAAAATTTTATGAACATGCCTAGCTGTGATTGACAATTCTTTGTTTTGATTATTATAAAATTTAAAAAAGTTAAAAATAATAAACTAAACAAGAACATTAACTTTAAGGACGTGAAAAACATATATTAATTGCTAAAGGGCTCAATCTTATTACTATATCCACATCAAATCTCAGCGTAGATGGAAGTAAATATTTAGAAATGGCCTAAAATAAATAACTTGAAGCCAAGTTTTAAATAAGCTTATTTAAAAAATATTTTTAGGCCAATTTTTAGAGCATCATCGTGTTGGGTTTATCACGTAATGGCATAATAGAATCTTTCAAAAATATCAAAGTGATAAAACTAACACTTTTATGAGAACCATACTTGGACGTAATAACGATATATCTTACGTATTTTGCTCAAAAACCTGTTCCATAATTGACGGTGTTCTTCGAAGTAACTTTATGACAGTCGCCATTTTGTCCTCTATTATGGCAACGTTGCTATGGTGATGCTGTTGTTTTTTAATGTCATAGAACAAAATAAGATACCAAATTAGATCAAACTTAATCAAAATATATAATTATATCTACTATATCTACTTTCAATTAATATTTAATTGAATTGAATTTTACAATCAAGTTTTGGAGAGAAAAATATGTAGTTCATGACATCGAGATCAAATAAGGTCAGAGTTCATGTAAAACAATTTGACCCCGATAAAATTGGCGAAAAAGAAACATCGAAAGATGAAAGAACACAGATTAGATCTGGACGAAACAAGACTTGAAAAGGCTAACATTATGCGACTTCAAATCCGTAATCATTCGATGCTTTGAATGCAGGTATTGTTTATCTTCATGGTTCAGGTTAGAAGATTGCCTAACGCTCCTGTTAGGTGTCAAACGGACAGGAAGTTATCACTGACTGGCTGGATGCATTATTTATTTTTTATTTTTTATTGTATGAAAGCTTATTTTACTTTTTATATTGCAATCATTTATAAATACAAATACGAAGTGCAATGTAATTAATGAGTATAGTAAGTGTTTACTGTTTAGGCAGTGTTTATTCACACCATGGTGATGGGAATAAGTCGAGTAGGCCTATCCACTTATTCGCACTGAAGACAGGAATATGAGTCGACTCGACGTTCGGTCAAGACTCAAGTCGACCGCTACATACTCGACGGTTGACCCACTCGACGGTCGGACCATCTCGACGTACGAACAAACTCGACGGTTCGCCAACTCGACTCTCCTATTTACCAACTCGACAGATGGTTGAATGTAGCTACAAAAACAAGCATTGACTTCCTACATGTACGTCGTATTTGTTTCATAACAAAAAATAAATTTACTGGTAGTTAAATTTAAGTTATCCTTACTTATAGAACTATACTTACGGATTATTTTGATACCATCGATGTAATTCTACGCTCACGAATTCTGGAGATTTTAGAGGTTTTTTAACGACTAAATGATTACCGTTCTTCAATGCCGTCGAGTTTGCTTGGTCCCTGCATCAATGGGCTCCACACAACTCATCCAAAAGGGATTCTGGGTACCGGGAATCAGCCTAAGAAATAGGGGTCAATTCAGGGTCGATTAGACTAACTCTCCGTCGCCCTCTACGTCGCTATCTTGCAGGCTATATTTGTACAGCTTTTGTACGGTAATATTGAAGACTTGGGGATATACCTAGGGTCGATACGGAGAGTTCATATCAAATAGCGTTCTTCCGTTTGCACAGCGCATTAATTCCCTTTCTAGTATTTACGTAATGAAAACTGCATACCCAGGACCCTAATTGTACATAATTTGTCGTATTGGATGGTTTTAAATGTCATATGTTAGAACATTGTATAGTTTGGTAATAGACCATTTAAAATTGAGATCAGAAATCTTCGGAAAACAGGTCACGTGCGTTCTTCGGAATCTCACTAAAAGCAGCCTGGTGCCAACAATTTGGAACCAGGCTGTTGTTAACAGTTGATCGCATTCGTAAATCGTAGTATTGGTTGTCCGCCTAGTGATTTACTATGTTTGCACACATGCGTACACCCATGAGGAGTAAAACGTGGAACGAGACTAATTGAAAATATTCGGAACCAATCGTAAACTACCGTGAATTGATTTCCATCTTTGCTGACGGCTTCTTCATTTCGCTGTGATTAGGGCCGATTTTATATCATTAATATTTCATTTTGAGTAGCATTTATGGAGCTGAAAATGTATCTAGGATGCAATAACAGTACATAGCACATGTATAACCCAGGTAAGTGTATTAAAATGTTCTAGAAATAGGGAAACTAGAAACGAAAATCGCCGGCGTACGAACATATGCTTTCATTTCATAGCTCTCATACTGAGTCGTATCACGACGTATGAGAGCTATGAAACAGAGCTAGGTTGAATGTGGCTCGCGATGTGATGAGCTAGGACTGATGGGATGGGTGAATGAGCATGGGGTGACGCTCCAGGGGGGAATCCTGGGTAAACGTGGATGGGTGAATGCATTCCTCTCGCAATAGGACTGATGTAGGGGCGTGCCGGGGGGGGGGGGGGGGGGGGGGTGGAGTTAGTTACAGCAGGGAATTGAATGCTCACGACACGGTGTAGGACCGGGGCGTGCACAAATGGGTGAATGAAGACTATTATTTCATTATTCATTATTTGACAGGGTTTCATTATTGTACCATATGAGGGCCTTCACGTTTGAAAATTGAAGGTGTGTTTTAATTCGCACTCCTCAAAACATTGAGGTGCTGTAGGTGTGCCATAAATTGCACTCCTCAAAAAAATTAGGTGTGCTGTTTTAGGACCATGCTATCTTTTCGAGATCGTGGAATCAAAACAAACTGCACATGGCGTGGCATTCAATTTTGTACCGTCTAGTTGTTGTGCAGACATGTACATTTTCTACCGTGGCTTTCGTACGTACGAAAGGGGAATCCCAAACATCAATTGAACGGTGTGAATGAATGAGCGAAAAAATGGTTCTCAGCTGCTTTATTTTGTGTGATATACATGCGCGGGCATCGCGAGTCATCTAAAAATTACTGTACGGGGCAAAGGTCATCAAGATTTGTATAATTAATGAGTTTGGTTACGAGTTATAAATAGTGCTCTTGTTTATGAAAAAATTTCAATCGCTCGATTTTGATGATTTGCCGCATTAAAAATCTTTTTTTTTAAGTGCACTACAGTAATCAGTGAAAATTTAGGCGTGCGATAAATCGCTCTTCTTGAAACCATTTCAGGCGTGCGATCGCACTCGCATGCCTCAAACGTGAAGGCCTGAGATGACTTAATGTAAGTGAGTGTGAAACTTGGGTTTATCCTTTGAATGTAATTCTGCACGGAATTAGCCTAGCACAAAATCTGTTATACTGTATTAAAGGATTTAAGGATTAAAGGCTTAACACCAGTCTAACTCATAAATGAATTACACCAAGGATACATCGAAACTTGGTCGGATTAAAGGTATATTATGTGATCTTTCCAGGGAACGCCCTCAACATCGAAATGAAAATAGAAAGAAGATTTTCTTGCAGATTTACATTTCTGATCATAAATCGTACATACATTCCAAGTTACAGGGCGATACGATTCTTAATTACTTCAAAATCATGATTTTAGAGTGAAAATAAACTGTCGGATAACTCCGACAGTTTATATTTTTACTCTAAATTCACTCTAAAACCATGATTTTGAGGTAATTAGGAATCGTATCGCTCTGTAACTTGGAATGTATGTACGATTTATGATCAGAAATGTAAATCTGCAAGAAAATCTACTTTCTAAAAAAAATAATGAATAGAGGGCGCTATCTTGAAAATATCACATAATATGCCTTTAATGCATAAACATTTTAAAGACACATTTGATCAATTTAACAAATAGTTGGATTTGCTTTGTGTGAAAATAGCAAAGAGTGTTTTAATTATTCCAAATACCTGAGAAACATCAGGAACATGATATGGTATAAATGCTAAACTCCATTATTAACCATACTTTTGTCCTACTGCCAAGCAAATATCCGTATATCACCAGCAGGACATGCCTGATGGTTTAAGAGCTAAAAAAATGGGTTTTATGGCTCAAAAAATTTCAGACTTGAGCTTTTTTGGAAATAAGAAATTTGATATGGGCAGGTGAAGGGAAATAACCATTTCATTTTATAGCACTTAGACTGCAATAATTGGGCCACAAGACAGGGATTCTATGAGAAGCTAAACAAATTAATGGAATCTTCAGGATTGCAGTTCATTGTATGTTTGTTTCTTATTCTTGTATATCTGTTATTTTCCAATAGAAACCAATTCCATCATGGATGAGTTACCTCAAGAATTAGCTGTGGCTTTGGAAGCAAACTCTCCATTAGGAGAATTAGACAATGACTGCCAGACATCAACTTTTAATAGTCCCAAATTAACTCGTAGGCAATCAAGAAAGAGACGAGGAAGAAAGAGACGAGCTGATCCCAATCCTATCTGGGAAAATGCCATCAAATTTAGTGATGGCTCTGACACTAGTCTAGATGAGGCATTGAAGGATTACATGGAGAATGTGGCTGCAAGTCAACAGTGCCATAGTGACACTGCCTCAGAAGATGCCATGATGGTAAAACGATTGTCTTCCTTAAATGTTACCTCATCCAGTAACCTCTATGGGGAATCAGACTCTGTCACAGAATCACACACAATGTTAAAGAGACCACAGGCCCATATTAAACGAAAGAAACGTTGCAAGAGGATGTCTGTAGATGCAGAGGATGTCATACCAGAATATATCCAGGAGGAACGGCAGAAAAGACCTAAACTGAAGAAGTCCAAGAAGAAAAGAACAGATGACGATGACATTGAAAACTTACAAAATGTGAAAGGAAAATTTGGTTATGATATAAACTCATTGAGGAGAAAAAGTAAAGGGGACAAATCTGTGCCGAGCACATTAGTCAAATGCAAGGATTCTGCAAGTCCACAGAGTCCAGGTTCAGGAAGCAGCAGTCGTAGGAGTTCACCACTAAGTCCACATCTAGTGACAGAAGAAAGAGTAATGGAAGACTTGTCCAAGAAAGGGGCTTGTTGTTCCCATGATATTGCCAACAGGGTTCATTCATCCGATTCAAGCTATCCTGATGAAAGCAGGAAACTATCTGGTAGCGATGGTGCCAGTGAAACAACTATTGGAGGAGGGCGTATTATGGAGGGCTGCACGAGTAACGAAAGTGATGCCACAATGGAAGCAACACCAAGAGAAGGAAAGTAAGTATGCAAAATCTTGATCTGATATTACTTTAAATTTTGTTTTGTTTCATAAAAAATGTAGGTTCTTTCTTCTTTCTCCAGTCAGAAGGTTGAAATGTGTGTTTATAATGACATAATTAGGTAATTAATGATGACACACACTCCATTGTGCATACATTGCACCCTTGTAAACTTGAATTTTACACTTACAGCAAGGGTCGCGTTCTTGCGCGTCATCGTGTCATAGGACCCCTCATGTTCTTGTTTGACGCGTAAGTTTCCATATTGAACTTCACTAACGGGTCCCAATCAAAAATGAAGGGACCCCTTAAAGAAGGTGTCCGGCAAGCAAAACATTGTGCATTATATGTTTGAAAAAGAATTAACGCGCCCAAATCACGTAGTAATATAGAACAAAACATCATACTTATCTTAAAAACCGAATAAACACTGCCATCTCTTAACATGCCATTTTTAAAATTTGCGGCAATCGAAAGTCCCGGCATCAATGAAGTCATAGTTATACAATGCACTTGCGTAAATTTGAGCACCAATAACCATGACGTCATTGATCCCGGGACTTTCGATCACCGCGAATTTTAAAAATGGCATGTTGAGAGATTCATTTTTATGATAAGTATGATGTTTTATTCTATAACTTCGTGATTTGGGCTTGATAATTATTTTACTAACATATAATGCACAATGTTGTACTTGCTGGACACTTTCTTTAAATCTGACGATGTATCACTGCAAATTATGAGTGTTTACTTTTGGACAAACTAAAAGTAAACACAAAAGTACATGTAAACGCAATTCTAAACACAAAAGTACATGTGTAAACGCAATTCTAAACACAAAAGTAAACGTAAAAGTAAACGCAAAACTAAACGTTTCTTGGATTTTGCACCCAATTGAGCACACTCCAAGTGAGTAAATAATATCACAGATGTTTCCCCCATGTGATATAATGGGACAGTTATTGATTAGAGGCTGGGTGGAAAACAGAGCTTGTTGTTGGGCTCACATAAGTGTTTAGTATTGCGTTTACTTTTGAGTTTACTTTTAGTTTGTCCAAAAGTAAACGCTCATAATTTGCAGTGTATGGATGTGAAAACCTTAAGACATTCTGAAAATTGTCAATCTCCATCCTGTGCCTACATTGTAAATTTGTTAATGTCCGTAAAAATTAAATACAATGCAAATCCTGTATTTTTAAAAGTTTTTTATCAAGCATGGAGTTGGATCTGGAACAGATGCACAAGCAGGACTTGAATCTGATTCATCTGAATTTGAAATGGCTACAGTTTCAACAGACTCTGATTTTTAAGTTTTTGTAGATTACCCCTGTAAAAGTCCAAATAAAATTACAGATGCAGATCACATCAGTCACAACACACCGCAACGTATCAATGTGTGTCCTTATTACACAATGTTATTGGTTGTAATACCTGCACATAGTGCACTCCTGATCCTGAAGTGCCATCCCATAGCAATTTCTTGCGACCCTGCTGTTCACCCGAGATAGTTAACCCCTAACTAAATCATAAGTTAGTTTGTGACCTTTGTTTTCTCTAAATCGGTTTTTGACCATTTTCAAAGGCTCAAACTTCAGGACCCCTTATATTTCTGGGGGACCCTTAAATTTAGTTTTTGCAGTCCTTAAAGGGTCCTGAAAAATTGATTGGGACTCCTCACATTTTTGAGCCAGTGCTACCCCTGACCTACAGTTTTGATTTTTAATTAAACAAACACATAAGAATGGCAAACTGTATGGCAGGCTTTCTCAACTAGATTTACTGATCCTCCACATTTTAGTAACCAACTTGTTGAAGCTCCACTTGGGGTCCAGGCGCGAAGCCTTGACGGTGGTCCAGGGGGCGCAGCGCCCCTGAAGATCCTGGGTTTTGGTTTTTTTTAACTGACTTAAATCGTGGTGCAGGGGCAAGTTTTTTTCTCGCGGACGGTCAGTGGTTGATTTTAGTAGGCCTATGAAATCTGACTATATCATGATATGATTTTTTTAAATTTTAGATTTTAACCCCTTTCGCGCCACTTAGGATGCCTTAATGCGCCACAAGTGGTGCGCCCGCCGCTAGTTGAGAAAGTCTGCTGTATGGGCTATACGAAGGATGCATCCCAGAGAACTTGATAATTTAGAAGACCTACAATCATCTGCATGCTCTGATTATAGGTTAAATTACATTGCTTGGCCATGAAATCAATACCAGAGCTTTACTGACAAATACGCAAGAAATGCAAAAATAAATGATTGATAAGTTCGTATATCTAATAACTTGATATATTGTTGCATCAAGTTAGCAAAATAAATGTATTTTTCTGATATCCTGACTGTAACCATTTCTTGCAGTGGATCAAGTAGTCTGAGTTCCAGTAGTGATGATGATGGTGTTTATACTAATGATGAGGGCAGGGAAGGTGAGTATACTATTATGCTCCGAAAATCTCTCTTTTCCCCTCTTATTTTATTAACAGTACTTTTTTCTGCGACATTTACAATATGCAATCTGAAATTTGCATGAGACAGTGAGTCTATTCAGCTGGCTTTTAGACCCATTTAATAGAATACCACAAGATAACAATGCATGTACAGTACATGATTACAAATTTATGTTGTACAATTTTTAATCATTTCAATCTACAATCCTGATGAACTTATTCAAAGATGTACAGTACATACATGTCCTACGTCTTTAGTGTCCTCAGTATGGGATCCATGGCTAAAGATGTTGGGAAGGGTGGGTGGTATGGTATAGCAGGTTTAGAGGTTAGATCCCCTTTGGATCAGGAGGGCCCTTTTAAGTCATGGTACCCTCTCTTGGTCAGAGCATTATTAAGTTACATGTTTTATGCCTCTAGGCTGTATCACAACTGGCGCTTTGACTTTCTGGAAAGGCACCTTATAAATGTTGATTATGTATGTATATACTTGTGATATAAAACAACAGGTAAAGTGTAATGTGTAATAAAACAGATCAATTAATTAAAAAGTGTACTTTATGATTGTTTCCTATTAGGAGATGATGAGCAGAGTGATTTCTTCTTTGAGCCAAGCAACAGTTCTGTGTGTGGTATACCAGGTGTCATCCCGTGGTGGGAGAGGAATTCTATACCTATAGAAGATGAACGCTTCACAAGCATCTTGAATGGAACATTCTCATTTTTGGCCAGAGGATCTCAGAGAAGTAATTAATATATTATTAAAGTTTCAATAATATCAATTGTTTGTATTGCTGACTAGTGCAAGTGTGTTGATTTTCACAAAGATAAAGATTCTTATAATCTTTTTAACTTTTTTTCTGCACAATTTAAGGCAAAATCATTCATTGTTCTGTCAAGTTCCAAAATGATGCAAAGTTGGAACAGGGAAAACACATTACATTTAAAACAACGTGAACTTTAACCCTAACACTCTTGAGTACTACGAATTACTACGATGCGGTGTGCTTGTGTCACCCGGCTCGGCAGTTTTTCGATGAAATAATGGCTCCAGGATATAATATACATGGCGAAGTATACTGAGCCATGTATGGTCCCCGTGGCCTAGCGGTATATCGTCTGCCTCTGAACCCACAGAGGTCCGGGGTTTGAGCCCCAGGGGCGTGGGGGCCCTTTTTCCCCTCTCTATTTGACCACGAAAAAAATTCTTTGGAAAAGGTGCCTCGGGGGTTAGGGTTAAGACAACCTATCAATTTGATTTGACCTATGCATTAGTATAGTGAGGCAAGGTTCATAAACTTTAAAAGGGGCTGGACAGTTGGAGTGTAAACTGATTGTTCATATTCAATGCAATTAGAGAACACAGCTTACTACGGTAATCCAATACGTTTTGAAGAATCCATCCTTGAAAGAATATTTTTAAATTAAGTTTATTAAACAGTCACATTTTTGGACATTAAACATATTTTGTATTTTGAAGTGATCGCTGATTGAACAAGATAATTAATGATATTCATTTTTGACTATAACAGGTTTACAGTCACGTTTAAGAGGATTGCAGAATATGGAAGATGTTCAAGTCAGAAGCACTCGACAAAGAATGAAAGCCAAGGTTAGTTGAGTTTGACATATTTTATTTAGAAGGGATTCAGTCATTTTAAACATAATTGTTTAATACCAACAGAGTAATAATGATTTATCTGATAGTCTGTAATCTCTCAGTTGATAGTCTTCTGGGTCCATGATTTGAACTACAGTCGGTTAGCAAAGGAGTTCAGCAATAATTCTATGTGTGCATGCTAGATAATTAGCCAGGGCGTTAACATTCATGATGCAATAGAAACAATCGGGTTACAAAATATTGCTGTTCTATTTAACCAATGGGAACCATATGTGTGTACATTAGTATGCCCCTGTGCAGAAAATTGCTGAAACAACCTTGCTGCCGACTGTAGCATGAGGGGGACTAGAGAATTTATGAAAGGCGCATTAGGAATGCACCATTAGACTTCAAGGGGGGCAGGAAGTTGGGGTCGGGTGGAATTCTTATTTTTTTTGCCGCCAAAGGTGGCAAGGTTTGGGTTTTTTGTATTCCGAAGTGGTTGTTTTTTATATGTACCTTTATATTGAGTTTGGTGGGCAAAGGAAGTATTTTTTATTTTTAACTCATCAGTGGGTGAAGTTTTTTTTGTTGCCTGTATAGTGGGTTAAGTCTTTTTTCTCCAAAAACTTCCTACCCACCCCCTTGAAGTCGAATGGTGCGTCCCTTACAAGCGCATGGCTTGTGTATGTGATGTGTATGTGCTACATCCTCCCATCAACAGACTTGCGCACCAATGGTGACTCTACTTGTTTGTGGAAAAATCAGAGCCTCACCACTTTTGATTTAATCAAGTCAGTTAACATTTTATGCTATAATATTTATTTATTTTTGTTTTTATTCTTTTTGTTTCCAAAACATAACCATTTTTGTAACTTTCTCTAACAATCATATGGTATATGTTTAATTACAGCAGAGATTAAAGAAGTCTTCCTTATCATCAGTGAATGAGAAGATTGTGAGATTTTTAAAGAACCCTCATGCAAAAGAGTAAGTTTTGTACCACTGTCATATATACTATTGTAACAAAGACAAACATTTTCAGTCAATATCAGTGGCGGATACAGGGAGGAGGGAGGGGGGGGGGGGGCGGGGGAGAGGGGGGGGGGGCAATATACCTTTTTGTGTACCACTGTACCTTTTGCAGAGAAAATAGGTAGGTTCCGTCGGTACATTTGCAAGTTTTACCATGCGATATTTTTTGGGACAACCACATCGCTACCCCCACCAAGTTAAATTCAATACCCCTGCAATTTTTAGCTATTTAGTGTTTCTAGTATAATACAACAACCAGTTATTATTCTTGCTAATTTTTTATATCTATATACTCTTACCTCATTCTAGACTGTTTTTACAACCCATGAAGAAAGACCAGCACACTCAACTGTGTCAGTTAGTTTCATTGTATTCATTGGACATCAGGACGGAGGGATCAGGAAGAAAACGATCACCAGTATTAGTCAAAAGAAGGTTAGTAAATGGCACCTATCATTAAATTAGGTTTAGTCAAAGTAATAGCAGTTTAAAATATTAACAGATATCAATATCATGGCGGTGCTTTTTAAAAATACTCCATAATTCCTGGCTGTGTATTACATGACTAACAGAGAGGTTATCAACTGCTCACTTTCAACACTTGATGAAATTGAAAACCATAATAAAAACAGAATATCGAGAGATACAAGAATGTCAAAATTCCAATTGAAAATACTGCTTAGTTCCATTAAATTTATTGCGTCTTCTTAAAAGAACACTAAGACATACTTGTCTCTTCAGTGGATTGAGAAAGACAACATTGAAACCATTCAAGGCTTGACTATCCCATGTTATTGTACCAGAATGGGCTCTATGATATAAAGCTCACCATGTTTTTAAATTTGTTGGAAACTGCATGCAACAAGTAAGAAATGATTTGTATTCGCTAACCATGTCAGGTGAAGCATGGGAAACAATCTCACCCTAATTGAAACCCTTTTCTCTGTTGTTCTTAAGAAATTTTCATCCAATAGCTCCTATGGATATTGAATCATGAATAATATTCCATGCATACAATTATACCAATTTACATCATACCCAAACCTTAATGTGTCTGTTTTTCTTGCAGTGATTCTCATCCAATAGTTCCCATGGATATTGAATCATGGTCATCCAAATACTCTATGGATAGTGTAATGCCTCCTCAATCCACACCATACCCACAATTCGCAGCAGATGCCAAAAGACGCAGAAAAACTCCACCACCATCTGTAACAGGTGAGATACTCACAGATGGCAAATTTAAGGATCAAGTTGAATCATTTCAAACAATGCCCTCAATTGAAATGGGAATATTTGTTATCAAAATTGGACAATAGTTTATCCGTATGAATTAACAGAAATATATAAATATGAAAGGAAGTGAATCTCTGAATCCAAAACATGTTAATTTCCAATTGATATTAGTGAAGTACTAACTTAAATTATTGGTCTGTGAATGGCAAATTACATAATTGCTCTTTAAAAGTATGTACAATGTAGGAGTATGTATCAAAGCCATTCAGATTTTAGTTATTCATAAAATAAATGTATTATGCATATACAGTCATCACAATAAGTAACTGACCATGTAATAAATGTGCTGATAACTCTAAATGTATAACTCCTACATAAACATATTAAAATAGAAACATGTTGAGAAATTTCTCTTCTTGAATTTGAGATATTACACGCTAAGAATGGCTGATTATTAAGGAAGTTACAATCCCAAATGTACTATCAAGTCTTATTTTCATTTTAACATTTTCATTTTCAACACGGGACTCAGACCGGCAAATTATTGATTACTGGTAGTGGAAGTGCCAATTAACCTGTCGATGGCCTGGTTGTTGGATAGTCGGCGGGTGGCATTGTTAGGGTTGATCAATACGGCACACACACTTTACCTGTCATACTCTCCCCGTGTTGAAAAGAAAATGTGAAAATGAAAATCAGACTTGCCCTAACGTTTGTGATCGTAACTTCCTCATTAATCAACCATTCTTAGCGTGTAATATCTCAAATTCAAGAAGAGAAATTTTTCAACAACTTTATAATTAAATATTTTTATATAAGAGTTATACTTTTAGAGTTATCAGCATGTTTATTACCTGGTCAGTTACTTATTGTGATGACTGTATATCCATAAAAAGGTATTTTATAAAAATGATGGCAAGTACAATCGACCAATAGGAATAAGGAAATCGCTCATTGTAGATAATATAGAAATATTAAAGGAGGTGTCTAGCAAGCACAACATTGTGCATTATAGAAAAAAAAATTATCAAGCTCAAATCGCGTGTTATAATAGAACAAAACATCATAATTATCACAAAACCGAATAAAAACTGCCATCTCTCAACATGCATTCCTTAAATTTGCGGTGATCAAAAGTCCTGGTATCAATAACGTCATGGTTATTAGTGCTCATATTTGTGCAAGTGCATTGTATAACTATGACTTCATTGATACCGGGACTTTCGAATGCGGGGAATTTTAAAAATTGCATGTTGAGGAGATGGTTGTTTTTATTCGGTTTTGTGATAAGTATGATGTTTTGTTCTATATAATTATGCACTTTGGGCTCGATTATTGTTCTACTAACATATAATGCACAATGTTGTGCTCTTTGGACCCCTCCTTTGAGGAAGTTAAAATTAATTTAACCCTAACCTAACTGAGTACTACAAATTACTACAGCCAAGCCTATCTCCAAGCGCATATGCAGATGGTTTTTTGATGGCGTAATCAACCGCTGAGAGCCGTGGCTTGTTTATGGGGTCCGGGGTTTCGGGTTGGGAGGGTTCCCCGTCCCCGGTTCGATCCACAGTCGGGTTGCGGCAATTTATTTATCGTTTTTCTTCCAAAATTGTGATATCAGTTAAAAAACCTGGTTTGGGGATTAGGGTAAATAAGATATTTTGAACATTGGTTACAAATTTATGAAGTGACTATAGATGAAAAGGAACATTATACCACTTGGCTTTGGAAGAGAATCAGGATTTGCCAGAGAAAGATTACAAATTTATAGACTGTGTTTTGCATAGACGCAACTAACCATCTAATTATAGATATTTGCATGTAGATAGCAAATAAGATGCAACACAGAATAATGAGGGTTTTCTGATTGTGTGTTCACAAATTCATACACAATGATAGCAGATGGTTTACAAGATCAATTCATTAAAGTAATATAAATAATTGATAACATTAATTTTATTGGCTCTTTGCAATTTGAGTATCAAAGTCTCCTTTGTGTGTAATTTCAGGTCTTGTAGGTCCAGACGTTCCCATTCCTGACAGTAACCTAGGAAACCGTATGCTGCAACAGATGGGCTGGTCACCAGGTACGGGATTAGGACCTGGCGGTAGTGGAAGGCAAGAACCTGTACAAGCATATGTGCGTCCAAAGAACAGAGGTCTTGGTCATTGGAAACCAAAATAGCAATTTGCTATGATGATTCCTTGGAACGTATTTTACATTCAGGTTGGGATGACATCAATGGGTTTTCAAGTAAAAGGTAAAAATGTTTCTGTTCTAGTGCCAACATTCTCTTTGGTTGATCAGAAACATTGCCGAGGCATGAAAGTGAACACACAAATTATTATGTTGTGATCACTTGATTACGTACTGAAGTCGCCTCCAACTGTATTTCATCCCACCTGAAGTATGAGCATGACATCAGTGTGTATTCCAGTGATAGACCCGACATATACGCGTCATTTATGCTAGGATGTATCTTTGATCACATGAGAACAAGCGTTTGCAACCTGCGGCCCCGCCGGCCTCTAGTCCGCAGCCCGTGAATTAATCCCAAAATTACCATTGATGCGGCCCGTTTTGACGGAAACTCCCTAGGTTACACAAATGGCGGATTGATTTAGTGGTGAGCTCCCTTATAATTAGTATATGGTGACGCGCTGCATTTAGTAAATATAACTCAAGGCGTGATTGCGTGTTAAAATCCCTGGTTAAAATGGCGCTTGCAGCAGCAACAGCGAGTAAAAAGAGCTAGAAATTACACAATGAAAACCAGGTATTCAATGAGCAATGGACTGAGGATTATTTCTTCATTGAACAAAACAGTGCGTCTCTATGCCTTATATTTCTCCTAAGCTTCCCCTCCCCCTATTACCTGTCCTCCGGACGTGTTTTGGAATGTTTGACAATCACTGCGGCCTGTAAATGGATCTCAAAATCACAATGAGGCCCGGGTGGTAGAAAAGGTTGCACATGCTTGCATTAGAACATACACCTTGGCATGACAATCAGCAATATTTTGCAATACCGTAAGTAAACCTGCTCTGACGTTACGTTCATATTCAGGTGAGATTAAGTATAGGTCAACTTGAAGGGAAATGGATTATAGAAACATATGACAATGTTTCCAATCTGACCATTAAAGTAATTTTATCATTGATAAATGGAAGAATTTAATACACAGTATTGTCTTGATTTTCACTTTTCGTAATATATGTGACTCAGGACATCAAAATGTGCAATATGGTATAGTAAGTTTACACACAAAACCTATGATGACGTTCAAATCTGCAGTCACCAAGCAAGATTTATTTCATCAATCAGCCAGCACTCATGGCTGCCTGACTGTTCGTTTAGTTCCACATACAGTGTTGGACAGTATCCCTACAGATACAGGGATACAGTGTGCATCAATTGCACGGTATAATAAAGAGGTTCTTTACACCAAAGACTTGATGCATGGCTGGGACCTTAAAGTTCACTATTTTCCAGATACAGTTACTGATAGATACACATCTCTACACCTTTTGTATGCAGCCTGTACTATACAGATGACCAGGATATATGTATCCAGTCAAAACAAAATGATGCACTTGTCGGCTGCTACATGTTGCTCATATTGCATTAAGTTGTACCACACAATATTGGGGTTGGATTAACAAAATTAATCCTTAACCACAACCAGATATGTTCTGACATTGCCCATCCCAATTTAGAATACTAAAGATGGCTTTATATAGATTGTTCACATTACCACAATAGAACTCATAGGCCTTAGTACTTTACATATTGTTTTGTCAAAATCAGTAAAATGTAGGTCCAGACAAATGCATCATTTTTATGTGACTGTACGCTTCATTTATCTAACTATGTGCAGTGACATCGAAGCGTATTCCGATGATCACACCTCATTATCACACCAGTGGTTATACTCTGGTGTAATGTACCAATGTAATCAAACAAGAATCCCGGAACTTAAATATGCTCTGACGTCACTACACAGAGTAAGATGTATGAAGTAAAGTATAGTTCATAAGCCCTTGGAGTGGACATTTTAGAATGTATGCATCCAAAACAAAATCTAACTATATGAAAACACTCTGTATGCATTTGCAGGGTTCAGAGGTTCTTAATTGTGACCTGTCACATCAAAGTGGACATGTTGGAGGCCCGAGTCAAATAAGAGTTATTCGTATGACTTGAGAGCGCACATTTTAAGCTTTGAAATGATACCATGTTGATGATAATCAGACTTTGTAATCGCAAAGAAGAAGAAGCGTTTTTTTTTCTTTCTATAATTTTCTTTATATTTCACCAAATATATTTGCTGGCCTATATCTCATAACTGTGTTTGCCGCCAATATGTCCTTTTTGACATGACTGGTCACAATTAGACTAGGATCTAGTAAACATTACTTTTTGTCTTCTCAATGTACAGTAATATGTCACTAGTCACATCATAAAGTTTGTGTTGTCTGTTTGACCAGTCCCGAGAGAGAGGCCAAAGTTGTGGAATTTACCCTTTTTGATGTCACCACATGCCAGTTTTACTCAAAAAAAGTGCAAGCCTTTTTCATTTTGTGTGTGTGTTTCTGTTTAACTTTATGCATCTTATTTGAATGAGGAATAATGCCAAATTCAATGTGTGTATTTTTATCAGTTTGTGATGATGATATTTCACCCAATTGTCACAAATAATAATGAAGGGGTGTAGTTCAGAAAATTGTTGTTTTAACATATTGTAGCCATCTGGGCTTTTGATTCCATTACGCTCACTCATCCTACTTAATTATATTTTTAATGCAACTCTTTATTTTGGTACATAAAAGCACAACATTGAATGTGACTAAACACTTGCCATTTTTACACTATTGTCAGTTTAGAATGGATCGTTTTTATCAATACATTTGTTTTTAATGCAAATCTTTTGAATATTTGAATCTGTATTAGAATAAATAATATTTAAGAGGACAGTCTGCAATCTTCCATGTAATATTTGATTCCTGTGATTAGAGTCTGTATGATTCCATAGAGCCTTTCATGATTTATTTTATTTATAATAAAAATCTTCGATGGTTGATCAAGATTGGAAAAGGCTTCTTAATACAGATAATATACTGAGAATATAAAAGAGAATCTGCACGGGTGCTATGTTGTTTTTTATCCATGGGCAGGGGAATGTCATGATAATACATGAAAACAGAATAGCAAGTGTTGATTCTTTTTTGGTATCTAAACAATTTCAGTGATTATTGAATTTGAAAGTATAAGCAAATCAATAACAAATCATGCCATGTCCCAGATACGTGCACTGTGGAAGTGGAAATATTTGTGCTCAAAGCTTTACATGCATGTCCAATTGTACACAGTTTTGGTTCTTGCTGAATTCATGACTTCGTTTACATATGCTTAAGAAAAATGTTTGCATGTTTTTAAATTTTCACAAAATTTTAGTCTGTAAAAAGAACATAAATGTGTGTAGCACAGAAATACCCATGTTCAGAAATAAATTGAAACAAGACTATCTTCAGACAACTCAAGTTGTAAATAAATGTAAAACAATATATATTTGTACAGTTGAATTAAGAAAAGAACAGAACAGATATTTAAAAGTCACATTAATATGAAATTAACCAGGTTTCAGTGCAGTTGGTTTATTGTGGATGTGCAGATATGTGTACTGTTGCGGCAAAAGGGTGCAGATGTCGTTATAATGCATTTTGAGATATTGATGGAATTAGACATGGATAAAAAACAAAAGAAAATACAGATAATTTACAATCATTTTCCTTCATAAAATCAGAAAGCGGTATCCAATCTTAACCACAAAGGTGTCAGTTTGAAGAATTCAAAAGGCTACTTTTTCTTTGAGAGACAACAGCACCGTTTGTTGCTGCTGTACACATACACCTAGCACATAAAGTCCCTGACCAGGTGCTTTGAGGTTCGCTAATTCAAAATATATAATCGGTACAAAAAAATCTGAGATATACATTAAATGAGCAAATTTCTTTTCCGCAGTTTGATACCTCATTCAACAAAATCGAATGGATACTTTTAAAGTTATGGCGATTTCAATGACCGTGCATGCAACAGAAAAGTTGCACTAGGTATAGGAATCATTGATTTGTGTGTGATTACTGTCATAACTGTGTGCTATCTGAGCGAGACAGATGAATGGGAGTGATAACCGCAATGTGCGGGACAAAGGGTGTATCTGGCTGTGAAGAATACAAGTCTTAGCTGATTAGCTGTGAGTTTTTTCCGACAGTACATAATCACACACAAATCAATGATTTCCTATACCTAGTGCAACTTTTCTGTTGCATGCGCGGTCATTGAAATTGCCATAACTTTAAAAGTATCCATTCGATATTGTTGAATGAGGTATCAAACTGCGGAGAAGAAATTTGCTCATTCAAGATATATCTCAGATTTTTGGTACCGATTATCTATTTTGAATTAGCTAACCTCAAAGCACCTGGTCAGGGACTTTATGTGCTAGGTGTATATTATACTTCATCTGACTCTGTGCAGGGACGTCTGAGTATATTCTACCGATCAGACCTCATTGTCTCTTGGGTGATTGTGACGCGCCGGGGAAAGTGCCCACGCAATCAACAGCTAATACCGGCACTCGTGCGGAAAGGCTGCATTAATCACTAGAATAATCTATAATCACTGCACAGAGATTGATGAACGGAGTATGAAATCATAATGGAAGCTTGCCAACAAGTGCATTTTTGAAATGTGCACTTTAGACATGCAGCTTATCATGCTTTAGATATATATATGTGTCAATGTGTCATTGCACTAAACATTGGTTTACCTTTATACAGAGCATGGATGATTAGGTATGTTAATGATGAAGTATTGTGTAGTTCTATCAGTTCCAAATTGGTGAGAAATGTGCTGTTTTATCTCTCTGCACGCAAAAGTAATCCAATCAAACACGCACAATTTTGGCCCAATGCACGCGACGTGCAGTACGTTTGTTACATTCATGTGTGCCTACACCTTTCTGTTTTAATTCTCTGCTGTAAGGAAGGGTTCGCCAATATGGAGCTGATCAAACTATAGTATGTTCATAATTTCATGGACAAATTTGATTACGCAATCACATGCCCCAACATACAGCATACAAAGTGCTGCTATTTCCAAGGAGGAATTCTGATATGGACTAATAATAGTCAATAAATAACTTTTACGATGTGACAAACCATCAAACCCACCACATGTGTATTTTTGCTTATTGAAAAGTAAGATAACTTAATGTGTCTATTGCATAATTTGATGCTTGTGTGGGATGTTGTAAAAATGTTTTGTAAAGAGTGAAAATCTTATTTTAGGCAAATTTCTCCCTATGGCGACAAAAAAAACCACCCCTGGTCTACGGGCAAAAAGTCCTCTCAGGTAGAGTCGGTCGGTGTGTTTTGCTTCCAAAAATGTTGGGAATTTTTGGTGACTTTTCAAAAAAATTAATTATCTGGTAAATTTCATGTTTTAACCGTTTTGGGTCCAGTTCAAAATGACCTGCTGTCTGTGCATGCGCATATTTTTGTGTGTTTCATATGAATAACTCGGATAAATAGTTAACTATGCTATTAAATCACCCAAACTGGTTCATTTCTATTCTTTTTCTAGATGTTTAGATTTCCCCGCAAAATTAGTGATTTCATTTTTTATTAAATCCTAAAAAATAGAAAATAATTCTTCAAAAAACTGTCCCAAAATGTTACTAACCAAAAATGCCCCCCCCCCCCCCCCCCCCCCCCCCCCCCCCCCGTAGAACAGGGTGGTGTTTTCTTTGGCGCCTAAACATTGAGATTCTATGAATAATGGTGTAACTGATGAATTAAAGGTGTATGTTCCGATCACTCTTTTGGGGTTATGATTTTTTTTTTTCACATCAAGATATTTTGATATCAGAAGAATCCCCATATTTTTTTCTCATTATGTCTGCAAAATCTTAGGGGCCAGAAATGTTCCATTTAGAAATTATAGTCTAAAATGCAGTAAATTACTGCCAAAGGTGGTTAACCACCAGCCAGTTTGTACACTACTCAATGGGCAACATTTGTGTGACCATGTGCTTCTAAAATAAGAACCATTGGAGTAATGCAACTCAAACTTTGGAATGTGACAATTTTAAGGATGACCTTCCATGTAAAATAGAAAACATCAAGTTGAAAATCGGGCCAGCAATCAGAACATCTACCTTTAATTAATCTAACACAAATTTGAAATCAATGAATCAAAATTATGCTATGAAATTTATAACTTTAGATCTGGGTAAGAGATGGTACCTTGTTTCAAGGCCAATTTAATTGTGCAGGGGAGCATTGAAGGTTAAAATTGAAAAGCAAACCCATAGTTGAAGTGCAATACCATTTGGAAAAAGACAGGGTGTCTAATTGATTGTTTTCATGCCATTTATTTTGGTTTTATCACATTTTATGTGTATTTTTAATATTCAATTTAGTACATGAGATTATAAACTGTCAGCCTTTAAATGTTTCAAAGATTATTAAACGATATGAGCCTTTACCCTATATTGAAGGTAGTAAGTGGCAAACCCATTTTATAATCAATAATTAAATTTGTTTTTATCCCAATGAACAAAATATGCACATCATTTCACAATTTTAATTCAAGGAGGAATTTTGGTTTTTGGAAAAGTGAAAGTAGTATCCTAACAATGGAGTGGGGTTGATTCAATCTACAAATATGTGAATAGTTTGAAGTTGCATTCAACAAAATCATCGGTCACACATGGCCTGGACACGATTTTTTTTTACTAATCAACATTTGTAAAATTTATTTATTTCATTTTAATACGGAATAAAGCAAAATTCACTGAATAAATGAGTTTTTAAAAATTAAAAAAAAAAGTCAACTGATTTTACAAATGTTGATTAGTATAAAAAAAATTGCGGCCTGGACAGTTGGAGATACGAAATTTTCTTTTTCGTACATGAGTTGAGTTAAATGAATTGATTTGTTTACTCAACTCAATGTATGAAAAAATGCGGTCAGGACAAATGGAGATATGTGGTGGAATAATTGTTAATAAATATTCTCCACTGAAATATCATGTTGTACTATTGCTTCATAACTGATTACCATTTGTATTGTGGCTCATCACATCAGAATGGACATGTTGGTGGCATAACTCCAATCCAAGTTATTGATACCAGTTTAAAGACCACATTATAAGCTTTAACATGATGCATTGCTGAAGGAAATTGGACTTTGGAAACACAAGAAGTATTGTTTTCCCTATTATTTTTCCTTATATTACATCAATTCTCTATCTCAAATTTGTGTTTGCCAACAACATGTCCCTTAATATGATGTATCTGGTGAAAATGTATGAAAGAACTCACAATTGAATTCCTACTTTTGTTATGTATCTTTGAGTATGACCTGGGGGCAATCAACTATTGCACTTTAAGCATGCTTTTATGCTTTAAAAAGTGCAATTTTTATTTATTTATTTTTTGATTTTGATATTGATTATTGTTGTTGAAAATTCACCAAATATTCCTGAAACCGCTTGACCGACTGACCCAACCGGAGTGGTCCGTTTGCTCATAGAACAGGGTAAGTTTTTATGTTCGTGAGTAAGAACCAATTTTCAAGGAAAAGGATACTTTTTCCAAAATCCTTATTTTTACTCGTTTAGGGGTCAAATTGGTGAGAAATATACGTTTAGGGGTGTCAGGGAAATCTTTGGTCACGCATATGGCTCATTCCATGAAGTTGGGGCATATTATGTGACATCCAAGTGAAATTTTCAAAATGGATATTTTCCAACTCTTTCTTCTTTTTTAGGTTCTACATTTACCAAAGTCCAATGTAGAACTTTTTATTTTAATGTAACATTTGGTGTAAAATAACCGCACATGTTCAACAGTTGGATGACATTTCCAAAAATCCTGATGCTACATGGACACCATTTCTCATTTCCATATCATTTTCTAATAAAATAGCTTAAGATGTGGGCCAAGTTTCTATACCTCAATTAACTACTTGGAACCACAAATACATGAAAAGAAACCAGATTTGTCTAGGTTGAACATAACTTAACGAACAAGACATCGTAGATTAACTGTTTTATGTAAAAACTCATTGAAAAGTGACTCTTTATTTTGCAATTTGTATAATGAATTTAAATAAAGTACATATCAATATTTGTTTGATGTAAAGTACTCTATAAACCATGCACATTGATTACATTATAGTCATAAAGTAAGTATATGAAGTATTATTTACCTGTATAATGTTATAAAATGCACTACCGATGCTACATGGACACCGCGTCTTGTAACATTGTTAATAATAAGACTATTCATACTGTTACAATTATTTGAGTGTGAATGGTTTGTCTACTTGTTCATCATATCAAGTAGATAAACAGAATGAATTGCTTGAAATTTATCTAAACACTGTTCATGTAAAATTTACCTTTTCTGTGTACTTAAGTATTACGATGCTACATGGACACCGTGCCCTAAAATATTTGGAACAGCTTGAACAGGTGCATCTTTTTCAGATCAATAGAGAGGATGTACTATGATGTTAACTTTTTATGTTATAAGCACACGATAAAATTAATAACATGGATTGTAAAACTACAAATTACACAAAAAGATAACCTGCCATGAAGCATAAAACATAATTACCTATGATACACATACACCATTTCTTACAATTACACAATAACAATACACCATTGATCAAAGAAACTTAAGATGTCCACTGAAACAAACTTCATGCAGTGTTGTTCTTAAAGTACCCTTTGTGATCTTAGTCTCTTTGCTTGTTTCTGATTGAATCATCCTCTATTATTGATAAAGATGATTGAAAAGTTTGATCACTTAAAAAGTCAGTTTGCAAAAAAATAATTTAATTGCCATGATGGATTTCTTTGGAAAGGTACTAGTTTTTGAAAATGATGGGTTCCTTGTCTTCATCTCCATAAATTCCAGGATGATAGAACTGTCTTCTGAATTAATGTCAAGAACCTGCAAAGCAAAACAAAATAAACCCTATGGCTTAGTATCTTCATGGAACATTGTGTATTGATATTGGAGTAGATTATTTATTCATGTTGCACTTTTTGTGTTGCAGGAAAATATTTATATTAAAATCATGCTGGAGTATTTTATTTATTATTCATTTAACATGAAAAAGAATAGCAAAGGATAGAGAACTTAAATGATTTACAATTATTTGTTTTATTTATAGTAAATAAAACTAAAATAAAGGAATGTTTATTGTGAATTCAGTGAAATGCTAATGGAAATGGTGTCCATGTAGCATTGTGTATTAATATATTTCATTAGATATACATCTCTCATAATATGCCTTTTTTCTGTAAAGTGTAGTAAAATGTAGGCAATGTTTTGAATGTTTTGGGTGATGGATAATTTCGAATGGGGTAATTGTTTTAGTCTAATTAGGCAAATTTTATGAAATGCTACATGGACATGGTGTCCATGTAGCATCGTATTGGTAAGCTATATTATTAGCATTAAAAGAGCAAAAACTAATTCATTATTAACTTCAAAGTTTATTAATGATGTGATTCTACAAAAACAATACAATTTCAACGAACTATAACGATACCCAATGCAAAATATTGCCCATGCTATGCCCGATGCTACATGGACGCTTAATTATTATGGCGTCCGTGACTCAAAATTAATATCATAACATGAAAAGAAATTCTGATTCAGTGTTTCCCTTTCAATAAAAATGCATTAATAAATACAGACATACAAGCAACATTAAGAAATAATTACAATCGCACTTACCATTCACAAAACTATCCAATGTTTACATTTTGATGCTACATAAAAGTCCCGATGCTACAACGGGACACCAGCGACTGAAACCTTGATAAAACTAGCACACGTGTGGCAAATTCAAACAAACCTGATAGCTATTGACCTCTATCCTTACAAAAAGAAATATGGAATGTTTTATTTATCTCCAGGGGGGGATTCCCACAAATTGCATAGGATGTTTATCACGATGCTACATTTTATGGTTAGGACACCATGCACACGGCACGGTATACTTTTTCATGAATATATGGAATGGTCTTCATGAAATTTATTCTCATTTGCAATAGTTTTCAATTGATAAATGCTCTTAATTTTGGAAAATAATTTTAAAATGTATGATAGAGAACTACCCCCATTCAGCAATGAAAACTCCCGATGCTACACGTGTATATTTTGTGGACACCGTGCGTAGCATCGGAAAGGCAATTTTCATGTTGCTTGGGTGAAAAATCAGTCCAGCGTGACGAGGTGTTTTGGTCAGTAAACTATGAATACATGTATCTTTTATTAATCAAATCGATTTCCAAGCAATTCTATGATAGTTTTGCTTACATAAAACTCATATTAATTGTTGTGTTTTCCATGTCACGTTTTTTAGCAAAAATGGTCTTGGACACCACCTAATTTTTTATTTTTTTCTTCTTCAAGGAAGGGTCAATTTTTTTCTTCTTTTTTCATGGCTCAATACTATAACCTAGAACTGTTTTTAGACACTAAAAAAATGTGATATACACATAGAGTAAAACAGTTTATAAGCTGTCTAAAGTACCAAATTCTGCTATTTTAACAAATGCCCCAACTTCATGGAATGAGCCATATAGTATGAGCTTTGGAAAACTTTGGTCTCTAGTTCAGTCACTGTGTCGCCTTAACGGCCCCTTTGCTATGGGACGTATATAGACCTATAGATAGTACAGTATGAATAAGGTTTATAAGCTCGGAATTAACCTAGCACAAAATCCTCTATTGACAGATTAAAGGATTATAAAGCTTTACTTTATAATGGGTTCTTTGCACTAGTCTAACTTATGAATGTCTTACACCAAAGATGACTAGGCGGAACCAACAATTTTAATGACCCTATCCACTGTTTGAAAACTGATTTACATAGCGATATATAACATTAGTTTACAAATGTATTTATTTCACATACACAGCACAGCATTACAAATACAGAGCACAATCATTACACAACGGCATATGTGATGCGATCAAGCTGAATGAGTCGGATGTCTGGAATATTGATTTTGAGGTATAGATAAAAAGAAGTGACAAATTCTTATGTTTTACTTTGTTTTCTCCGTTGGTAAATATTTTTTAACTTAAAAAGTAGAAGCCCGATTAAAGTGGGGTTTGAACCATACTGTGGCATTTTCACCTGCTTTTAAATGCTGGAAAAATAATCATAATTCAAAAGTGCAGACACATGACTCATTTTGCTTGATCACATCACATATGCAAGGCGTTGGAAAAACACACAACTAGCTTACACATGTCAACGACCCCTTGGAAAAATGGTAATGGGTAAAGGTAATGCAAAAGATAAAAGAGCATTACAATGTTACATGAATAAAGCAATACAAAAGGGAGAAGGATGTCTTTGCAATTAAAAGTTTGAACATAGGAAACAACTCCAAGCTTGAAATTTCACCTTCAATAACTTAAATACTGTATAATCCTACCATGTTCATAAAGAAGTAGCGATACCTTTTTGAAGATTCTAAGTTAAAGCGAAGTATAGGTCATCAACCTCTTACTGAACATTTTACATTCTATCATTTGGTTAATTGCCTTTCCATTGATATTTAAAATTCACATCACAATTCATAGTAGTTGTCCTTGCGGTCAGACTGTCATCACACAACTTTGCAAAGCGGAAAATGTGCTGGAAAAACAAGTGCAGATATGTGTAGAAAAATGCCATACATCGCAGCAAGCAGTAAATTCTTTTTAAACCTTGATCGCCAACCAAGAGAATTTGGCTGAACTACAGAATTCCCACTATTTTGATTGTTCACTGTTCGTTCAAGGTTTACATTTGTGGTTTTATTTCCCACATGTTTAACTGTTTTTGTCTTTATGAAATATCAATGATTAAACATTGTGCAGTAATTTTGTTTGTTTAGAAAGTAATTCTGGGCTTTTTAAACATCATTGAAGATGTTCTGGATCTTTAATTTCAAATATTATCTTCATGGATATAGTTGTTCTCTTTATCGATTATAGCCCTCTTCTAAGAAATCAATGCAACATTTTCATGAAGTTCTGCTGCTTGAAGATGATATGGTTTTGCTATCTATCAAAGTTGACAATACTATCCACTAAAGATAGCAATTATAGCAATGCTATTTACTGAAGATAGCAATGCTATCTACTGTAGATAGCAATGATGATATCTACTGTAGATAGCAATGCTATCTACACTGTAGATAGCAATGCTATCTATACTGTAGATAGCAATTATATGCACTGAAAATGACAATACCATCTACTGAAGATAGCAATGCTATCCACTGAAGATAGCGATGCTATCCACTGAAGATTTCTATGCTATCCACTGAAGATGGCAATGTTATCTACTGAAGACAGCGATGCTATCTACTGAAGATATAAATGCTATCTACTGAAGACAGCGTTGCTATCTACTGAAGATATCAATGCTATCTACTGAAGATAACAATGATATCTACTGACAATGGTAATTATGTCTAATGAAAATATCAATTCCATTAACAAAATTGTCAATTATAGTTGCAGAAGATATCAGATTTCTATCCATTTGTTTATCCATGTATTCTGGCTAAAATATCAAAATATGTTAAGTAATCATGTTGCATAAATCAGCTTTGTTTTCCATATAGGGTCTTGTTTTAATACATGGTGCAAAGAAAATGTTGGGGAAGCCAGTGCCATTTGTGGGGGGAAAATTCAGACCTTGAGAAAACAACAGTCAGTCTATAAAGATACTCATAAGCTCCTGCCATCCATCCATCCCCGTTGTCATATGAAATGAAGCAACTTACCTATTTATCCACTATGAGTAACATCATTGCTGACATAAGATGTGCCAGGTAAGGATGTAGATAGTGTTTTATTACTATAGACCATTTCAAATTGAGATCGGAAATCCTCGGAAAAACAGGTCAAGTGTAGTAGGTGCGTTGTGCGTTCTTCGCAACAGTTGATCGCATTCACAGCATTGTCCTAGTTGGTTGTCCGCCTAGTGATTTACTATGTTTACATACACGCGTGCACACATGAGAAGTAAAATGTGTAACGAGACTATTTTGTTTTCGTTTACCGGCAAATTCCAAATGTATCGAGCAGACGGTAAAGAGTGAAAATATTACCCCAAATCTCTTTCATTTCATCGTTTTTGTTACTGAAATGCCGCAACATCAACTTGGTAAGTGATACAATCTATCACCAAAACCAACGCAATCTACCACACGGGCAGACGGGTGGAAAACATGTTTGGTTTTCTCCGGCACATGGATATGACCTGTGAGCTGACAGGTCATGTAAACTGAGTGTCAAACACTCGCCTAATCGGAAACATTCGGAACCGATCATATATATTCGGATTTGAAATGGTCTATTGGTGATGTAGCACATCAAAAGGGGATTTTAGGGCTGTGTGTATTTCAAGATATATATATGAAACGGACAGAAAGAAATTAGTAATAATTGAGGAGTTATTTTCACTCGTAAAATCTGAATGATAAATTTGGTGTCAATTTAAAGCTTAGAAAATGCTCTGATAGCACACACAATTAACTCAAAATTGATTTCACCCGCAAAGTCCCACCTTTTGATGTGCTGCATTACATTTATATTACTTATAAGGGCGTAGGCCTATATCTTTTTGGAAATAAGGATGAGGTCTATAGTCAACTGCAAAGAAGTTAATCCTTTTTGTCTGTACTAGTACATACTAAGGGGTCATCCATAATTTACGCCATTTACAGATACGTACAAAGTGTACGCAACTTAAATGGCGATCTTGAAAGGCGGGCATTTTTAAGCCATGACATTTTCGCCATTTATTGCGTACGGAACTCAAGGGGTAAAAAGTTAGTAGGCTCTGTTCGTATGTGAAAATGGAGATAATTTTGGACGACCACTAAGTGTAAACACAGAAGTGCAGTTCCTATTGGTTAAATGAGCAGCATGAGTTTGACATGAGGAGGACGCACATCTGATTTGCCCGATTGCATTGTGAATGTTACCGCTCACAGGAGTAATTCTGTTATACCCTTCGCAGAGGTATTCATAGTGCATGATTTTTAAGAACGACACATACTACCGATGTTGGTGTGTAGGGTATAACAGAATTATGCCACATGCATTGGTATAATGTTATGATAAAATCATTTGAACTGTAGGTGAGTGTAATACATCAAGTTTACTTCACAAGGGCATTTACATTAAAACACGAAACAAAAACGGTATTTATCTTTGTTAGTACCTTTAATTAAAAGATCTTTTCATTTGTCGTCACATGGTTTATTCATTAAGATTAAATATATATATATACACTCTATTGATTTAAATATAGCATAATATAAAGAAAATTAAAAGAGAACACATGGGTCAATCAATACATTTGTGTTTGTTTTGAGATAATGAGTAAAAAACCAATGCTTTGATGTTAATACGATGATTCCACAAAGCCCTATTTGGAGTGGCATTATGATGAGGTCTTGGCATTATGATCAACATACCCAATTACCCATTAAAGCATTCATTTGACTCATTACTTGAGAAACATAACATTCATAATTATTTATATAATTCATACATTTTAGAAAAATTCATGTCTTTAAAGAATTTCCAAGAAAACTTCTTTTTATTTGCATTGTCAAAAATACTGAATATAAAACCATACATTTACCCGCATTTAAACTGAGTTCACCCAAGTGAATCACTAACATATGTTCAAACAAGCAATGTGCCTACTCCCTGGGGAGTAAGGTACAGAATACTGAATAAAAAACTTACACTACAATAAGTAATAACTTAGCTGTAATTTATCGCTACCATCATGAATTCATCAGTATCATTTTGCTTCGTACCAATAACATTTCTTAACAGCTGCCCAAATATCGCTTGGGCAATCAAAGGCAATCGAGATTAAGTATCTTGCCCACGAATACAAACAAGTTGGTCATGCGAAGTGGGGCCAGAATTCACAACCTATGCATCATGAATCCTGCACTCTATTCACTTGACCACACATGCTCCCTATAGATCTATGTAGAGAGAAAGACATTCATATTACAAAACACACCTTCAATAATGAGTAACAGAAAATAAATATACAGTGACTTTAGAGCCAATTTCAGTGACCACAGCTGCTTATGATTATATGTGACCTAATGTGAGTTTATGAGGCACAATGAGGGACATATGAATATAGAGGATAACATGTAAGTTAACCCTAACACTCTTGAGTACTACGAATTACTACGATGCAGTGTGCTTGTGTCACCCGGTTCGGCAGTTTTTCGATGAAATAATGGCTCCAGGGTATATATTTGGCAAGTTTACTGAGCCAAGTATGGTTGACCCCGTGGCCTAGCGGTAGATCGTCTGCCTCTGAACCCAGAGGTCCGGAGTCCAAGCCCCAGGGGTGTGTGGGCCCTTTTTCCCCTCGCTCTTTGGCCTTAAAAATTATCTTTGGAAAAGGTGCCTCAGGGTTAGGGTTAAGGGACATTTTGGTACCACAATGTTATTCACAAAAATCTTGGATTATTGAAAATCATGCTTTGTCTCAAAACATCAAATACACTGTCAAGTTATGGACTTCTAAAGGTTTTGTTTAGTTAACAAATCAATGGAGTAAATGGAAATTAAATTCCTTAAAATCTAGTTTAACTCTTTATTTTCATGAATTTGTGACCTTAGTTAGATACAAGATATATCAAAGATCAGAAATAAGACTTGATTAATTTGACTTATTATGACCTTGTCCCACTTTTGTGCTCTTAAGTCAAATTAGCTACTGCCTCGTTGTGTCTCATTTACTCTTGTTAGGTAACATATGTGTGACTTGGTGCTTTATGGTCTGCCGTATCATGTATGTTGCAATGAAAGACGAATCCCAAGACTTAAAGGTCAATAAATGCGTATGTGTTGTTTCAAGAGAAATGAGACAAATCAATGCATGCGCCCTGACGTTGATGTGTGAATAACGGCACGACCCCGCAGGGGGATTCTATTGTGAGCATATCAACATCTGCGCAAGTGCATTGATTTTTTTGATTTTTTCAAGAAACAAAACATACGCATGCATTCACCTAATTCATACACAACATTATACAAATCAAAATTTACAATTTGAGCACAATTTTTATTGTTGTAAAAAAGAATGAAAACATGCTAACAAGTTTGCTAACACCCGAACTTGCGATTCCTGAACAACAATTAAAAAAACACTGTGTGGTGCGCTTATTGAACGACGCACACACGCGGAGTACATTAGACACTTTCAATGCACTCCATGTATTTTGGTTTTTTGCTTTCTGATTGGTTCGACACTACTAAGAGTGTATGAATTATGTATAATATGCTACCTCTTTCATTTGAATATGCACTGATACCACTACTCAGAAACAAGTTAATGGACTACATGTACTATACTGGCCATTGGGTATTTCATATTTAAATCGGACTGATATAACTCGGTCAACTTTAGAGTCCTGGATTCTAATTATAATCCTGGGTACATTTATACACTGTTTTAAAGTGCATATACCCCAGCTAATGTCATTATCACTGCAGTTGCTATACCACCAGCAAACATGGCCACTACAGTGTAGAAAGAGAGAACAGACAACGTCCCGACACCAGACAATCCACTGCCACTGTGAAAGACAAAGGAAAAGGGGGAACAAGTTCAGAATTGATTAAAATTTGAAACTTGAAACTTTTAAAATCCTACTGGTTGACATTGATGATTTTCAATTTTCAATTCATGCATTAGGAAATGTGTTTGTTTTAATGTGTTAAAGGTAGATGACCCGATCACATTTTCGTAACACAGAATTATTTCAAACATACGGAGATTTTCATATCATATGAAAGCTCGTATTTTTCTCATCATCATACTGAAATTTGACGGCCTAAATCGGTATAATTACGGAGAAATCGATGAAATAACGTTGAATTACCGCGAAAGGTGGTAACCACCAATATCGTGAGTGTACAACTCAATGGGTACATTTCACAGCATCTTTTGCGTCTAAAATAAGAACCATTAGAGTTATGCAACTCAAACTTTGGAATACGACTTTTTTAAGGATGACCTTTCATGTAGAATAGTAAACTTCAAGTTTAAAATCGGAACATCTACCTTTAATTGATTCTTTATATATGCATAAAAATAAACCTAAATATTCAAAAGAAATGATATCATTGACACAATACTAGCATTGAAGGTTCACCTTTTTGTTGGTAGATTTCAAATTGGAAGTATTACATATTTACACTTTTGATCTCGGCGCACAATCAAAGTACTCTGACTTTCATCCGAGCCAAATGATAAAGTGCATTTAGGATGAATATGATCTTTTGGAAAAGTGACACGTAATTAGGGCTAATTACTCTCAGATGCAACATTTGCCTGTTACGGCCTGAAGATTGAAATAAAGGCCAGGAAACGAGGGACACACTTCAAGAAATGTTGATACAAAAATGTGTGTGCAGTAAACAAATTATTGTTTCATAGCAAAGGTATTTTTAAAAGTGACTTACATAGACAATGTCACACTTCCGAATTCAGCAACTTTACAAAATAAACCACATTGTTTAACATAAAGACTGCCAAATTTTGAAGTGTGTCTGTATAAAGTGGGTCATCCATCCGAAACACCCACGCCTTGTTTTGTGAAAACAAGGCTATTTATTGAACTGACACTATACAAACTTTGCGCTAAAAATAGACTTTAAGAAAGGCTGTTTACCCACCAGTCACACGTGATTTAGGAAATCAACTCATGGATCATTTAGCTTGACAAACAAGTTCAGAATGATCATTACAAACACCTTGATCTTCTGAACCATACTGATGTATTGCCAAAAGATTCACACCGTGGATACAACTTTAAATGTCATGTGAAATTGTGGCGTCGCATGGGTAAGTCTTTAAATGTCAAGTTGTGGCATGGGAAATGAGTTTTGAAACACTGCCCATATGATACAAGTTGATGAACCGTAATTTTGGGATATGCTGTATAGGTCACGATCTTACTACAACCTGTGAAAAAAATTAGTTGGCACACTTCTTTCATCTATGTTATTATTTGCCATGTCAAAAATATGCACGCGAAAAATTACAAATGTATGTTCAAAGGATAGCAAAGGGGAATACCGAAGACATGAACTTGTTGTATCAACATTTGAATGGAGGGAGCCTTTCACAAAAGTCAGTTGAATTTGAGTTTTGCACTATTTTTTCAACATGCGGGATAGTGTGACAGGCATGATATAGGACGAATTGATTAATAGAAACATCCCCGGCCGACCCGCATCCAACTATTGGCCGGTGAGCTGTAGCTACTAATTAATTTAGTCTATTGCTAAAATAGAGCCTACATGTGGAAAAAACAAGCGCGCATATCAAAATCATACTTTATGTTGGTTTTTGGCACATAGCTTTCTTGATTTTAAGGGGGGATCCAACCATGAACATGAAATTGACCACTTTGGAGAAAATTATAAAAAACACATTTTTTGACCCATTTTAGGTTCTGCAAAGATAACTCAAAAATATATTTTATCAAATTTTGTCATACTAGTTTTATAATAATCCTAATAAAATTCCCTAGGAATGGTTTTTTTATTAATAATATCGTATTTATTTTTTGAATTAGAGACCAAAAAGTGCCAAAAATTCCTAATATTTCACCACATCATGACTGGGTGGTTTACGATAGTCTACAATTCAGACACATATCATGCATGATGCGTAGGAGGTATTTGTTCTATTAAAAGAACAGCTCATTCTGTGTATAAACAATTAAAGTTCAAAATCAAGATGGCATACCCTAGAACCTAGTCCAGCCTGTCAGTGACAATGACCTTCGTGCAAGGATGCAATTTCTGTGAAATACTATAAACTAGAAGAATAGTGCACTAAACCTTGACATGACGAAGCAAACTGTAGTTTACAAAAATTGAAAATAGAATAGAAAGAAAACAAAGATAAATTAAAATGGTTCTTGGCCAATTGCACTGGCAAAATTGCACTGGCGAGGTTGTTCAGAAAAAATCAAGCAAATCTGAAACCTTTTTATATGTTCATCTCCAGATCTATGGGCCTTGGTTGAGGGGTGGGGGGGGGGGGGGGGCGGTGCCTTGATACTTTATGCAAGATGTTAAAACATGTAATGTGTTATTACCTTGTGCACCCACCAGCCAGGCGGGATCCAAACACCATGATGAGAGCCCCTGTAAACCCACTTATTGCACTCACTCCTGTGGCCTCTCCATATGAGTTGGATAATGTCGATGACAGAAAAGCGCCACCAATGGCCCCACATATATATAATACCTGCAATGATCAATTGTACACAGGAAAATTACAACTTGCCTTGATGTTTAGTATCATTAATTTGTCTATAATATTTTTTGCTATCTTCAGTAGATAGCATATAGTAATTAGTTGCAATTGTTCACTCTATTAATGTTAACAACTTTTGCATACCGTAATTGTGAATATTACTAGGTATATCACTAGTCATCGCTGTACAAACCACACATTTCGTCCACAATTGAGAAATGTCTATTTTTTCGGTAAACTTCAAATCTAATTTATAAAAAAAAAGCGAAGGTATATAAAAATGTAACATTTTCACTTCATATAATTTAGTTATGTTCTTGATATTGTAGGAGAGTGTCAATTCATTAACTCTCCTAGAAATATTTAAAATAAAATATTGTATTTCAGTAGTTTTAATACAGCGCATGAAATCTACTACTTTTCTCATTGAGTGCACACACAGAAATCAGCTGCCTCATTCTCTTATAAACACCCCTGTAAGAAATGCATTTTCCTTGTATGGGCATGCCCTTACCATATATGGATATGGTAGCCCTGACCTTCAGCTTCATCCCCCATTCATGTACTATTCTAAATTTATTTCCATAACTCGAGATGGGACTGTTTGAACGAATCCACACATTTTGCTCAAAATACCTCATTTTTTGGCAAATTTTAAAAAGAGTAGATATTCTATCGTGATACTATACAGTCATGGGAATCTATTGGTATAATTGGATTTTTAAAACAATGAGTACACAAGCATTTAGGCATTTATGCATAATTTGATTCATAATTCTTTTAGGATTTCCACATTACGAATTGAATTTTTGCAAACATGGTGCACTTTCAGGAACCTGATGCACAAATATGGAATAAAATACACTTCTGATTTTCCATCAGCTGATAAACATGTGAGGAGTATCATACTCCTCATAATGGTGATTAATGTGTTTTGTAGTCATTTTAAGAACATGGTTATTAAATTAAAGAGGTTCAACTTTGACAACATTTTTTGTCTCAAAATGGCATTTTGTGGCAGGTTTTCGACTACTTTTGGAGAATTTCAAATTAGTTCAAGAACGCATTACTCGATTAACATGATTCTTGCACCAAATTAGATCTGTTGCGAAGATCTTTATAATGACGCCTGTGTTTTGTTGAATTCCAATATATTTGAAATGTTAGTGTGCTGTACCTAGTAATACCTTCTGCATAATGGTATTGTAAAACAGTGAGTGGCACTATAAAAACACTACTTGCTATTTGAGAAGCCCTTGCAACTGATTTGGTCAGAAGATTTCTCATTGGAAACTTTATTACGTTAGCAAATTTTTCTGTTTAGTATCAGCAGTCTGCCCAATGGGCAGTGCCCATGACATTATTGTGCTATCTTCAGTAGATAGCAGTTAGTAATTAGTTGCAATTGTTATTGCTACATGTACATGTATGTGGTTCACGAGGTGGGGGACACTGCACACAATTTATTTTGTCATTTGCAGCATGGGATAAACTCAACTCATTTGAGTTAAGGTGGTGCTCAAAATTAATTCTTAAGATTCAAATTTGGATCAAAACACCCATGGTGATTGAATAGGTATTCTCAAGTCTTATTGCCACCAGGGGGTATAAGACATGATGCAACATAGATCTTACCTGCCACCAGTTATCCAATCCATATTTATAACTAAGTAAATATGGCGAGACACTCTTCAATGTCTCTTTAGAGAAGAGTTGACTAACAAGTGTACAATAACCACTGCTTCCTCCTATCGTCTCCTCCACTGCTATCACTATGGGAATCTGCAGGAGACCCACTAGCACACCTATAGGATGAGAGCAAAGTATAGATGAGATAAAGGCATACATTTGCCATCATGATATGTTAGGATGGTGAGACATTCAACTTGAATTGGCAAAAGGGGCTATAATGAATAGAAAGTGTGTGTGTGTCCTCTCTGTCTTTCAGGGTTGACGCCCATACACGAGCGATCCCCCTTTCTGTTTTCCTACCATCCACCAGCAATGCCTTAATTAGACACAATAATTGAGTTTGTGGTAAAAAGACAAGTTAGGTTAGCAGTACAGCAGGTTGGTATTGAATGCTAGTATATTGATGGTCAATTTATAGATACCTTTTTGGGGTTTGATTTTGAAGCAGTCTTATGGTGAGGCTAAGATATTCTTTGCTGCATTTGGCTTTAAATCTGTCTATGAAAAGACTTGACTTTTGACATTACCATGACTTTCTCCACTTGACTTGTTTGACATTGAATCTTTGACATATATTAATCACTTTCTGTGAACATGTATTATAATATGTACCATTGTGTGACACTACCATTATATACATGTATCTAACTTCTGAGGAGTGTGGGTCTGTTCTCAGGCCCCCACGAAACAGTCATATGTAAAATTAAATCTTAATTTTGTGTATACATTTACTATATGGTATGTCTGGACATTTTTCATTTTTGCTAATGATATTCGAAGGTTTGATCAGTCAGGTTTTTTAGTATCATTTGGTTATAAGGCCCCCCCCCCCCTAACAAAAAATAAAATAAAATAAAAGTTGTGTTGCCCTCAAGTGCTAATTTTTTTTAATAGGGTCGGTCGGTCGGTCATTTTTTTTCTTCTTTCCTTGTCTGAAAAATAAATGGTTTATGTTGAGACAAAATTGGTATAGGCCCTAAGTCAATTTCAGTAATATTTCTAGTGTGATAATACTAAATAGTCTAAAAAACATTTACTTAAAGCTAACTTATTCATTTCAAGCAAGAAATAGTAACAGTTATCAAATCTAAATAAATTGAAAAATGAAAAAAATGAAGAATAATAAATTTAAAAAAATGCGACCCTAGTTTTTGGTTTTTTTAGGGTCGGTTGCTGAGGGCAACACAACTTTTTTTCTTTTTTTGGCCTAATGCCAAACAACAATTTTTACTATACCTTACCTGCAACAAGTGGTGGCCATCCATACAAAGTTATTACTGATGAAGTTTCTGGATTAGGATGTGCTAAATCTGTTTGCCATGGTACAATATATTCTACAATTGATACATACAGACCAATAAGACAAGCAAGTGCTAGAGCTAGTTGATAGTAGGGTACCTTGAAGTAAACATCACACCTGAAATAATTTGAGATGAAAACAATACAAGAACATGTTGAAAAGTGTCTCCAGTAATTTCAATGTGCTTTCATGGAAATCCAATCTCCAGTTGGTGTCTACATATTCAAACCTGTCTCTTTATTGGCCCATATATCATGATTAACCTATTTTGCACTAACTGACTTTCCAGTGTGTTTCACTTGTGGCGTCTGAATGTTGATGCCTTGTCTGTATTTGATGTATTTTGTGTAGTGTTATTTTTGTATTTTGTGTAGTGTTATTTTTGTATTTTGTTAATCTATTGTTGTATGTCATAAAATAAACCTTGAAGTAAACATCACACCTGAAATAATTTGAGATGTAAGCAATACAAGAACATGTTGTAAAGTTTCTCCAGTAATTTCAATGTGCTTTCATGGAAATCCAATCTCCAGTTGGTGTCTATATTCAAACCTGTCTCTTTATTGGCCCATATATCATGATTAACCTATTTTGCACTAACTGACTTTCCAGTGTGTTTCACTTGTGGCGTCTGAATGTTGATGCCTTGTCTGTATTTGATGTATTTTGTGTAGTGTTATTTTTGTATTTTGTGTAGTGTTATTTTTGTATTTTGTTAATCTATTGTTGTATGTCATAAAATAAAAAAAGTCCCTATAAACAGGCTGGAAAGAGAAAAAAAGTATTTTACTTCAGAATCTTACAGATCTTCTCTGATATACCACACCAATGTTCATAGTTGTTAGCACTATTTAGGTCTGCTGTACCAGTGTTTCTGTTGTTTCTCTGAGACTGAGGGTCCAATGGCACTGTATCTCACTTTACGTCAAACATGTATTGAAACAGGCTTACAGAATTTGCAGCTTCAATAATAATATATATAACCGCCTTCTTGTATAAAAATTACGACCGCCCACTTTCATGTATGGGTTATATATATACTTTTTGTGGAGGTAAAGATACCATTTTTATTTAGCACCTTCAACTTCAGTAATACTTATTAAATCCAGGTGTAAGAATTTTCAGGTTAACCAGGTTTTTTAAGTCCATAGTGTCATTTTTCAGGATCATATTTGCATTTTTACAGTTGTAATGTTATTGAGTTTACAACAAAAGTTCAGTATTTTGGTCAAAAGTTGTTTTGTAATGTTTGTTAGTATTAACTAAAGTATGATTTGTTATCAAAAGCAAATGGCTCAACATTAGTTATTATGAATTGATAATTGATGTAAAAGAAATTGTAATTTCACTATCAGTATCAGTATAGAGCAGATGTCATTTCAAATTGAATATAAACGAGTTTGTTTCATATATACATAAGCAGTTACGCCAATAAAAGATTTTCTAACCTTTGTAATTGTAAATTATGTACATGGTGGTATCAGCTTTATATCTAATATTCTAATTGTATGACATTTTGGATTTGGGCTATGTTGATGATTATCTTTACGTTATTTGCTCATTTAATATATCGATACATCTCTCAATGCCCTTTAATAGCTCTTAAAAGAGCTATTAAGGTCAAGGATTAAGGTCAAGGTAAAAATCAATGTTCTAATAGCCCCCCAATAATTTTTCCAATTAATGTATTTGTTTTAACAAAGAATATATATATTTTCTGAAAATGTTGAAAAATTAAGAATTTAACCAAATGCTTGAACTATTTTTGAAAAAGTATGATAATTTACTAAATAGTCTAGAAAATTTGGAAATATAAAGGGGAAAACCCACAAAAGGCAGCTGCCAGACCCTATCTGAGAGGTATGGCCACCTATGGGGCTGTGATGGGTTTTTTCCTAAGATACCTTCTTAAGCACACCAGCTAGGCCTATGCTTTGTTGCCAATTCTGGAACTCTGACAAATGTTAGTAAAAATAGTTATCTATTAATAGAAAATTGTCCCCAAAATAACCTGTTGTCTAAAATTGTTGACTATACAAGAATGTATTGCTACTGTTTCTTTTATTCATTTTGCTGGCAATGGGCCTAATGTGTTCTTTAGCCCTTTTGGTGTTTTTTTGTATACTAGTACTGGGTGTCCCAAGAGTAGGACACACATGTTAACACTTTCCACGCGGCTACTACTAGTTTTACAATTTAAAAAACAGATTTTTCAGAAATCTTTCCCAATTTTCAACGTCTATCTCAAGAGTTACTGAACCAATACTAGGTCTGTTTGAACTTATTTCAATGCATTTCTCATGGTGATTTCAAATATGGTAATGACATTCAATAATTTTGACATTTTTAAAACATTTTGTGAAATTTTGTAATGTCGTCTGCAGCCGCCTGCCGCGTGGAAAGTGTTAAGTATTATAAAGTTTGTTAGGAAATCATTACAAAATACTAAAACTTTATTTGCACATAATTATATGAAATTGACTTATATGAATGTGTTACAGCACAATATTTTGTTATGGACGTATTGTTACATATATATTATCATACAAAAACACAATCACATGTGACCATTTTATAGAATTGGAACTTCTGCATCTTTGAATAAGTTCATAGGATTGAAGATATAAAGTAAGATTGAGATTATGTTGAACAAACCAGGATTTGTAATCACATTTATTTTTAGACGGTCTATATTTATCATTGAATATTGCATTTAATAAACAAACTTGCATAGAAATGTTCTGTTGGAATAATTTTAGACAAAAATACAGGAGTAATTCTGTTATACCCCACGATCGATGTAGGTGTGTAGGGTATAACAGAATTATGCAAAAATACACTTACATAAACTTTTTATCTTCAGGTGTTGGTGTTATCCATGCAATGATCCACTTTTCAACAAGTCCATATACTAAAGCGCCTACTAAACACCCAAGTAGTGTATACTCTGCATGCAAAAGTATAGAAAATAACATTCATGTTTTCAGTTAACATGCTTTCAGAATGATTCAATATACTATAATAGGAATGTGAATGTTTGCTAATGCCGGGCATAACTCCTGGCATAACGTTGATAACACATCCCTTTGTTTAAAGGATCATAGCCAATAGGCCCTGTCACATCCCAATCGTAGGTCTATATAAAATATCCATTAATGCACTATTTCCACAAATTGAAGACAAAAATGATGCAAAATTGCCTGATTGGTTTTGTACTAAATCCTTCCTTTTTATTTCATGATTCAAGGGTTGATAAACAATAAACTTGCTTTAGAATGCTTGTCAAGTGATTATAATAAACAGCTTCTGAAATATATTTTAACATAAAAGAAATGGATGGAATAAAAAAAAAAGGAATGAGAATGATAAAATTCTTACAAAAGGATGCACTGGGGGGATGATAAACAAACAATCAACTTCAAACCACCCTATATCCATAACTGTAAAATCAACTACAAATAACATTATGTTATGTTATTGTAAACATGGTAAAGTTAATTGTATGATGATGTTAACATGGGTTTCTTATATCATATTGCGCCAAAGGGGTCACTTTTTAGAGGAATTGTCTATTGAACCTATAGTATACATCAAGGGGGTAAGACAACCTGCAACTTGAAGCAATAAAATAAAATATGATTCTAATTAATTGTTAATGAATAAAACATACCACAATTGTTAACTCCAGCTCCAAGTTGAGTGAGTACTGCTCCAGGACACTAAACAACAAAAGTACACCAATAAGAAGTGATCATACAACAACTTTGAAATTACAGAAAATATATACGGATTGAATCACAGATAGTGGAAACAATCACCATCTGTGATTGAATACATTGCATTGTACCATGAGTCCGAGTAAGTGTTTGTACTTAGTGAATATATTCGGATTACGTAAAAGTTTAACATTTGATCTCGTAACACAATCTGAGACAAATAGGTTTCTTCAAAATCATCCCTATTTTACTCTATGAAAGAGTCCCGTGCAATTCCAAAATCATTTTAACCCTTTCAAAAATCGAAACCAGTGGAGGTTTCTTGGAATAATAGGTAAGACTGAGGAACCTATTTATTCAAGGGGTGATCAGTGGCGTATCCAGGGGGGTCCTGCCCCTAAAAATAAAATTTAAAAAAAGGGGGAAAAAAGAAATTGTAATGAAGAAGAGGGGACAAACGAAAAGAAAGGGGGGTGTGTGTGTGGGTGGGGGGCGGTGTGGGGGGGGGGGGGGAAGTGTGTGTGGGGGTACGGGGTTCGAAAAGGCTGGTGGGAGGCATGCGAGGGACATAAGAACGGGTATTGGACGTCGGTCGGGATATATACGCGTATACGTTGACGAGAAATCTGATAATTTGGAGGTAATTAGTATAACTTATCGATATGCTTTTTTAAACCTACACTGCAAAAACACTGGTGTTAAAACCAACACCGACGGTGTTAATTTTAACACCACAGAAGTGTCCCAGCGGGTCCACACTTTTTGGTGTTGATTAACACCAGTCTTTGGTGTTGATGAATTAACACTCCTTTGGGTGTTGCTATATTAACACTGTCAGGGTGTTAATTTTACCCTCCTATGTTAATTTTTACACCTTCTGGTGTTAAAATATTAAACAATTTACACATTCTGGTGTTAAAATATTAAAAATGTTACACATTCTGGTGTTAAAATATTAATGTTAGATAAGTTGAAGTACTTTAACAATAAAATGCTTGCAAATAACATATTTCACTGTTTAACAGTTCAAATTTATTAAAACTTGAACGTTTTTGAGAATTAATGTTCTTACTTGCCATTTAATTATGGAATGGTGCATATTGCAGATCGAATCACTAGATCAAATGTATAAATATACAATCCAAAGTGTTACAAAACCAATATAACCCACCCCCGTGCGCATGTGTGGAATAGTGACACCCATGGGAGTTCTTCTTACACCAAGTTTAACACAAGAAACTTAACACCATGAGAAGTGTTACATCAGTTATTCCTATGGTGTTGACCTAACACCAACATTAACACCAGGAGCGTAACACCGGCTCAGTGTTGCATATTTAACACCGGAGTTTTTGCAGTGTAATGTTTTTTCATCATAACGATTTTAAATCAAGAATATATCAGTATGCACAACTTCTTTCTGGCATTGATTGGAAATAAAGGGATTGCTTTTCAATAAAATATCGGTCAAAAGTACACACCAAATCGCAACATCCTCCCTCAGACCCCCCCCCCCCCCCACTCCCCCCCGTCCGCGCTTTTAAACCATCTATACTTATATCAACAACAACAAAATCAGTATATGCTCAACTTCTTTCTTGCATTGGTAAAAAAACAAAATATTGATTGGAAGTGAAGAGATGGCTTTTCGATCAAATGTTGGTCCAAAATAAAGCAGAGCGCACCAAATGAGTTCGAAAATTGATTGCACATCCCTCGAAATCCCCCATGTCCGCGCGGAACGAGGTGCTTTGGTGAAACTTTGAAAATATTCAAATAACTTGCCCCCCCCCCCCCCCCCCCCCCCCACACACAATTCCTGGATCCGCCCCTAGTGAAACCCATGCTATAGACAACCGATGATAGACTTTCTTAAAAATCACGTCAACACTTGTAGTAGGCCCATTTGAGGACTCTGCGGATGTGAAGTGACATGACCGTATAGTACACCGAAACACCGATGAGTTACATGTATACGACTTGAGAGAAGTCTACGTACGAATTACATTTTTCGATGCCACGCACGCATCAGTGTAGCGCTATCTTCAGTAGACAGCTCGCGGTTTATAATAATAACCTAGTTCCGATATCATCTGTCTTTGTTAGGCAAGGAATGTTGGTCAAACAACAATCATTCATGGTATGGTAAAGGTATGGTATGAATACACCTTGTCATTTGTTGTTACCCAATTGGTATATTTTAGTGTGAAAGGGGAAATGGGTAGTTGGAACACGAGGTTAGCCTTAGTGAAATTCTAGGCCTGAAAGAAGTTTCAATTTTCAAACTAATTATTTGCTAACTAACCCCCACCATCACCATCAATGTTCAGTGATTTTTTTTCGGAATGTTATTATTTTATGAACTAATTACACAATACAATTTGTATTACTCACAGATCCTGATATCGCCATACCCATGCCAAGCATCCAACCACCGACAGTACTTGTGATAACCCCTTTGGTCTTAAATCGACACCCGTAATTGAACCGTGCGGCACGGAATAGGTCCCGGGTAGCGGGTAAAATGGACAATACGGTTAAACACAGTAGGCTGGTTGTCATAGCGGTGAAAAACATCTTCATCATAATATTTCGCTGGAATAGCATCTGTTTTCGTATGTTGAACGGTTCAAACACTGAAAAGATTTATACAACAAAATTATCTTCATGATTAAGTGGTGCAGGGTTGGCTTTTCCAGTTTTTTTATAAAGTATTATCTGCTGGATTTTCAGCAATTTTGAGCGCAACGAAATCAATTTAGGTGAAAAATTGAACGTATATCATACGACGTGAATTTAGACCATTGAGTCTAAATTGAGTAGGCCCGATTAGTATAGCCTATTATACTTTGAAGCTGCCTTTTTTTTTGTTTATTCCAATCAAATCGAGTTGGTCCTAACTGGGGTCCTATTTATTATTTGGTTATGCAACTGCAGTATCTTTAACTTTATAGGCTTTGTGGAACCATCTGGATAACGCGCGTCAAAGGCATATGTTGGTATTCACAGCACTTATGGAAAAGAGTTTCTATTGTCTTTGCGATTATGTTTTTGAATAGGCCTAGTTCAAAAACATATCTAAATAGGTGTTTGAGTAACAAGGAAATCTTTAGCAAAATGCAATTGACAGTCATCATTATGTTTCAAAAAACTTGATTAACATGGTTCGTGGATATACCATTCAGCAGAGAATATTTATTTTATCTAGCTATAAAAAGACAAGAAGTATTCTGTAAGTCCAAACGGAGCTTCCGTTTACAGTTTCCAAATGTTCAGAGGATTCCGTTAAAATGTTGCATATAAGAAATGTAATGATTATATGTTGCATCCACAAGAAATGTAATGATTATGAAAGTGTATTGGTCTATCTATATATCAACTTTCGTTTTATTTATACAATTTCAACTGTTTGCTGTGTTGTATGAATAACTGATAGTACAGTATGTGTTAATATCCACCAACTTGGAACACTTAGGATTTCGCGCCTTTTCGTAAATATGATGTAAAAGTTCTGGCATGGAAAATGGTATTGTCTTGAAAACATCCCCAAGTATGAAGAAGTTATATGCTTAAGAGTTATATAGGCTCTTATAACCAATGACGAAGTTGACCAATTTTTGACAAGAAGTATTTTTCCTGATTTTTTGAAAACGGGACCTGAATATTTTGGTTCACCCTGTATCTGTGCTTGTAAGCTTCATCTGTTTCATTTTCCGAATAAAAAAGTATAATAATCTCATATTGGGAATGATTTTCATAACTCGTGCACTACGCGGCTCGCGCCCCTGTCCCCTCACGCCCTAATGATTCTTATAAGTGGTCATAAGCAAATCGGAGTTTACCCTTTTATAAAATAGTTTTAAGTATGCGATTGGAATGTAGTAAGTTGAAAATAAAGCGTTTTAAATCAATCTTTCAAATGCATACAAAACAAATACCCGTTGGCGCCTTACTTTTATTTGTAACCAAATTGACTAGCCTATGAACGTATGAAAGGTGAGAAGCGAACCTGATTGTTCACATCAAATGTATACCGGGATGTATACATGTATGGGGACGGGTGCGAATCTGCATGAACGTATAAATCTGAACGTATGATATAATGAATATAAAATCATCTGTGACTAGTTTTGTGCGATTGATCTAAAAGCCTATCAAAAAACAGAAGATTGTGTTAAATGCAAGAAATAACTTAACGATTTGCAGTTTGATGAGGCATAGGAGCAAGACTCTCTGCTCTGAAAACCGATTGAAATGAACAGTATATAGAGCCATTACTTAGGCATATAGCTAATTAAATAAAACGTAACCCATATCCGCACTTATCTCGTATTTGAAGGAAATGTTTGGGCCCCGGGTTAAGATTATAATCTTATCTTTTATGGAATAGGATAGGACCATTTTGATATCGCAAAAACGGCGAAGCACATTTCAAAGTGGTAGGTTTGAAAACGGCGCGCTGTGTTTGGCGTCTCATAGCCCACAGTGTAACATCGCGCAATTCTAGATATAATTACATAGGATATACAGTTAAGACAGCAGAGGTAAAACAAAAAGCAATATAATAGAAGATTTAAGAAATGAAGCACACGTACCTCTGCCTTTTTCCATGGACCAACCAAAGACAATCCCAGCTGCAACACATACCATAATCCGGTATTTAGACTTCAACATATTGTACTTGGGTTCCCAATGTCTGTAATTTAAATTGTTAGGACTATCAGTGGGTTCTTCTTGTTGGACAGTGACTTCGTTGGCCGATGGAATTGATTCATTACCGTTCTCGTCAATGAAAGTCTTTTTTCCTGATGCAACCAATCTCCTGTGATGGACTTCGTCAGTTTGTTGTTTGAAAAATGTGTCCCCACCGCAAACTTCAGGCGTTATTCTGGTAGATAGATACATTGCCATGGTTATATTAGTTAATGATGAAATAAACAATTAATAAACAATTGGCAAAATTGTTGGGAAAGTTAAAAGTCAGCGAATGCATGCAATCTTCTGAATGTAGTGCAAATGGACTTTAATCATGCATATGGCCTGATCTGAGGGGAAAAGTTTTCAGGACGATTTTAACGAGCAAAAGCGAGATCTGTCGTTGAATGAACCCAAAACGTGGATGCGTGTCAAACGCCCTTTCGTTCGCTTTTTATAGCATCTACAGACCGTCAGACATAGCACGCTCCACACAATAACCAGCGATAAAAATAGCATGGCAAAACACGTGGGTAGGGCATAAAAGCAATGCATGCATAATGAGTTCCCAGGTACCAGGTAAGTTTGGACTTTTTGAGAGGTGCTTTAATTACACACATCTTACACATTTCAAGAGAAGCTAGCTGATTGCATGTAGCACATGCGCAGAGGGCTGTACATCAACACGTTTGTTATAGTTGTCTGCATAACGATAACTTATATAGGCAATGGTATATCAGACCTATATGAATAAATCACGTGTCCAAAAACAAAAATATTAAATTCATACAAAAATCGGGACAAAAATCACGCATGGTGTAATATAGGCCTCCTATAGACCTCCCGTATGGCCTGCACGCGACAAAGGCGCTGAACCCACTTTTATTTATTTCAACTGTGGGAACTTTTAATTTATT
>CM069441.1:29061709-29242230 GCA_035610835.1 Ophiura sarsii
ATCAATCAACCAACCAACCACTTCAACCAATCAACTTCAACCAATCACCGTCAACCAACAAACCAAAAAACCACTGGCACCAAACCAACTTCAACTAACAACCAACTTCAACTAACAACCAACTTCAACTAACCAACCAATAACAACCAATGACACCAATCAACTTAATTCAACCAACAAACCAACCAACCACTGAAACCAAACCAACTTCAACCAACCAACTAACAACCAACTTCAACCAACCAACCACTGAACTCAATAAAATTCAACTAACCAACAAGCCAACCAACTACTAAAACCATACCCAACCAACTTCTAACAACCAACAAACCAACAAACCAATTAAAAAACCACCAACCACTGAAACCAAAGCAACTTCTAACAACCAACCAATCAACAACCAACCAATCAATCAAATAACCAACCAAACCAACCAAACCAACCATTGAAACCAGCCAACTTCAACCCACCTACCGACCAATTAACCAACCAACCACTGAAACCAAACCAACTTCGAACAACCAACCAACCAACCAACAAACCAATCAAACGATCAACCAACCAATCAATCAACCAACCAACCAACCAACCACTGAAACCAATCAACTTCAACTAAACCAATAATCTAAACAAACAACCACTGAAACCAAACCAACTTCAACCAACCAACTTAAACCAACCAAACCAACAAATTAATCAATCAACAAATCAATCAATCAATCAATCAATCAATCAATCAATCAATCAATCAATCAATCAATCAATCAATCAATCAATCAATCAATCAATCAATCAATCAATCAATCAAACCAATCAATCAAACCAATCAATCAATCAATCAATCAATCAATCAATCAATCAATCAATCAATCAATCAATCAATCAATCAATCAATCAATCAATCAATCAATCAATCAAACCAATCAATCAAACCAATCAATCAAACCAATCATCTTCAACAAACCAATTAACTGCAACCATCAACTAAACCAATTAACCAACCAACCAACCAACCAACCAATTAACCAACCAACCGTTTAACCAACCAACCAACCCGAACAACTTCAACCAACCAACAAACAAAAACTAACTACCAAACCAACTTCGACCAACCAACAAACAAATAAACCAAACAAATCAAAGGTTAAACTAACTAATCAATCAATCAATCAATCAACCAATCAACCAACCAACCTACCACTGAAACCAATCAACTTCAACCAATCATGTTCAACCAACAAACAAACAAACTAACAAACCACTGACACCAAACCCAATTGCAACTAACAACCAACTTCAACTAACCAACTATTAAACAACCACTGACACCAATCAACTTCAACCAACAAATCATCCACAGAAACCAAACCAACTTCAACCAACCAACTTCGACCAAACAACAAACCAACAAACAACCTACCAAACCAACCAACCAACCAACCAACCAACCAACCAACGCGGCCAACCAACCAATCACCAATCAATTAACCCAATCCCAGGCCACCAACTTCTAGTCATCAAATAGCATTCACCTGAGCATGTGACCGTAAAACCGAATCCAACCAAACCATCTGACTCACCCATCACATCAACAACAAAATCACCTCAAAGTGTGTGTGCATTGCTATTTTTTATTATTCGGAAAGTTTCCGCCAAAATACCAAAATGAGAGGGACATGATTCAAGACTTGATCTACAAACTTATTGACCGACCGTTCCTGGCTGATAATTGATTGCAAAAGTTCGTGAACTTTTGTTGTCTATCTAATAAATATTCATTTTGTGACGTTGCATTTTGTTTTGATTTTGAGAATTTCAACATGGCCGCCTCCTGCGAATGGTTTGACGACTGTTTTGTTGGTAATTTAATGACGAATTTATCAAAATTTACGACTAATTTGAAATTATATTAGTGAAAAAGCGATATAAACGATGCCTTGGTGTTTCCCGTGGCCGGATTATATTAAAAAGAAAGCGTGCAGATACCTCTTGCAACATTATGTTGGCAATTTTCTGGAGGAAAAATTGACGCTCGATCAGCTGAGTGTAGATTTGTACAGTGGAACGGGAACAGTAAAAGATGTGAAATTAGATGTGTGGGTAAGTGCTTTTAGTTACACTTTAAATATTAAATGTCCGTCCATATTTATCAGGTGGTGGGCCACCTGGCAATATCCGTATACAGGTCTTATATAGGTCACCACGGAGTGACGTCATATCAGATATGCCGTTGACCACAACAAACCAAAAAGGTAAATAAAGGGCCCAAGCATGCCAAGGGCCTTATGAGGGCCTAGTTCCCTGGCACCCTGGATCCCCGGCCCAACTTATCCATAGGTGCAGGTACAGGGTTCTCAATTGCCGGCCGTAACAGATAGTTCAACACGTTGCAGTGTCGCTCTGTTATAGACCATTTCAAATTGAGATCGGAAATCTTCGGAAAAACAGGTCACGTGGAGTAGGTGCGTTGCGCGTTCTTCGCAACAGTTGATCGCGTTCACAGCATTGCCCTAGTTGATTGTCCGCCTATGTTTACATACACGCGTGCACACATGAGAAGTAAAACGTGGAACGAGACTATTTTGTTTTTTTAAATTCCAAATGTATCGAGCAGACGGTAAAAAGTGAAAATATTACCCCAAATCTCTTGCATCTCACTCGTTTTTGTAACTGAAATGCTGCAACATCAACTTTGTGAGGGATACAATCTATCACCAACACCAGCGCAATCTACCACACGGGCAGACGGATGAAAAACATGTTGTTTTTCAGCTTCTCCGGCACATGGCCATGACCTGTCAGGAGCTGACAGGTCATGGAACCGAGTGTGGCTAATCGGAAACATTCGGGTGGTTGTATATTTTCGGATTTGAAATGGTCTATGGCATAAGGTAAATAACGATCAACACACTGTAGCTGAGATACCGCATCGAACGCTGAATAATAAGTGATACATTTAATGATGTTGGGAATTCAAATGTTCAGATTTATGCACGTTTTCTACATAATTGAATTATAAGCTTACTTGAATTATTTGGAGGTTAGGCCCCGCCAACTTGATTTTCAGTTTCCCGTAACCCGCCCGCGCTTCATTGTCAAGCCGCGTTTGAATTCATTATTGAAATTTTGGGAAAAAAATACCGTTTTTGCAATGAAAACGTCCGAATTCATGCACTTTGTGTGATGAAATTGTCTGATCGAACGAGTCGTGAACAAAGTAAATATATTTTATTTGCCTACCTTAGGGGGTCTTTTAACCTAAAACCTCAATTGTATAATTTATGTCAGTGATTGCTTGAATAAAGATTGATTACACTCTAAATTAACCCATTTCATTCTATGATGGTGTGCAGCGGTGTATAACAATACGTCTGACATCCACATTTTGTATAATAATGAAAGTCGTAAAAATAATGAATAATGAAATGGGTGCCTCCCCTGTTTTGAAAAAAAATGTTACGGGAAACTAAAGATCAAGTTGGCGGGGCCTTAGCTCATCAATCATCATAATTTTAGGTCCCAATTTCGTAATTTATGTGTTTGATTCTTGCGAGATAATTTATACTTTACTTGTAAATACATTGCTTGAAAGCATCAAATTCGCCGTACTTAACTCCCGGATTTTAGGCACTTTTAGGACATTTATAGCAAAGTTATTACTTCTAGAAAGGGAGAAAGTTGTTTTGAACATAAACTGTAAGTCTTGTTTATTTTTGATATCTTTAGGTGTTGTTTTGAAACTATTTAAATTCAGAAATTCTTTGCTTGTCCATTTTCCTGTGAGTAGTCCTTTTTGCCGTGAGCAGAGTTCTGCTCATAAGAAAAATGTTCTGCTCACGAGATTACTCACAAGAATATGTTCTGCTCACAGGATTACTCACAAGCAGAATATTTTACTCACAAGCAGAAATAGGGATTACCGTGACGTCCGCAAATAGGTTACCTGTAGGGCTGATTTTCTGCTCACTAAAACTTTTAAGCTTTGGCTGAATTGCGAAACTCACGAGCACTCAAGCAGGGCTCACGGCTTCGGCCGTGTAGCTCCTGTTTGAATGTTCATAAGACAATGAATAGATTAAACTCAGTAATTTCTACAGTTTCCCTGAAATAGTGAAATAAATACACAATTTGTGCTTCGATTGTTTACCGAAAGTTTGATTCGATAAAATCTCAGATTTCGTTGTATTCCATTTAAGGCTGACATTACTACTACACCACAACATAGCGGTTTTATATTGAATAAGCACTATGATTTTCCCACGCTGAAGTGGTGGACGACAATACAATTTGTCTTTGAACACAATGAAACTTAAACGTCTTGTCCTAGTTATAATTGTTTCTCTTTGCTTGATTTATTCAACAAGGAAGGTTACTTAAATACAAACAAGGTAGATCTAAACAATTTACTTGTATCTACCGAATAGAATGGTGATGAAATATGGAATGATACCTTAATGTTGTGAGTCACCGGAATGAGACGCTACCATTGGAGATTATTAATTAATACAGAATTATGCAAATGTTTTGCATTATTGGATTTATTAGGGTATCAGCCCTATTTCAAGCATCATGTAGCACGTCAAGACCTTCAAGCCTTTAACCAGTAGCTACCAGTCTAGGGTTTTATTCCAGCTCCATGATGAGGCTTCAAGCTCCAAGCTTTCCAAGATCTTCAATTTAGGCCTTCAAAAGCCTCTTTCATCAACATTTGGTTTAAATCTTCATCACAACAACAACCAGTTCATCACTGAGAGGGCTCTTATTTTTATAACCGAGCCCTTGCCTCATCATCAGCGTCTTCCCTTCACCCAAGGTCCTTCTAGTACAGATTTTGGTGGTATTTAGCCCAACAATCTAGAGAGCCTCCCGTTACAAATGGATAAGTTGTGTGGAGCCCATAGATGCAGGGAACCAGCATAGCCAAGGGAAGCCAAAGGGCAGGCCTCTTCGGGGGCCTCTTACACAGCGTACACAGCATCACGCGATAACTTGGGTATGGGCGAGTAGAGCGTAAAACTGATAGGTGGGTCACACTGCTTTGCTTGTCTGTATAGTCATTCATGCAGAACCTACATGTAGGTCACTATAATCAAAACAAAAAATTGATCACAGCGTATACGATTCCCCAGCGTCAGCGTCCCATGTGACTGGTGCGTATTGTGCGTAGCGGAAGATGTGACGTACTTGGAAACAAATAGGTAATTGACCAATCGCGGCCCTAATAAACAAGACCCCACGCCGTGTTGCGACTGTTTTGGAATGCACTGCATGCAAGGCCTTGCTCAACCTTTAAAACTGCCGTAACATGGTCATTATTCATATAATCCATATATTAAAAGTATACATTTTCTTGAAGGGAAGAGTTCAATAAATCTAACCATTGCTCTAAAAAGGACCATTTTGGAGAAAATCATAAAAAACAAGAATTTTGACCAGTCTTCAGTTCTGTCAAGGTAACAAAATAAATATTTTCTGAAAATGTGTCCTTTTATAATTTTTGTAATCTTAAGAAAATTCCCCAGGTTCATTTTTGTTTGTTTTTGGATATCTGAAATATTTTTTTATTTATTGACCAAATAAGACAACATAATTGGATTTTTAAATTCAACAAACGTGAATTTCCACAAAATTATCTGAAAAATCAGAAATACAATCTAGGCCCAAAAAACAAACAAAAACAGAACCTGCCGACGATCATGCTTGTTGCGTTAAACTTATTTGCTTTCCATCAGATGCAGTTTTTATTGAGTTATCGATGCAGAAAATCATACTTTTTACTCAAAAATGAACATAAAGAAATCAACCGATTTGTAAAATGACTATTGATTTTCTATATCCATGGGTAAACTGTCACACGAACGGGTAATAGTAGCGTATGTGAAAATAATGAATAATGAAAAGGTTGCCTCCGTATGAGCTGAAAAAAATGTGACTGGGAACAGGGAATCAAATCAAGTTAGTCTACATGATAATGAGATAAACTGTAAATTTCATAATTTGCATAATAATGCAAACATGTTTTTGAACTACTAGTTAACTAACTGTAGGTTAACACAAGTGGAATCCAGAATTCTAACCAGTTAATAACTTTTGATTAATTGCATCAATATGTTGTAGTGTAGGGCAGTATAGGCAGATAGGCTAGCCTACAGAGAAGACGAAAATACTGTTGTTAAGTGCTGTGTTATGTTGTGCTTTGTTATGTTGTGTTTTATTTACATTAGAATAATGCATGTTGCATGTTTGGAAAAATCAATAAATTGCGCATAAGGTTACGAAAAAACCCACCTCGTTCTACGGGCCTAACATGGGGACCCTTTTTGTTTCGAATTGTTTAAACATTTGTTTCCGAACATTTTGATTTTTTTTTGAAAATTTTGAAAATGGCTGAAAATTTCTTGAAATGTTGAATCACTCCGAGAACTGTTGGGTTGACTCAACAACTTTTTTTCTAAATTAGATTTTGAAGTAATTAGGAAACATATGATTGCTCTGTATAAACTTCGAAGATATTTTAGCTTCATGTTTATATATATGTTTGTTGACAAACAAATTGCTTTAAGAATAGAGGTCGTTCCATGAAAAAGATCGGATATATAAGGTCAACAAAAAAACACAAGTTTGTTTCTAGTAGTGCGCGTGCATTTCACTGAGATGCTTGATTCTTGCGCATTCAAAAAGAAATGATAGAAAAATATTGTTAGGGCGCCATCTTTTGTCGAAATTGTGTCCAACATGTTTCAAGATGGTGATTGGCAAACACAAAAGTGAAAATCCGTGGCAAATATCACATTTTAGAGTAAGAGTAACAAAAATTCACAGATTTGACTAAATATAACCATTACAAGTGAATTTGAGCAAAAAATAAAAATTAAAAAAAACCATTTCGCACTTGGCTTTTCAGGCTTGTACCACTACTGGAACCATTTTTTTGTTTTTCTTAATATGCCTTTAACATAAGGTCTCTAATTTTACGTGTTGCGGAATTTCCAAGAAAATCGCAGAATTGAGGTTAAACGCGGAAAACAACATTTTGATGAAAAGAAGAAGAAAAAAATGCACAACCAACGTGCTAAACACAAAATTTATAAATAGTCTTGAATAAAAACAATCTAAATATTAAAAAAACGATACGTAATAAAACAAAACAAACAATATTTAAATATAAAACTCCGCGACAGTAATAATAAGGTAAGCCTAAAAATCTAAAATGATATATTTTTCTATAAAGTGTGTGTATTTAAATGGTTTATAAATTATAGATCGTAAATTTTAAGTTTTTTTGGGGAAAAATGCAAAATTTACAAAGCGGAAAAACGTGGAATTCGACAGTTACAAAGCAGAAAATTAGTGAGGTGTTTTTTTTTTTTAACATAATTCATTGCTTTATAATACTTGGCCCAACCGTGAATATGACAAATACTTTAAAATGTAATGTTGGGTTGGTAAGTCAGGAACCTACAGTTAGATCCTCCTAACCCTTACATTAAATCTAACCCTACTGCTGCCTCACCCCCAAAAACCCACATCAACAACAAAACCCTGGCCAAAAAAACACCCCAAACAATAAAAAACAGAAGAAATAAAAACATATTTGTATTATCTGATGTTTTGTTGTTGTTGTTGTTGTTGTTGGGGGGGGGGGGGGGGGGGGGGGGGGGGTGGTAGTAAGTTTTGGGTCAGGTGAGCCCCAAGAATAAGTAATCCTGGTCTTAAAATTCCAGTGCACATGAATATTGCAATTTATTTCATTTCATGTTTGAGAAGAGGATTTCACACTTGAGTTAACTATACACGGTATGCATGCTTTTGTGTTATGTATTGCATTCTACAAAGGATTATTTGTTCAAATTCAGAATCCTAAGCTGAGATCCATTCAAATTTGGGGGGCTCGTTTGATTTATCACTGTGCAATGATATAGTAGGAAAGAATTGATGAGCTTCCATGTAGTTTAAAATGAAAGTACTTTTTTAAAGATATTGACTCCCATGGCACAGGTATGTTTATGATTGGGATTCCCATGTACAGTCGCGTAGCCAGCCCAGCCACTCCGAGGGGGCAAGATCCCCATAGATCCCTATAACGGTCCCTATTTCAAAGAAACCAGGTCAAAAAAACGGCTGATTTAACATGATTTTCGGTCTTTATCGTCCCCATTTTGCCAATTTTTCTCCGTCCGGGGCAGCTGCCCCGCCCCCCACTCGCTACGCTACTGCCCATGTAGTGATACATGTAGCTACAGAAAATATGTTTATGATTGGGATTCTCATGTAGTGATACATGTAGCTACAGAAAATGAATATATGGCCCATGACAAACAATGAAATTGCGCCCCTGTCCAACCTCTAAACACCTATCTTTTAGATAACTTTATCCATAAATAAGGCAAAAAAAAAAAAATGTCTCAAAGCTTGCGAAGGCTTCAAAATCGGGCGGCGCGCGCTGTTTTTGTTTGTTTTTTTAAACATTTTTATTTGTGTGTCAGTTTTTACTCTTACTATTTGCAACCATTGACACTTTCTGGTATTGTTTTCATATTTGAAATTAATATTGTGATGTAGTGGTGTAATGGAAGGACATCAAAAATAATAAAACAGTAGTTTAAACAATGTATACAAGTGGTTAAGTATCTTGTTTTAGTTTTCCAGTTAACAATAATTTCTCTAAAACCGTTTGAGCACGGATTTAAACTTCTTCTTTTCATGGAATACCCTCAGATATACTAGGCTCAAAAAGATACTTATAATTTTTCACATGGTCATATCTTAAAATCCTGTCCATCTTGAAAATCTGTCCATCAAAATGAACCAAAATGACACCGGATTACTTCAATACTCTACTCTAAACACATGTCAGTAATCCTGCGTGTCATTTTGGTTCATTTTGATGGTCAGATTTTCAAGACCATGTGAAAAATTATGAGTTTCTTTTTGAGCCTCGTTTTATGTTCTGTGTTTCAATTTAAGCTGAACATGCCAGGTACTCCATTTAAAAAAAGTAAGAATTAAATAACAAACAAAAAACAGTGTTAACAATTTAAAATTGGAACACAGACCATAACAATATTTATGACAAGTTTGAATGGCCAAAATTTTACAACAGTTTTAAGATGCAGAGAGAGGCATGTCATTCCAAATGTTTTTGGCTGCCGCGGAATCAAATCCACTACTGCCAGTGCTGGCTTTGATGGCTTAGTGTATATGTTTTGCAAAAAAAGATACATTAGTACACAAAGAGGTACAATTGGTACACAAATAAGGTACATTGGTACACAAAAAAAGGTACATTATAAAATGTGCCCCCCCCCCCCCCCCCCCCCCCCCCCCCCCCCCCCCCCCCCCCCCCCCCACCGGTCCCCCCCTGGTTACTAGCCTGGCTGGGGCATCTGTGTGGCAGTCTGGCCACTATATAATTGAGCCACAGAGAAAGCTTGAAATATCTCAAGATTTTCCTATGTATATGATACCCATGAGATATGACTATGGAAGTGTGTGCTACCAGCACCTAGTAGAGAACAATATGTAGGTTTTTGTAGTGATGAGAAAGGTTAAGGATAACAATGGAAGGGACATTTAATCCATGTTAAAAAAGAGAAAACAGTAGTGTTTGAAACTTGGTGGTCAATTAAATTAAATGTGATACAGTTTATGTAGGAAACACATAATAATAATGAAAATGGTTTTGCTTTAGCTGCTGGATTTAGTATACATTTGATTGTAAAATATCACAGCTCCAATTCGTCGGTATCGCATAGAATAGTTTGAGGGGATGAACGATAACTGAAACAGTGGCATCAGACAAGAATTTCCTGATTGAAGATATATTACGTATACATGAAAATATGCTGACTGACATATTTTCTGCAATTTTCATGTTTTTATCAAGGACATTGCCCAGGTTTCGAGCAGAATGTGCAGACGTGATATTTGCATTAGCAATCTGTATATGATTGTCTCTGATTTTAGTGTGCATTCTTGGTGTTGTGAACATGATAAGTTCTGTTTTGTCATCGTTTAATTTTAATTTGTTCACCGTCATCCAAGACTTGATATCTGCGACACAGTTTTCAATTTAGAATGCACAGATGAATCATTACCGGTGATTTTAAATCATATGAAAAATAAAGCTGTGTGTCATCTGCATAAAGGTGCACATTAAGTGAATGGTTCCATGCAATGTCTGTGATAGGGCCAGAATATATAGTGAACTAAAAAGTAAGGGCCCAAGCACAGATCCTTGGGGCACTCCAAAACAAAGAAGTGCAGGCGCAGACACAGTGCCATTTATGTTTACAGATTGTTGTCTATTTTTGAGGTACATGTATGAGCAAATCCACTCAAGAGCACATTCTCTAACACCAATTGACTCCAGGCGATATCGTAAAATTCTGTGATCTATGGTGTCAAAGGCAGCGGAAAGATCCAATAACACAAGAAAAACACCATATTGTACAGTGTACAAAATGTATTTATAAAGCAGTTATTTTTCACACACTAATAGTTAATACAACACTCACACAATACATTGCTCCACAATGGTGAATAAAATCGCGCTAAATATTTTATTTCATTTGTTGACCTTTGACACAAACCTTGGACTTTTCGATTTACTATAGGGGTGTATATTGGCAAACACGCCAATGGCATGAATGGACACTATTGATAAAATTAAAAGTCGGTCGGCAGGGAGGGCTTACTTTGTCGCATGCGCGGCGCCCCTGAACTCAAGGGGAAATAGTATTTTGCGTGCGGAGATGGGAAAATATGCCATGTACGCGCAGAAATGCAACTTAGCACGAAGCCTGTAACAGCAGTATGGTCAGTTGGTCATACCAATGTTCTGCCTGACAAATTTTGTGGAATGGTGAGAGTAACATTTCAAGCCCTAATGTATCATGTTATAATATAATGTTCACCCAGCTTTATTATAGGGAACATGATGGCCTTCATGCATTGTTCCAAAACATTCAGACATTATCATGCAAATCAGGCTTTGATATATAACTTCCGATGTGCTCAGATTCTTCTCAGTCGGTTTCAGAATTTACTCGTTGACACTTGCTGTCTAGACACAGAGCATGAAGCTACAGGACAGAGTCATAGGAAGTAGAGCATCACTGGATCACATTTTGTCCTTATACATTTATTTTATCATTACATTTATTTTATCATTGTATGCCTTCTTCATTGGACATGATTCAGGTCAATTAATTTGGTAAGTAGGCTGCTGGACACTATACCTTCTTTTATACCAGTTTAGTGAGAGATCAAAATTCGGATATGGCACATAGTAAAGATTCAATTAATTTGTACCAAAATGAGAAGAACTTGATTGATGACATCATCAAGCGCAATTTTATTCACCATTGTGGAGCAATGTATTGTGTGAGTGTTGTATTAGTGTATGCAAAATCACTGCTTTATAAATACATTTTGTACAGTGTACAATGTACAATATGGTGTTTTTCTTGTGTTATTGGATCTTTTCGCTGTTTTTGTCACCATAGATCATGGAATTTTACGATGTCGCCTGGAGTCTATTGGTGTTAGTGGATGTGCTCTTGAGTGGATTTGCTTATACCTCAAAAATAGACAACAATCTGCAAACATAAATGGCACTGTGTCTGCGCCTGCACCTCTTCGTTTTGGAGCTCCCCAAGGATCTGTGCTGGGGCCCTTGCTTTTCAGTCCACTATATATTATGGCCCTATCACAGACATTGCACAGAACCATACACTTAATGTGCACCTTTATGCAGATGACACACAGCTTTATTTTTCATATGATTTACCGGACTTGATTGTTTGCCCAGGTTACAAACAGGTCTATGGTCGGACGTACATTTATGCGCCTGCATATTTGTGTGAAGACCTGCGAGTCGAGCCACTCGATCCTTTCGTTGAACACGCATGACTGATAGTCTGCTATCTGATTGTCTACTCCTGGTATGGTAAGCAGTTATTGTTAAAATCACCGGGTAATGATTCATCTGTGCGCTCTATAATTAAAAATTCTGTGTCTTGGATGACGGTGAACAAATTAAAATTAAACGATGACAATGCGCAACTTATCATGTTCACAACACCAAGAATGCACACTAGAGACAATCATATACAGATTGCTAATGCCAATATCACGTCTGCACATTCTGATTTTATATGGCATCTCAAACGCCCTCCTTGACAAACTCAGCAAACACAGCGTGTTGTGTTTATTATAAATAGTTGCCTTTTAAAGGTATATTATGTGATCTTTCCAGGGAACGCCCTCAACATCGAAAAAAAAATAGAAAGCAGATTTTCTTGCAGATTTACATTTCTGATCATAAATCATGCATACATTCCAAGTTACAGGGCGATACGATTCTTAATTACTTCAAAATCATGGTTTTAGAGTGAAAATAAACTGTCCGAATCCTGACACTTTATATTTTTCACTCTAAATTCACTCTAAAACCATGATTTTGAGGTAATTAGGAATCGTATCGCTCTGTAACATGGAATGTATGTATGATTTATGATCGGAAATGTAAATCTGCAAGAAAATCTACTTTCTAAAAAAAATCATGAATAGAGGGCGCCCTCTGGAAAAGATCACATAATATGCCTTTAAGAAGTTCATCTTTTTCTGTAACAAGCGTGTACTATGTTTAACTGTTTTTGCCACGTTTTTGTGTTATTCATGTCTGTCTGATTGAGCATCTTGCAGATACCGGGAACCATTCAACATTGGTCAATTGTCCCCGTAATTGGGGTAGCAATTGTGATTCAATATTTATCGCAAGGATTACATTTTTATGACGTCATAAAATTCGGCAGTCATGTATGCTGGTCTTACGTGGCCGAAATACTGCTTTTGTTTTTTTGTAATTTCATAACCATGTACACGTTAAATAGAATCGGTGATCGATTGGATCGATTACCGGTAATCGATAGCTAATTACCGATAAAGGTCGGTAAACCGGTTTATAGATGAAATTTTAGACAGTGATAAAGGTGCGCGGCAATCAATTATATAATCCAAATTATGCCGCCGCAATCGTCTCAAACATGCGGTAATGAGTTGCAAGGCCATTAGCATGATTATTTGTCAACCTACCTTCATTTTTTAACATCAATAGCACTGTATATTCCACAATTTCCCAGGCAATTTCCTAAGTACTTTTTTTGTTCACCGCCAGTCCACTAATTCCTGGACGGAAGACATTATTTACTAGTAAGAACAAGCCCCGATAATTCCGAAAGTTGATTCTATTGTTTTACTCTAGGCCTATTTTTGGTCAGTCACGTAGGCCCCACAGGTCACCGCCCGGTCACATAACTTGTTTGTTCATTTAGCGTGTGAACTGCCCCCATTCAAGAAAAGCGTGCCTGGGCCTACCACACCTCAAAACCAGATCCTCACCGACAATTCAGATGAACCACGCATGCTCCCTGACTGACTAAATCAGTGACCTTGCCGACCACATGTTACCCCCATTCACAGATCACGACCATTTTGGCAAACCACGCCTCTAATTGCAAGTGACACAATGATTATAATACGCATGTGCGGCATGTCCCAATTTACTTCCGCCACGTGGGCGCGGAAAATCACAGATGGGAAAATCATGCAATAGCGTTTTGATGAAAACATGTGCGCGCTCGGAATAAACAATACCGCTCTTGAAAAAACCTGGCGGTGACATCAAATAAGTTGATTTTCTATTCGATGGAAATAATAAATCACGACTAATAACATGAAAAATAATGCTACTAGTATTTATTTTTAAAACGAATTCCAAACCATAGATTATGCAATTAAATAAACGCTAAATTAAAATAAATATACTAAACTTTCCAAAATAAATATTTTTAAAAAGGAATAAAATCACAGATAAAAAATATATACAGAGTAAATAAAGAATATATATAATATGAAAAAGGTTATTATTACATTAATTTAATAAAAATTAAAAAATCTTAAAATCCCCAAAAGGAAATAGTGACAATTTAAAAAAATAGATTCAATAAATATTATTAACAAGGAATACAATCACAGCATAGAAAAATAAATACAGAGTAAATAAGAATTAAAAAATATATGAAAAAGTATTATTACATTAATTTAATAAAAATCCATGCGATAAATGAAATAGATCATATAATCAATCAATTTCAAATGTTATTATTACATTTATTTAATGAAAGATCTTAAAATCCCAATTTAAAAAATAGATTAAATAAATAATATTAAAAAGGAATACAATCACAGATAAAAAATAAAATAAATACAGAGTAAATAAAAATAAAAAAAAATATGAAAAAGTTTTTTTACATTAATAATTTAATAAAAATAAAAATTTAATAAAAATCTTAAAATCCCAAAATGAAATAGTGACAATTTTAGAAATAACTAACAATAATTTAAAATCCACGCGATAAATGAAATATATCATATTTTTGAATAGCATTTATTTATTTATTCCTATTGTTCATAGTTACTTAATTATCGTAACCATCAAAAAATAAATGGTATTTCCCCTTATTTATTTCTAACACATTTAAAAAACTATAAAAACGCATACCTGGAGATGACCTCATTCCGTGATGCGACTGGTAAATGTGCGCATTCACGTGAACTCTGACTACAGGGAACGATGTTGCACTACATCGTTGACACAACGATTGACATAAACAATGGTTTTGTTGTGACTCATGCCTCATGGTCTCTGCTTGCGATAGATTGTATTGATCACGCATTCAACAACTCCTTAGCCGGCTTTATTGATTATATTGGACTAACTTACGGGATAGATTATAGGCTCGTGTCGCACGTGGCACTTCAGACAACATGGTAATTGGTCGCGGGACAAAATGCGCTATTATTTATTGATGGCTTCAGGCACTTTATCGATATTTTCGGTTATCGTTTTGGGGGAAAATAAGCTTACCGGTTACCGAATTTCATTTTTTTACCGAATTTTACCGGTAAATTCGGTCTACCGATTCTATTTAGTACACGTGTACACGAACGAAACACTGCCTGTGAACATGTGTAGCAAATTACACGCTAACTCCCAGCACTAGTAGTTTAACATACGTTTAACTTAACTTGTGCACCAATTGTACGCCTTGAATGATTACTCATTGTGTCACCTTTTTTCTTTTAGACACAAGTTTAGTTAGACACGGTTAGCTAAAACCGTGTTTAGAACGAGAATACGGCCCTATATGTTTTAAAAAATTCAAACATGTATTCAAATCTTTTATATCTTTCCAGCTTATGTTCACATATTTTGTCAGAACATCTTCCTTTGTTAAGTGTTTACATTTGATCAACATTCTTACCTATATATATCATATTGTCATGGTCTGTGCAGCCTTAAAACAAACGTTTTTTTCCTCCAAATACTACAGCAGCACCATACTGAAAACAAGTCTAAGATTCCCCTTGCTAATGAAAACCAGCAATGCTGATGCACTCTTTTATAACACTGCCTGGCCATTGAATAAAAGTCAAATGTTTACAAGCATGCATGCAGCAAGCATCTTCGGTACATGTTGGTCGATGCAGCGATCATGTAGCAACAAAAATATGTTTATTTTCCAAGTTGTACTGTATCTTAAAATAAAAAGTTCAAGTTTTCTCTGTGTGAAGTAAAGAACACCAGATCTATGGTAAATGTGGGCGATTTGGCCATAGAATAAAAATCATATGTTTTCCAGCATTTTTTTGTTGAAGTTATTTCATAAGTGTGACTCCAAAAATGTGTTTGTAACAATATTCACAGGTTTTTGAATTATTTAAAAAAATACAAATCACAAATTGAACCTTATTAACATTTTGAAAATTATAAAATGGCATTACAAATTTGTCTCAAATTAATCTGTTCTTTATAGGAAACTTATAACAATATTTCTTTTACTGCATAAAATGTGCAACGCCAAGGCTAGTAGTTCAGCCCCCATACTTTATGATTTAATAATCATTTTCCTGTGATAAATGTCATGTGGCTGAAAATTTGTCATATCAATTTTGTGCCTGATCAGTCTAAAAGTGCAACCTGCTTTTTAAATAAGTTTCATCGTGAGGACCCAGACTCAAAACAATTTTCCAAGAATACAACTAGTGTTTCTTTTTCGATGCGGGAAATTGGTTATGACTCAATTCAAATTATGCACAGCGAAATAGAGGCATTCGGTGTCACAATTTAAATTGAACAACTTCAACTAAATCAGTGTGGTTTAGGTAGGATTTCTGTGTGTGTGATTGTAAATTATAAATCCCTTAGGGTAAATTTGACAGTTCAAACAAATTTGTAAACAAACAAACTAACAACATTTCAAGGAACAGTTAAATCGTATAAATAAAATATAGGCCATGTAACCTTGACATTGAGCTATTTGTCAACATAGTAGGCTTCCTGAACCCACCCTAACCAGCCAGGCTGTGTTTTTTTATGTAAACCGGTGGTGGGGGACAAAGTATGAATTCTTTACCCAACAAATTGCGGCAAAACCCCCAGGATTCGACCTTCAGACCCTCCAATCACCACGCCGCGTCCCTAACCACTCATCTATCCTGCCAACGCTTTTCCAAGGTTCCAAGGAATGTGAAAATTGTGTTTTAACCCTAACCAGCCAGGATATGTTTTTGTGTGGAAACCGGGGGAGGGGGACAAAGTATAATTTTTTACCCAACAAATCACCATGCCGCATCCCTAACCACTCAGCTAAGCTGCCAAGGTTTGCCCGAGCAGAGATTTCGTTAGGCGGGAGATTTCGAACATGGGGCAACCAGCATGGAAGTCTGTGTCTCAGTCCAATCAGCCAGGGGGTTGCGCACCCGTATTCAATGATTCATTCAGCATTTATGTATCATCCCCCTGTAATCACCCGGGGGAGATGGACTGAGGGGGCATATGCTACCAGCATAATTTTCACAAATTAGATTTAATGGGATTAAGGACTGTAAGGATTAAGCACCTATTAACCCTAACCAGCGTTCAAAACAGCGGTAATCCCTGCACCCGAAATGACGAAATGAACTGGCAGATGACCAGTTTTTCCTTGCCGATTATCCAATGGATAACCAAGATTTTGAAAATAAGAATAAAGTGGAAGTCTTTAACCCTAACCTAAATAGAATCGGTAGACCGAATTTACCGGTAAAATTCGGTAAAAAAATGAAATTCGGTAACCGGTAAGCTTATTTTCCCCCAAAACGATAACCGAAAATATCGATAAAGTGCCTGAAGCCATCAATAAATAATAGCGCATTTTGTCCCGCGACCAATTACCATGTTGTCTGAAGTGCCACGTGCGACACGAGCCTATAATCTATCCCGTAAGTTAGTCCAATATAATCAATAAAGCCGGCTAAGGAGTTGTTGAATGCGTGATCAATACAATCTATCGCAAGCAGAGACCATGAGGCATGAGTCACAACAAAACCATTGTTTATGTCAATCGTTGTGTCAACGATGTAGTGCAACATCGTTCCCTGTAGTCAGAGTTCACGTGAATGCGCACATTTACCAGTCGCATCACGGAATGAGGTCATCTCCAGGTATGCGTTTTTATAGTTTTTTAAATGTGTTAGAAATAAATAAGGGGAAATACCATTTATTTTTTGATGGTTACGATAATTAAGTAACTATGAACAATAGGAATAAATAAATAAATGCTATTCAAAAATATGATATATTTCATTTATCGCGTGGATTTTAAATTATTGTTAGTTATTTCTAAAATTGTCACTATTTCATTTTGGGATTTTAAGATTTTTATTAAATTTTTATTTTTATTAAATTATTAATGTAAAAAAACTTTTTCATATTTTTTTTTATTTTTATTTACTCTGTATTTATTTTATTTTTTATCTGTGATTGTATTCCTTTTTAATATTATTTATTTAATCTATTTTTTAAATTGGGATTTTAAGATCTTTCATTAAATAAATGTAATAATAACATTTGAAATTGATTGATTATATGATCTATTTCATTTATCGCATGGATTTTTATTAAATTAATGTAATAATACTTTTTCATATATTTTTTAATTCTTATTTACTCTGTATTTATTTTTCTATGCTGTGATTGTATTCCTTGTTAATAATATTTATTGAATCTATTTTTTTAAATTGTCACTATTTCCTTTTGGGGATTTTAAGATTTTTTAATTTTTATTAAATTAATGTAATAATAACCTTTTTCATATTATATATATTCTTTATTTACTCTGTATATATTTTTTATCTGTGATTTTATTCCTTTTTAAAAATATTTATTTTGGAAAGTTTAGTATATTTATTTTAATTTAGCGTTTATTTAATTGCATAATCTATGGTTTGGAATTCGTTTTAAAAATAAATACTAGTAGCATTATTTTTCATGTTATTAGTCGTGATTTATTATTTCCATCGAATAGAAAATCAACTTATTTGATGTCACCGCCAGGTTTTTTCAAGAGCGGTATTGTTTATTCCGAGCGCGCACATGTTTTCATCAAAACGCTATTGCATGATTTTCCCATCTGTGATTTTCCGCGCCCACGTGGCGGAAGTAAATTGGGACATGCCGCACATGCGTATTATAATCATTGTGTCACTTGCAATTAGAGGCGTGGTTTGCCAAAATGGTCGTGATCTGTGAATGGGGGTAACATGTGGTCGGCAAGGTCACTGATTTAGTCAGTCAGGGAGCATGCGTGGTTCATCTGAATTGTCGGTGAGGATCTGGTTTTGAGGTGTGGTAGGCCCAGGCACGCTTTTCTTGAATGGGGGCAGTTCACACGCTAAATGAACAAACAAGTTATGTGACCGGGCGGTGACCTGTGGGGCCTACGTGACTGACCAAAAATAGGCCTAGAGTAAAACAATAGAATCAACTTTCGGAATTATCGGGGCTTGTTCTTACTAGTAAATAATGTCTTCCGTCCAGGAATTAGTGGACTGGCGGTGAACAAAAAAAGTACTTAGGAAATTGCCTGGGAAATTGTGGAATATACAGTGCTATTGATGTTAAAAAATGAAGGTAGGTTGACAAATAATCATGCTAATGGCCTTGCAACTCATTACCGCATGTTTGAGACGATTGCGGCGGCATAATTTGGATTATATAATTGATTGCCGCGCACCTTTATCACTGTCTAAAATTTCATCTATAAACCGGTTTACCGACCTTTATCGGTAATTAGCTATCGATTACCGGTAATCGATCCAATCGATCACCGATTCTATTTACCCTAACCCCCAAACCAGGTTTTTAACCGATAGCTTAATTTTTGAAGAAAAATGGACAAATAAATCACAGCGAACCGATCGGGAATCGACACGGGGACCCCCCAGACCCAAAACCCCAGACCCCCTATGCAAGCCACGGCCCTCAGCTACTCGTTTGCGCGCAGTATAAGTATACCGCGCTCACATTACCTCATCGAAAACCGCACATGCGCTTGGAGATAGGCTTGCTTGGAGTACTTTGCAGTACTCAAGAGCATAAGGGTTAATGCAGATAACTAATTATTGTGGTGGATAACCAGAATCTCCTGCTGGATAACCATTTTATTTTTCTTGTTTCTAACACTGACCCTAACACTGACACAGTCAACAAATATCCAATAGCAACTCTGTTTGTAGCTCCTGCTTTTCTCATTGCATAATCATGGAAGGTTATGGGGGGGGGAGTCAGGTATGATGTTGTAATCATACACGGACTAAGGGTGCTTTTTCGACCACAACACTGGATCGCGCTAAGAGAATCAAAATCGCCAATTTCTGCCTGAATCTGCGCTAAGGGTTCCTTGGACCGATCGATAGTCACATGTCATTATTGTAAAGATAGCCTAAAATGGTTAGGCCTAGATAAATTTACCAACAAAACTGAATGACACAATTACATTCATTTCAGTCTTAGACTTCATCTTGAGGATCTGTATCCTTTCGTCAAGCTATAATCCTTGTTGAGGGTCACTTTTTCCTTCTTTGAGAATCTGAGTTAAGGGTATTATTTTAGAGCGGATACACATGGATGATTACAACTTTTATGAGTGACCCCCAGGGTTGTCAAGGTTACGAAAATGTAACCCCCCCCCCCAAAAAACAAAAAAAAGCAGCAAAAAACCCTTTTCTTTTTCTAAAAGAGGTATACACTTGGATACATTTGGTCAAAATTTCCAATATCAGATCTCACCTGTCCTTTAATTCAATAGTATATTCATATAGTTCAATCATATTTAAACCAAAATTCAATCAATCCACTTTAAAAAAGCTCAATCCAAAAGTCAGTGCAATGGATTGAAATTAAATAGCCAAAAATTAATTCAATTTGATTCAGCCGCACATTAATAACGCCAACCACTTACGTAGTGCAATTATAAATTCATTTTGAATTGCCATCATTGTCAGTCTGACTTATGATGGCATACAGGCATACACTTACTACGTCAATGACTAGATTCGCTCTTACCGTAATTAGATAAAACAAACCCCTCAATTTGTCAACGTCTCAACCTCGGGTGTACTGTGCACAGCAGCTAGCAGTACCACAGAAGAAAAATGTAGCTACGTCACAGCATTTCATGAAATCATAAAGATCTAGCGAGTAATATTTGTAAGCATAATATGGCATCAACTTCCTATACAAATGGTTATGCTTACTTCCTATATACAAATGGTTATGATTTAATACCACTAGTTTTATGGTCAAAGGTTGCGAGGACTCTTGACTTTATGCTATTGATCATCTTTCCCAAGAGTTTCTTGGTACTTGGCTGGGTGGGGGAACTCATGTATAATAGATTGTAAGCATAAACATGTGAATGCACTCTCAAAAATTATCAACCCCTATCTGGATGCCTCAAAGGGGAAAAAAGACCCTAAAGCGATGTAAAAAACAACCAGGTGTTATTTTGGTTTTTTCTTTTGGGCAATTTTTGGAAAATTAGCCCCGAATTACAATTTTTGAAAAAAAAATGGAAAATTGTTGAAAATCTCCCCAAAATGTCTGATTTTTTGGTAAAAAAGCATGCCCAACAGACCGACTTTACCTGAGAGGTTCGTTTGCCCGTAGAACAGGGTCCCACTCCCCCGTCACCTTAATGAGGATTTTACTCAGTGAATCGTATCCTTTATACAGTTGAAACAGCAATTATAGCGGCTGTGATTAATTGCCCACATTTGTGTTCATCTTTTTTTCTTATTTTGATTTTGGGCTTTGTTACCACTTTGAATGTAACTATATTGGCTCAAGCTACTCTCATAGCAATTTAAGATTATTGAAAAAGATACCTATATTCTCTGGAATTTACGACTTTGATATCTTAGCACTGGGGTTAAGGTATACGTGTAGGCACTCTACCCCCCCCCCCTCGGATAGTTCTCAAGATTTCATTTCAACCTTACTTAAATTCTTAAGACCCCCTGTTTCAAAATTCCAAAATAACAAATATTTGTAGTCATGACCAGCAAATTACCTAAAAAGGACTTTGATTAAATTAAACATATTTGTTTGTGCATTTTACAGAATCTTAATGAAGTATTGGAGAGCGTTGGAGCGCCCGTGGAGATTCGAGATGGTTGTGTTAGCAGTATATCCGTTGAGATCCCTTGGTCATCTCTCCTTACAGCCAACAGTAAGGTGGAGATTAAAGGATTGGAAATTACTGTTCAACCTAAATATAGATTGGATTCACCGGGTAAGTAATTGACTTGAAGTGGTACATGTTTTGGGTATAGCTTTAGTCTCACTAAATAATGTTTAATATTTTTGAGAGTTTAGAAAAAATAATATCTTTCAATGAGAGGAAACACAGGAAAATCTCTGTTCATCACTGGTGTTAAAATGTTTTTGTTGTTGAAGAAAATCTTAGATTTTACAATTTTCTAAAAACATTCAAATGGTTTTCTTCTGAAACTGAAGATACTCAAATTAGTATGTACCACAGAAATACCACAGCAATTCTGTGGACTATACACAGACAATGTTTGGCATGTACAGGGTGTCCCGAAAACATACAAAAGACTAAAACCAGGTTTGGATGGATATATTGCAATTTGAATTGGATTTCTTAACCCCCTGGGCACTACCTGTCTTTTGTACAATAATTCCCATTGGTCAATAACATGATACAGGGTGAGTCAAACAAACTGCAATAGTGGAAAGAAGCCATTTTGTTTTTCGAAACCAAAATGAATTTAAAAACTTTTTAAACGTTGAAAGAATGATGTATTTTTAAATTTGTGTGAAAAAATGAAGCCGATCGCATTTTTCGTTTGTCTTTGGTGACCCTTTTTGCTACACAACCAAATTTACCTGTTTGTCCACGAACACAGTGATTTTCATTTGAAATGGCACACATTGCATTTTCATATTTGAATATCCCGCCAACAAAAAAAATGGAAAATGTCGATTAAAATTTAAAACATTGTTATTTCATAGCATGGGTATGATTATAATTGATTATGCTAACTCACATGTAAACAAGAAGGGATGCACCAAATTCCAATAACATCACAAATGAACTCAAGTTTCCAAATTTGAATTAGAGACACATTTTGCGATCTGATGCATATTTTGGGTAACTCGTGGACAAACGTGTGAAATGGGTGCACTGGTCAAAAGATTCACCAAAGGCAAACGGAAAATGATATTGCCATTTTTTTCACACAAATTTAGTAACAAATAAGGTATGTATAACGTTTAAAAAAATTAAAACTTCAACTTAGTTTTTATAACAAGATGGCTTCTTTCCGCTATTGCAGTTTAATTGACTCACCCTGTATAATCATTTTGATGACCAATTGCAGTTTTGCTTATAAATATTTCATGCTAATATTTTTAAAAATTGTAATTATTCTAACGATGTCTCTGATTGGTACAATATTTGACACATCTAAATTTCAACCAATCGGCCGGGAGTTCTCAGGGGGTTAATTAGATGTCTCACAATGTGAACATCTTGCTGTCTGTCTAATCGTATCTCTCACAGGAAGCAGTGGAAGTATGGGTGATTCCATGTGGAGTAGTATGAGCATGAGCAGTTCTATGCAACTAGCCCAGGAATGTCTAAAACAAGACACAGACGGGGTAGAACCGTCGGAATCATCAAGTAACATACCCTTTGAAGGACCAGAGCTTTTAGCACAGACTATTGAATCAGGTTTGTCAAACTTAGTAATCAATTATTTGAAAGAATGTAATAAAGATCAATTGTTAGAGTTTTAAATGAGGGCTTATGATCGGCTGACCAAATCTTTATCATTCCAAATTAGGGTGGGGAAACCAATTCTGCCAGCGCCGAAAATCTAACATGGCAGCTCCGGTCCTACATGTACCTACATGTATAATGTAAGCAAGCCAAGAAGACAGTTTCTAAAATCTTAATACTTTGTCCATGAGACTGGAGAAGTGTGCGCTACCAGCACTTATTGAGAAGTATTTTTAGCATTCAGGCTATTTAGGGTTAAAGTGTCAGTTTCTATTTCTATGAAAATCTCTGCTAAAGTTGGTTTTGAAAGTCAAACACATGCCCCAGAAAGTGCAGGGTCAATTGCTCTCATCATGGGGATATAGATATCTGTGCTTGTTTTCTGTACAATTAATCCTGAAAGGTGATGGCAGGAAATCCCTATTGATTTGGTTGTATTCCCTGACAGACAGTTCTGCATACCAGAATCAGCTTCCAGACTTAAATCATATGCATGGATTATGAGATATCAAGTATGCTAAATACTGATCCTTTGGGATGTCACCTACTGTCACCTACCAACACAACACTGCCTGTATAAAAACTCATTTTAGGGTTGACCAATAACAATCATTGGATTAACTAGGTATAAGAAGTTGTGTTCACACGTGGCTCATCACCTTGAGATTTACATTAAGAGGTGGTAGCTTGGTTTGATGAACCATGGAGATGTATTCTGAATGATAATATAGCCCTAAATCACATTAAATCATCCCCTTAAAATCTAGGTGTATTGGCCAACACCTCAAGTTTTGCCTTTAAATTGTTTGTCCACCCGACCCGCGGTGTGTTCATTATAGTTTAACTAACACAAATGAGTGTTGTGGGGCTACACTTTGTGACCGGGAGGTGATAATGCATATTTCCCTGTTTGTGTGGGCACAACTTGATGTATCAGTAAATTACACACAGACGCTCTGTAGGTTGCCCCCCAATAGTGGTATTATCGTTTATCGCGATCATTTTGTATTATTGCAATTACAACAATAATTTGTTAAGCCACATTATTTTAGTACATAAAAACAAGTCTTCAAAAAAATATATTCAATATACATGCACACCGCACACAGTATTTGAGTCCCAAGCACATGTGCCAGCCGACACAAATCAAAATAAAAGAGCAGCTTAGCTGCCGGGCATCAATTGAGAAAAAAAACCATAGTGAAAGCGTATGGTTTCATCTGATATTTGCAGCACTTCACAACAACCAGCAAAAATCCATGATAAAAATGCCAACAGTTATGACAGGAAAACTTGCCTGAAGAAAGCACCCATGTAAAATCTCAAGGTTGCCGAATTTTGTATACTCGGTATGTTTTTCTCGCGAGCATAGAGACGGAAATTGCCAATTTTATCACTTTTATCGCAAATCTCAATAATATTTTTAACGATATGACGATACAGAAATACTGGTGATATCCATGCCTAATGTACAGATAACTTAAATGTTGAGTGTGTGTGAACAGACCTGTTGTGATTTGTACCACAAAGCATATTCAGGGTCAGTTTGGGGAAAAAACCTTGATTTTCTGGATCATTGGGTAAACCTTGAGTAAGGAAGAAACGTGACCACTTATGTTAAACATCTTTGGGTGACTGCAGTCCTTGAAAATAATCTGTGTCAAAAGACTACCAAATTCCCTGAATCAAAAATGCTTGTTCATCCTAACTTGTTGGTACACTGTTTGTAAAGAGTTGACCGATAGAGAAGAAATACAGCATATTTAGACCTTTTTCAGATGGTAGGATATCACTGCCACTTAGAGACGCTTGTAGTCTGGGGAAATAATCCTTATTAGTAGTGTCTAGTTAACGGAATTTGATGTTCCCAAAATTAAAAATTGTCCCATCTTTGTGGCCATTTTGGATTGTTACAATCCTGCAGATTGCACACGAACTTGGTACACCATCGCAAAAAATTACCAACAAGAAGAGAGCGATACAGATAATCTCAGTTACCATTGTACTGAACATTTGGGGTATCATGTTCGTCTAAAATTAATCAGTCGATAAATATTCATGTAAGGTGAATTGTGCAAATGAAATACAGCAGTAAGATAATATGTAACAAACGATCAGAGATGTAAATAAACATGATAACAACAGATAAAACAAGTTTAAGAAAAAACCATTCATGTATCCTGGCCCAAAGAAAAGACTTTGTGGGTCTTAAAATAAATGATCGTGTGACTGCATGTTTTCAAAATATGTTATACTAGTATATGTTATTGATAAAATCAGCCAGTTCACAAAGTTGAAAACTAATTAGTATATATTATTGGTAAAATCAGCCAGTTCACAAAGTTGGAAGTTGAAATGAATCTATTGCAAACCTAGATGGAACACCTGAAACAGATTATGTCTATATTTATATTTTAACCCCCCCCCCCCCCCCCCCTGTAACAATTCTTGCTTCTTTAACGTATGCCTATCTGTGTATAGCGTATAATATATGCCGTATATGCACTAAACCAACCGGAATGGTATAACAACAATGGATTCAGGCAGCCTTTAGGGGGTATAGGCTAGTCACGGAGTGACAAATTCCTGCTCCATGTGCTCTGAACTGTAATTCATATTGTTCTGTGTGACTTCCACCTTGAACAGTTCAAATGAGGACATAGTGACGTAGTAATGCATACACTCTATTCACTGTCCTGCCATTATTTTGATATTGACCGATGCTTTTCAAAATGATCTAAATACTTTTCCACTTTATAAGTTGGACTAAAAAAACTTGATTCCAGCAGAGTGGATTGCTATAAGAACTCTTTAGCTGGAGAATAAATCCAAACTTCTCAATCATTTTTGCTCCATTAAGATATATTAGGAGATAATAATTATGTCAATACAGATAATCAGCTAGTGTTCTTTGCAAGTGAAATATTGGAGAAAAAACAGTTATTAAAGAGATCTTATAACAATATTATAGATTACATGTATTTCTAAAGGTTTTTTCTTTTTCTTGACTGAGTTCCATTCCCCCCATGGATACATTGCTGGTGTAGATTACAAATCAAACAATTTGTAATTATTTATATCATCTCCAGTAACTAGCAATTGAGACTTTTGGATGAAAGACTGGTGGGCTTCCAACTGGATGATGAAAAAACAGTGATATAATTTTCATTGGGTTTCAGTTTAATGCCTTTTTGTCATGTTCTTAGTATCCAAAAAGCCTAGAAATAGATGTGGGAAAATTAATTGAAAGGACAGTGCTACATGTATATATAATTTCAGGTTATTTGGGATCAACTTGCTGCTTGCACTAATAAAACTCTCATAGATCTTTACAAATAGAAGCATGCATTCAGTGAGCCCAAAATCCAGGCATGCTACATGTAGGCTGCTCGTTTCTCATGTTCATCAAAAGTTATTTGTTTTGATCATAGTGTATGGTAACAATAGAATTATAGCTCTTTATTTAAATTATGCCTGAATGTTGCCATTTTTATATCAGAACAATCAACCTTTTATGACTCCCGCCTTGACTGACTTTGTTATTTGACAACAATAAAATCTGCCTTGTATTCACCTGTATTCACGAGGGGCTGTTTCGATCACGTTTTATGCTTCTTAAATGGGATGGAAAATGAATTCTTTCCTGGAATGTACAGTCTAAAAATAGCTTGGAAACATAAATATAAACAGGCATCATTTCAATACATGCACTTTCTAAATATAAATTTATATTTCATCTTTTGTTACTTGTATTTGAACTTTTTTTGACTTATTTTTATCTTGACATCATAAATGTGGCTAGTCCTGGGGACCAGTCTCATAAAAACCAACCTTTTTGTAGGCAACACAAGTTTGTGAGAGATTTTCTTTCAGAAAGTAAATGGATAAGTACAATCTAAAAATAGCTTGGAAACACAAATATAAACTGGCATCATTTCCATACATTGCACTTTCAAAATATAAATATTACAAATTTTGTTATTTGCATTTGAACTTTTTGGCCCTGTTTTTATCTTTAACATAATGAATTATGACTACAATCTTGGAAAAAAGTGCTTGCAACATTATGGGCATTTAGTGCAGATCTTTAAATAACGTTTAGTTTGTATAGAGCTGAAGAGGACATCTTAAACAAAGAAAATCATTTCCCTACTTGGGACACCTTGATTAACTGCTGAAGACATTAACATTTCTTAACTTTGCACGGGCGAGCGGAGGTGTTAGTTTTTCGATGTGAACAATTAACATTTCTTAACTTTGCACGGGCGAGAGGAGGTGTTAGTTTTTCGTTGTTAACAAGTAATTGTTCCAAGACTATTTTTTCTCCAGGATTATTGTCCCAGGGATGTACTTTCGGCGCGAATCCGTGAATCCAGGTGGATTCTCGGAAGAAGAAAAAAGGTCAAAACAGGACATTAGATGACTGGTATTTGACTCTAAACTGTTCAAGTCGAAATTAAAATGATGATTGTTCTTAGTTGGTTTTGAAATCTGCTTTGCAGATATATTGTTAGTTACCTGAAAGAAAAGAAAAAGATACACATTAAAGATGACATGTTAACTTGTGTGTAAACTTAAGAAGTGTTTGATTCAATTTGTGTACTATTATTTTCTAAGTATACAATAGTACAATAAATGTTTAAAATGCGGAATTTAAATTCAGTAAGAAGGATTCTTGCAAAAATATTCTGCGAGAATCCATTTTCTCGCAAAATTCCTCTGCGAGAATCCATTTGGATTGTCGCATGATGTCGCGAAAGTACATCCCTGTTGTCCTGGGGACAAACCAGTCACATCAAAAGACTTTTTGTTGGCAAACACAGTTTAGAGGCCACTAAAGTTTGTGAGAGATTACAGAAAGTAATTGGAAAATTTTAATTAATCATTAATAAATTGCCATGCTGAATTCAAATTGTAATTTATTGAAACCATGATAATTACGTATTTATGAACATGTTGTCTGTTTCAGTCTTGACACGGGTCGAAGTGACACTGATAGATACTCTGGTGCGTTTAGAACATGTGCCACAGGGATCCAATTCGGGGGTTGCACTGGAGGTTCATATCGAAAGGTAAGTTGGATGGTTATGTCAAACCTTTGTTAAACTGTATTTAACGGAGTGTAAAAATATTTTAAAAATCAAGGCAAGCATCTTAAATTATTGTGGTTACATTGGTATGTATTTCCAATGTTTTGTTCCTAGTAGGGAACATAGTAGTTGACCTATGCAACGTATAGGTTCGCTGGAGCTCAAAGAGAAAGGAACCTAGAGCATCCAAAGGACCTGAATGCTGCTGCAGTCGAGCCTCTCCATCAGGAAAAGGACTTGAGATTATTTTGAGGTATTTTTTAATTAAAGACATTTATTTGATTTACAAATGTTGAACACAACTTTACCGGAATATTTGGACATTATGTTTTGATGTGTTAACCAATCAAGGGGATTTGTATTTCATTGACTTATGTTTTAGGAAAACGGATGCTTAGATCCAGTTTGGAGATAAAGGAATGTTTATAAAATACTTATAGAATAAATAATAACTGATGTGCTTTTGAAACTGTTAGGGAGAGCGTTAACTGCTATCCCCACGCTAACCTAATACTCAAATGATTTGTGTTTTTTCATTATCAGGTTGAGGTTCTTTGATGAGGTTGCCAGAGACACCTTGATGGATCTTGGTAGCAGTGTAGATCGAGACCAACTGCACAACTTCGTCCCAGCAGCCATCGCACACAAAAACCTACAGATGATGGGTGTTACCATACATTGTGAAGAATTCCCTGAGGAACAACGCCTCAGCACATCCACATCTCCCGAGACTGACCGGTGGGGAAAGGAAGGGGGAAACGCTTTTGATAATTTGGCCAGCTCTCCTGACATGCCACCTCAGCATCATGAGGTCGGAGGCAAGAAGTCTCCAAAAGTGTTAAAAGGAGGTAGCCAGGAGCTCTTGGAGTCTTGTATCATTGGAGAATGCTCTGGAAAACAGGAAATCAAGCTGAAAATTAAACAAAATGAACAGATTAGTGGACCAAAGGTAGGTCACGATTGGAGAAGAGGGTACATTATATAACCGTATTGATTTGATACTACCAAAAAGGGGCTTAAATTGTGTGCCATATCATACCTATTATCAAGTCTTTTAGCAATCATTTTTGGATTTTGCTACAGAATTATGAAGCAAGATATCTTACACAAAGTGTGACAATTATCACAAGATTGTCATCTTTTATCGGTATCATAAAAAGTTTAAATCTAGTTGGTTTTTTATTTGATAAGGAAAACAATATTTTCTTACCAAAATTGAAAAAAGGTAAAATTTGAATTTGAAATAGGAATGCCCGTGATACATAGAATATATTGTCACTATTCTGTCAAAACCTTGAATCTCAATCCAGCCCTTCAGCATGTATAAAGTAATACTTCATGTATAACATTAGGGCTATCTGCTCTAAATATGTCTTGGGCCAAAACACATCTATCAACATTTTTGTATGCGCTTGCCCCTGAAAATGTATAAAGCAACACTTCCTATGGATTTTTACTTCATAGATTCTGAAGGGCCAGTAAAACATTTTGACATAACAAGGACGATATTCTTAATTAACCCTAACCTCCTACCCACAACCTCTCGGTTGCGAGACGGACGCTCTACCAGTGCGCCACGGGGGCCAACCATACTTGGTCGAACTCGCCCAACTATATAGCCTGGGGCCATTATTTCATCGAAAAAGTGCCAGTGCGCACAGACAGACTTTACCGTGGACATTTGTGGCCCCTGGGTAGGTTAGGGTTAATAAAACCATACAGAGAAAAATTTCAAAAAAGAAAAAAAAGAAGAAAAAAAATGCCGTTAACCCTAACCTCCTACCCACATTTTCCGAGGGAATTTTTTTCAACGACAAAAACGCGGACAAAAAGAGTGGCGCCGCCACCGGGGCTCGAACCCACAACCTCTTGGTTGCGAGACGGACGCTCTACCAGTGCGCCACGGGGGCCAACCATACTTGGGCGAGTATATTCGCCCAACTATGTAGCCTGGGGCCATTATTTCATCGAAAAAGTGCCACGCCAGTGCGCACAGACAGACTTTACCGTGGACATTTGTGGCCCCTGGGTAGGTTAGGGTTAATAAAACCATACAGAGAAAAATTTCAAAAATTTCAACAACAAAAATCCGTTAACCCTAACCTCCTACCCACATTTTCCAAGGGAATTTTTTTCAACGACAAAAACGCGGACAAAAAGAGTGGCGCCGCCACCGGGGCTCGAACCCACAACCTCTCGGTTGCGAGACAGACGCTCTACCAGTGCGCCACGGGGGCCAACCATACTTGGACGAGTATATTCGCCCAACTATGTAGCCTGGGGCCATTATTTCATCGAAAAAGTGCCACGCCAGTGTGCACAGACAGACTTTACCGTGGATATTTGTGGCCCCTGGGTAGGTTAGGGACCATTTAGGGAAGTGTCAACCCTGTTTTTATGAAATTTATCAAGCACTGTAACTTTTAAACTAATAATGTACATAAAAGTACACAATTTTTTAATGACGTTAGTCGTAGAATCCATTTCTGATATAAAATTTCACCAAAAATTGTGATTTTTACATTTTTGCCCAAAATTCACTTTTTTTTGGCCCAAACATTTTTTTGACAACCTAACAAAATCAGTTTTGAATTAAAAATTCCAAAATTTCACAAAAATCATCTAAAGTCAATTACCTCGGAGCACATTATTTTTTAGCTTAAAATTTGTTCGTTTTGAAAATATTGACCAAAAAGTGCCAAAAGTTGTTGTCACTCTTTGGACAATATTTTCAAAACAAGCAAATTTGAAGCCAAAAAAAAATGCGCTCCTAGATAATTGACTAAAGATAAGATGATTTTGGTGAATTTTGGAATTTTAAATCAAAAACTGATTTTGTTAGGTTGTCTGAAAATTGTTGGCGCCAAAAAAGTGATTTTTGGGCAAAAATGTAAAAATCACTTTTTTTGTGTGAAATTTGATACCAAAAATAGATTCTTCGACTAACTTCATAACAAAAATTGTATACTTTTATGTACATTACATTATTAGTTTAAAAGTTACTGTACTTGATAAATTTCATAAAAACAGGGTAGACACTTCCCTTCATATGTTTGATCTGGAGTAAGAAACAATGTTTGAATATTCCTGCATTGTCAAACAAGCAACTACGTGTAGTCAATGCAGCTCCTTCTATTGTTACTCAAACATACCTTTAGTCTGTTAGTTACCATGATAATCACAATTCAATAAGGATTTTTCACTGTGGCGGTTGAACTTTGGTACGTGTTTGGGATACATTTTTGTCACGTTTAGGAATTCTCATCCGGGTTCACACAGCATAATGGGCATGTAATTTTTAGTCAAATCCAAATGATTTTGACCCTGACCAAGTTTTTCCCAATTGTATTTAACCTTGATAGCCCAGTCTAGCCTCTAAAGGTTCCTGACCCTCTTGTCTACTAAGCTCACTTATACAGACATTACAATGACCAGTATAGTATGCAATTGACCTGCTACTTTGTATCTTTGTTTGATTATTAGGCGGAAATTGACACGTACCTGGGCTCCATCAATCTATTCTTCTCTCCGAGGCAGGTGCATCTTCTCTTGGAACTTGTCAATGGTTTTCTATCACCAGGTATATAATACAAAATTGTATGCGTACTTACTATAAAGTATCAGTTATTGATGTGTCCTATAAATATAAACCAAAATCCAGGTACTGTGTGTAAAGTGAATGAGTCGAGGTCATTTACGATGCGAGGATGATGAGTTTTTGGGCTGATTTCTTTCAATTGAATATGATATGATCCCAAAAGATGATCATCCAAATTGTCAAGCTTTAACAATGAACTAATACAGAAAGCAAGAATGCAACAGGTTTACTGTATATCATGTGTAAACAACACCAAAATCGCACATATACACCTGGATTAATTTTGTGTGCAGAAAATGAAAGACAACTGATTTGTGATTTGAATCTTAGAGAACTTTTTGTTAAATAGGTAAATATCAATAACATATTTTGAAATTGACTTGAGATATGAAATAATTCAAACAACATATAATATGTGTATAATATACTAATCCAGTAGAATTGCTGGAGAGGTATTTAACATAATTAAATGCAGGGAAATACACAATGATGTGAACTGAAACGCATTCCTTTCTATGTTTGAATAATTTAAAATGGAATAAGCTAAGCATGAAAGTTTGCAAAACTCATACAAATATTCAAATCATTGGAATATTTTTTATAGCAGAGTAAAGGTAAAAAGAAATACCAGCTAATGTGACCAGGGCAAAGATAAAGACAGCTACCAATAAGTTATTTATGTAACCACATAAAGTATTTATTAATATGTTCTTAGATAGCTATGCAGGTGTTTTCTTGACTGTTTATTTCTTAGTAGTACCTGGATAAACTCCGCATAAACTCATCAAACTTACTATATCTTGTCTTTTTTCAGCCACCTCTGACACAGCCAGTGTTCGTGGCAAGCAACCTAATAAACCTATGCAGGCTGAGGATTATCAGCGTATAGAGAGTGACTTGCAGGAGAGATTCTTACAGCAGCAGAGGCAAGAGGATCTTTTGAGACGGCAATCTTGGGGACTGCAGAGTGAAGATGAAGACTTTATGGACCCATCTTTGGTCCAGTCTATAGGTAAGAATGACACAGGGCAGTGGTTCCCAATGGATGGCCTACACATCAGATTCCAGCTCACAGATTTGCAATGCAGCCCATGGTTGTCAGACTACACACGTTTTAAGAAAATTTGGTTGCATTCTTGAAAATAAGATCTTATGATTGACTTCAAACATATTGATAAAAACAGATCTGTTAACCAGATAAGGGGAAATAAATGGACATAGTATGCCCCTTTTCCCCTGTAACATAACTTTAGCACACTCTCTAGGCTTTTGTACACTGCACTTATTTACCTAACCCTAGAAACGTGCCAGTGGGATGGAACGAAAAATAGGGGGAGAGGGTCGAATAAAAAACTAAAAGAATTATGTCCGAATTGAATTAAACCTGGGCCGCCGACGTGACAAGCGCGATGCATCACCTCATCCCAGGCTAAAAAAAATTGGAGACCATATATACCCGGGGTTTAGTGCTACATGAGATAGAACTTTGTGCGCGCAAGCCAAGTGCTGATGGCCGTGTTGTTTCCATGTGGTTTAGTAGGGTTAGAGTTATAGAAATACAGAAAGAGAGGTGTATTAACCCTTACCCTAGAAACGTGTCAGTGGGGATGGAACGAAGAACAGGGGGAGGGGTTGAATAAAAAACTGTGCACCAGGGGTTAAAATTACCTTTTTGGCTATGAGGGCTATTTTAATCAAATTCTTCCAAAAATCGCCCCTTTAGCTCATTTTACTATAGGCCAACATTTTCTCAGGGGGCTATTTTGTGAAAACTGGGGGCTAATCGCTCATCGCTCCTGTGTATTTTGAGCCCTGGTGTGCGCGCAAGCCTAGTGCTGGTAGTGTTGTTTCCTTGTGGTGTAGTAAGGTTAGGGTTAATGAATAGAGCTGGACACTTTGTGCGGGTGTTTCATGAGTGCTGACAGTGTTATTTCCATGTGGTGTAGTAGGGTTAGGGTTAATGAATAGAGCTGGACACTTTGTGCAGGTGTTTCTACTTGCCTTGAGGGTGTGCAGCCTGTTTATAGATGAGCAGGTGATTTGGGGGCACCTCTTAGAATTAATATGTTATCATACATTTAGTCTGTCTAGAGTACTGTTTAACAGCTGATATAGCAGTAGCTCCTTGAAAACCATTAATTCTCATGTTGTTTACTATCAAAATTCTAACTAGTAATAAAGCCTGGATTCAAGAAAGAAAAGTGAAAAGAGGCATTTGAGAAAGCGAACCTCATTAAGGAATGGCTTGATAATTCGACAATCCTATGGATTGGCGTATAAATTTAGGGCTTTACTAAAATCAGTGTACCATGATAATGCAATTGTTGATTTTTGAAATTCTTCTTTTGAATGAAAGCCAAATTATAGGTCTTTAGAATGCTACAATTTGTTCTGAATATGCAAGACTAAATTTGTTGTGATGCCTTAGTGAAAAAAGTGCCCGTTCTTTCTGACTCACCCTATATACCCCTCTTAAGGGCAGTGTCAACCCGGCACGTGTTTCAAAAATTGAATTTCACATTTCTCTATTATTTTATACTTTTATATGTATTCTATCATTACCATCATAAGTTACTAATCGGAAGCGATTATTTCCCGTTCTTTTGGGTGATTTTAGATTGTTGTTTTGGTAAGTTTGAGTCAGGAAAAGGCGCATGATTATTTGGCGGGAATTTAAGCGGAGTTCCGCGCTTTTCAAATGCTGCGACAGCTGTTCGATCATTGCGTCGCGCGCTTAAACTTCCCGCACGTAATACTAGACGCGCCGCTTTATATCTGCGACGTAGACGCGAAAAACAAAAGAGCGCAAAACAATGTCTAAAAATGTAAACAAAGGCCTATCTTACGATCATTTAAATTTCAGTTTTCTTCCAATTTCTTCACATTGTGACAATATAAATTGAATCTGATAGTTTATTTTGATTGTTCATAATAGTATACTCGCCTTTTAGGTCACACGCCCTTGTATTCCATGAACATTTAGCTTTAAATGGTGGAAAATGTCAATATTTTTACTAAATCGATGTTTTCTAGAAGTTCAAATTTGAAGGAATGTTACGAATTTTCAGACAAGATAACTAAAAAAATATCCAACTATCAGGTAAGCTTTTATTACCATTGTGTAGAGGACTTTCAGCGCTAGGAGGCAAATTTTTATTTTTTCGATTATGGATTTTAAACTCGAGATATGAATCCATTTCTAGCGTAATGTATGCAAAAAACACGACTTTTACACTTTCCCAATGTTTTTAGCAATATTTCCAAAACTAAGCCTTATTTCGGAAAAAGAAAAAATTGCCTCCTAGACAAAATTGTCTTGTTTACAAAAATGTATATTAGAACAAATTACCATTTTTTATTTTATAGTTATGCTGTCTGAAAAATTTGGGGTAAAACAATCGCTTTTTGGTTCATTTCTCAAAATCTAGTTTATTTGGTATCACATTGATATCACCATCAGATTCCTTATCAAATTTCCTTTCTATAAATGTATACTTTTATGTACTTTTATTCAATATTCTCAAACTTAGAAGCAAAAGTTGATCATCAAAATAATAGGGTTGACACTTCCCTTAACCATGCTAAATTCAACAATTCCAACAGCAGCACTCCACCAATGCTCCACCAACCATAGAGCTCTGTATAAGCTGAGAAAAGTGTTTCCCCTTAGCATGATGCACAATAACTTGGAGTATTACTGTGGAGGCACTGATTCAAACTCTTGTGCTAGCGAACCCTATTTTTTCTGTCGTCATTTGGCCTATGTTCGCCTCCTACTAACCTTTGGGGTTAGAGTTTAAAGAAAATGAAGAAAATTCAATGTCATCTAAAATTTCAAGTTCAACCTAATTTGTTTAAATAATGTATACGGTGTAATGCATCAATTGATTCAAACTTTTTGGTATTTCTTCGGTAGAATACATCATGTTTAGCAACTTATTATATATTTGCAACATAAGTTTTTTTGAATACTCCATCCATGACTATACTCTATTTGGCTTCCTCCGGACAGTGACGTAACGTAACAGGTGCAGCTTTTACGCACACGTATGTTTGTTCCGTCTTTCAACGCTCGTGTGTATACGCCAGCGCCTCGAGTAGTCGCGCGCGTTATATGCTGCACTCAGTAGAATACGCAGTTACGTCACTGTCTCGTGATGGCCAAATAGACTATAGAGGGTGTCTCACTAATATACTTTGCATTGTCTCATAACTGTTTGTCATTTGGTAAAAACACAAATGTTTAATAAGTGGAATAATAATTGTGAATATTCTATCCCATCTTGCTTGCAGATGATTCAGACATGTTCTTTTCTATGTCCAGTAGTATGATGTCCATGTCTGCTCCTGGTCACTACTCCGATGATATGGAGTCTTCAATAAGTAGTACAATTAGTACATGTTCAACAGATACGTCAAGGACAGGTACTGTAACTATTTGATTTGGAGAGTAATTTAGTTTTAATAAATTCGTAAGGAGCTAAAGATTGGTGAAGTTACGTATCTTGCACTTGCAAAGCTATCTATGTAGATGTGGCATTGCTTTGAAATGTTGAGGATTCACTAAATGAAATAACTGTAAAAATTGACAATTCTTGAAAATACCTACCCACAAAATTAGCTGGTTTTATAATTAAATCTTTGACAATATTTAGGCCTTTTTATACACTTTGACATCATTAAGGCTTTTCTTTAGTACAAATGTTTTGTGTAACATTACCAACCAAAGTAAGTTATATAAACCTAATTACAAATTTGCCCGTACTTAATCTATGTTGTGTATCTTAAGAGGATATAAATCAAAAAAGAAAGAAAAAAAGATATTGACTGGCCATCTCTGTTTTTAGCCAATTGCCTCAAAAAACCAATAATATTATGCCTTACTTTGTTTTTGCTTGTGTATATAGGGAGCAGCATATCTCGTTTGGGCTATGGCAATCCATATTACAGACGTCCAGATAGTTCACCATTTGCTAGCACAATACCAAAGGGTACTGCTAAAAAGTCCAGATCAAAAAGAGGAGGTACGGAATATCTGTAGCATTTATCATAAAATGTAGACATTTTAAGTCTGTTTCCATTTGAGGGCAGTAAAAATATTGTCATTTTGTCATTAATCAAATTTCACTCATATTAGGGGTAATGTAACCCTTAAGGCCAGGCCTATACATTTTAAAGAATATGGATCTGTTTACTAAACAGTGGTTAAAATGTTGGTATTTTTATCTTTAAAATGTAAGTAATAACCCTAATCCACTACACCATACAAAATAAACGCGCGTACTGTGCTGCATTGGCTCGATTACTTCACCTTCCGCAGGCATATGTGGGCACGAATTTGGGCCCGCATATGCACTGGGGAGTTAGCTAAGTTGATAGGGCACAGACTGGGGTGCGGATGGTCCCGGGATCGAATCCCGGGGGGTGCTCGGTGATTTTTTGGGTTAAAAAAATGGTACTTTTTCCCCCTCCCCCCGATACAAGCAAAAACATAGCCGTGGAAGTTAGGGTTAAAGAAGATTAGATAAAAAGCAATGTAAAGAAGTCATACATTTAGCATCCAGGTTTTATTAGAGACAGTTTTCTTTAAAAATCACTTTTTGCATTTACCTTGTTTTATGCTGATAGCATACTTGGTTGTAGCGATTTGGAATAGCTCGATAGGACTATGAAACACAAATTGCTCACAGCTACTTGTCAGATCGAATGATCAATTAAGCACGAGTTGGATTGATGTCAACTGAAGTGATTTTGGCCTAGCGATCTGATGCGTGTCCCGATTTTTGGCAAGTCGCATGCGCCCCTTTCTTAATTGCATTTGTTTGACAACAAATGAGGTAAAACAAGTAAAACAGGTAAACCTGGATCCATTAGCAACCTTAGTATGTAATCAGAGTTATTTTAGAAATTTCTCACTCACTCCATATTCATTTTCTCTACAGGACTTTCAGATCATCTAGATGATCCAATGGCTGAGGCAACCCGCTATAAACTTCGTTTCAGCAGCCTATCTTTGACAGTCCTCCACGAGGATCCACCACACATGCCACTTGCCACTGCTACAACAGATACAACAAATGGCAATACCTTCCCAATGTCTCCACCAAGGACAGCTGCCCCTCCTGGTAAAACTGCCAGTCAGATGTTGCAGGAGAGGGCTGATAATTTCTTCTTTGTATTGGGAAGGCAAGCCTATGGGATGAAGAATCAGGCAGAATGGAAAGACAGATTTGCTAGAGCGTGTCCTTATGATCATTTGAGGTAAGAAATATGCATAGTGCAATGGAATGTGATAGGATGCATTTCAATGTGGTAGGATGCAAGACCAGGAAAACTGTCAAAACACAACAAACATTAATAGCCATAGCTAGCAAGCATCAATTGTTTGGCTTTAATTAAATAACTTATATATTAAAACTCATTCTTTTACAATTATTTGAAAGTATTGTATTTGCACTTTCTGTGTTGGCAAAATTATGCATTATAAGTTATTTGATCACAGTGGAAGCAAGCACATTTTCTAGGCACTCTATCTTAGTGGCACACAACCTATTACCCAAAATGAGATCATGAACTGTGGGTAGCTTGTATATATCGCCTAAAGAGGTGTGTTTTTCCTGTGTATTTCTACATCCAAGAAATCAGAATAGAAACACCGTCTTATAGTCGTTGGCAAGATAGCGACCATTTCATCCACATAGGGCGGCAGTTAGATCATCATTTTTGAACCTTTTTTATGACAATTAGGACAAATACAGTGTCATCAAGGGAATATTTTTCCATCAATTTTTTATTCATCTTATTTTCATGTACACCCTAAGTTGAAATTCAACACGGAACACCTTCTGTGCGTAACACATACTTCCAATAAATATTACATGCCTAATCGACTACAATCTCGCTCTAGCGTAGGTATCATGAAGTTGAACCATATTTGGTTAACATGCCTCACAGTAGTACCAAGTTAAACAATTTAAGTGTTGTAACAAATAGACACCTGTTTTTTGTTACAGATTTGTAGCAGCACCTGTAACCCTTGAATGTGAGAAGAAACAAAATAACACTGTGTCCTATGTCAGTCTAGACTTGTCTCTTGGTACACTGGAATTATTGGAATGCCTATTTGAAAGACACAACTCTGAGTTGTTAATGTCTGTGGCTGGTACACCTGATCCAAGGCCACCAACTCCAAACCATATAGAGGTAAGAACAAATATATATATGAGGACCACTTCTTCTGACCCCTGTAAAATCTTGACTGAATTTATTAGTTTTCATTAAAGTGCCTATTTGACATGAGTATCCTTGGTGTAAGATATTTCATGTATTTATAAGTTAGACTAGTGTCCAGACCTATTACGGATTAAAGCTGTATAATCCTTTAATCCCTCAATAGAGGATTTGGTGCTAGGTTAGTTTCGTGCTGTCTTACACTAAGGATAAACCAGTTTGTCTGTGGTTGATGGACCTGATCCAGGCTGCATACAACCATATATACATACGAAACCTAATTTTGGGAGATCCTGAAGATGTTTTGATCTTAGAAAAAGCTTTATCAAACCTAATAGTTATCATAAGAGTGTTTATTTGACAGAAATGCTCTCTATCTTATGTAATCTATTTATTCAAACAATTTTTCCACAGATGTAAAATCTTGACTGAATTTTAGTTTTCATTAAAGTGCCTATTTGACATGAGTTTGTCTGTGGTTGATAGACCTGCTCCAGGCTGCATACACACTATATAGACATAATAAAGCCTAATTTTGGGAGATCCTGAAAGTGCTTTCAGCCTAGAAAAAGCTTTATCGAACCTAATAGTTATCATACGAGTGTTTATTTGACAGAAATGCTCTCTATTTTATTGAATCTATTATTTATTCAAACAATTTGTCCACAGATCCTGTCTTTTGCTGAAGAGCGAAGTGGTAGTGTAACAGAGACTACCAAATCCTGTGTCCATGTCAGACTAAAACATATGGAGAGAACCTATAGTCAAGTAAGAGTTTATTGCATACATTCCTATGTGGACAGGTTAATAAAGGATTACTCTCTTGTTCCTAGAGGATTAGAGTTGATGTGATTAATGCAGACTTTGAAGATAAAGTTGCATTGTTAAGGAAGTCAATTATAAAGTTCTTGTCATCTGTTTGACATAATTTATCAGATAAATAGGACTTTTAGAATGAGATTAATTATTTTAAAAATGTCACTTTCAAGAGACTATCCTGGTTCCAGTCAATTGTGTCCAGATTTTCATAATTTTCCACACTTTACCAGTGCAAAAATAGAGATACATTTCAAGATTATTTCAAGAAACTTCAAACCACCCAGATTGTATATCTTATTATAATTATATGTTTTGTGTTAAATATTCCATTGTTTTGTTGTAATTCAACAGAGTAGTCACCACCGAAACCTGAGCAAACCTAAAACAGAACTGAGTATTGAGTTAGGGGCACTACGTTGTGAGATAGACATATCTATTGTTGATAGACTCTATGCTCTTCTACATCCCCAACCTGTTGGACAGTATAGAGATAGTTCTAATGGTAGATACACTAGCCTATCAGCTCATGGAGGCATGGTAAGCCAATGTTAAATGTGTACAGGTATTCATAAAGTGTATTGAGGCTAAGGTAAGGCCCCCCCCCCAAAAAAAAATGTTTGCTTTCCCTCGTCTGACTGACAGTGTACTACAATCCCGACCGTGTAACTTTTTTCTTTTGGTTTACAATTTTTTTATTTTAATAAATTGCAAGTCACGTATATGACCTTGATTGACCCCCATGTGACCCCATACCGTGTCCACATAACCGCTATCTTAGTGGTAAACCTGTGAAGTATTATATCCATCATTCATACATAAAACATCGTTCATTACCAGATCACACGCATACAAACTGAAACAGTAATATTTGTGACTTGAATTTCAAAAATAAATGTTAACAAATCAAAATAAGTTATACAAGTATTTATAAATCTTTCTAATGTTATATCATTTGACAAGCAACACTTGTATTGCTTGCCATATTTAGTTAACAAAATGTTAATGAAATACTGAAAATGTTGTTGTTTTAGAAATAATGTTTTTTACACAGAAAACGATCCTCAAAAGTCATACTTTTGATCAGAATAAATTAAATACTTCAGTAAAAGGATCAGACACGGTTCAGAATTAGGTGTGCTTGCTTTTGTATTTATAGGACAGGGTCAGAACAACCACTTGCAAAAACCGACCGACCCTACCTTTTGGACAGCATCTATGGGCAAGCAAACAATTTTGTTGTTGGCCTAACTGAAGTCACTCATAGTTCTTTGGACCAAATTCCGGTTTATCCCCAGCCTTGCACAAAATCTGATGTGAAAGGATTAAAGGAGTATACAGATTTGTTTAGTACTAGAGTCTTCACACTAGTCTTAACTCATGAATATCCTACACCAAAGATACACCCAATTCCTGCATGCATAAATAGTTGAATTTGACCAATTTGAAAACAAAAACGTTTTTCTTCCATTGTAAATTACTTGCGGTGTCATGTAGCATGTACTCTGGTAATTAAACTTGCCCACCAATGTTATGATGGTAGCATATGGTAACAGGTGCATTCTATCATCCCTATTGATTGCGTTCCCCTTTCCTCTCTCTCTGTTAAAGGTAGATGACCCGATCACATTTTCATAACACAGATTTTTCTCAAACATATGGAGATTTTCATATCATATGAAAGATCATATTTTTCTAATTAACATACTGAAATTTGACGGTCCAAATCAGTATGATTACGAAGAAATCGGTGAAATAGCATCGAATAACCGCGAAAGGTGGTTACCACCAATATAGTTTGTGTACAACTCAATGGGCACATTTCACGGCAACTTGTGCGTCTAAAATAAGAACCATTAGAGTTATGCAACTCAAACTTTGGAATACAACTTTTTTAAGGATGACCTTTCATGTAGAATAGAAAACTTCAAGTTGAAAATCGGAACATCTACCTTTAACACAATGGACCTACAGCACATATTCTCCTGGCCAGTCTGACATACGCTGGCTCAATTCGATTAGCTGTGCGTGCATGCTTGAAAACTCACAAAATGCCGCTAACCAATCAGAGCCGTGATGTTGAGCTGAAGTATTGCGCACCACAGATGTCCGTTCCTCGCATACTTAATGCGAGGTCAATAGTGCAACCATTGGGTATAATATCTTATGAGAGATACAATGAGAGAGTCTTGCTAGATCATAACAACATTGAAAAGATCCATACAACTATATAATTCATCAATTTGGATTTAGAAACTTCATATATATTATTCAGATTATGTGTTTCTTGACCTGATTGCAATAATTAACAATTTATGGCAATTTAAAGTTTAACCAAATGACTGTACATGGCCACCTTACTTTCATTTTCCCTTCCCACATTTTCTTACACAGCTGGATTAATTCATTAGTGATAGCCCCAATGATTTCAGGGTTTCATTCATGACAGAACAAAACAGGCAATGTTTACATGAACTTCTGAGGGTGATATATTATTTATTCATATAATTAATCATAATGGTAGCATGGTTACAATAGATCTTTGGCCATGAACTTTACTTTGCTATTTACCGAATAGCTGTTTATAAATAGATTTCATTTTTACCCACCAAAATACTTTCTTTTTCCCATGAATTAAATCTGCAAACTCATCTAGGCTTTGAAATCAAGCGGCATATACCTTGAAATACCTGATGTTAAAAGCATGTGAATATTATTACTGCCTTAATTGCATTAGTAAAAACACATAACTGCTGAATGTCCCAACTATGCTGTTTACCAAATGACTGTGTACACAGCCATCTTAAATTATGATGGGATCATATAAAAAGAGTCTGGAGTCACAAATATTGATTTTGAGATATAGTCAAATAAACTGATACATTTTTTGTTTCCTATTATTTTGACAATTTTAACCACTCATATCTTTGGAATTAAATCGAATAGAATTGGAATTGAATTAATGGTAGATGACCCGATCACATTTTCGTAACACAGAATTATTTCAAACATACGGAGATTTTCATATCATATGAAAGCTCGTATTTTTCTCATCATCATACTGAAATTTGACGGCCTAAATCGGTATAATTACGGAGAAATCAATGAAATAACGTCGAATTACCGCGAATGGTGGTAACCACCGATATAGTTTGTGCACTACTCAATGGGTACAGTTCACAGCATCTTGTGCGTCTAAAATAAGAACCATTAGAGCTATGCAACTCAAACTTTGGAACACGACTTTTGTAAGGATGACCTTTCCTGTAGAATAGAAAACTTCAAGTTGAAAATCGGAAATGTGATCGGGTCATCTACCTTTAAGTGTCCATTCATAATGGGGGTTTCTGCCAAATATGGATTTGCAAATATCCAATAAAGTCAAGTAGAAGACTAAACATTTGATCTTTTCTACTTGAGACTCAATGCGCTTGCTGGGTCAGAAGTTTGAGGAGAATCCGAGAATCCTTTCTTGCAAAAATTCCCGCTGGAAAAGTTGCGAGAATCCAAGTTGATACTCATAGATAATCTGTCTAACACACTATTTGCATGGAGGTGAATCCATAGATTCTCGCAAAATCCTCTGCAAGAATCTAAATTGATTCTCGCAACCTTTGACGAACGTCTGACCCTGGCTTGATCGCATCACAATTGCAAGTTCAAGCTGTGTACATACCCATATTTTCTTGCACGTCTGGGTAAATCAATTAGTGATAGCCCAATGGAATCAGGGTTTCATTCATGCAAGAACAAAACAGGTAATGTTTACTTGAACTTCACTGTTTTCTGGGGCGATATGTCATGCTGGCTGGATTGGTTCAAAATAGAATCCTATGAACTTCACTTTGTTAGTTGCTGACTTGATGTTTATAAATAGATTCCTTGACTTAAAAGGTCATTGAAATTTCATTATTGACTGACTTTAAATGCTTTCTTTGTTGTGTATATGTATTCTCCCATAAACAAAATCTGCCAATTCATCAAGGCTTTGAAATCAAGTTGCACGCAATTCGGTGAAATACTTGAAGTTCAAAGCATTTGTTCTGACTACCATTGTTTGAGGATAAACCAAACCCCCTCATTAAACAAAGACAAAACAGTAACGTTATTTCATATGATAAATAAGTTATAAATCTCATACAACATGTGGTATTTAGAAATAACAGGTTTTCCTTTTTGGCATGTGTAATCACCTTGCAGTTTGTTTGGGATTATGCTGAATTTTAATATTATAGTTTTTATTTTATCATATCCCCCTCCCCCAGCAAAATAAACAAGCTGTATTCACGGCAACTCTTAGTATTTATGAGATATGGGATAGTTATTGTTTATGCAATTATGTGATAGTCTTTGTTTTTCTCATGTTTCCCTCATACAGCAAAATAAACAAGCTCTATTCACGGCGACTCTTGAAGAATCTTCCACAGTCAGCAACCATCTACTAACTGTCAGTGTTTCATGTTCTAAAGCCCATGTAGCCTTTAGGTAAGCCTACTGTTTTCTGCTCAAATTCAACTATCAAGATTAAGTTAGTATATTATTATTGATTTTAATTACACACTGAATGGTGATTGTAATAAAAGAGTTCTCTGCACATAACATTTGGCCAAAGCTGAATTTGACATGCCTGAGTAGATTTGCCATAATTTGATAACGAAAGCTCCAAAATGGATAAAACAAAATTCTTATGACACATTAGAGATTGCTGAACATGAATATTGGTACTTCATGTGCAACCTTGGTATTTTTCATGGACAAAAAAAAAAATCATATTTCATGGGACACTTTTTTTGACACCCCCTGTATTACAAAAATGTCTCTGACATAAGGTGCATTTTACAGCATTTTTTTCTTCTTTTTCATTTCAAAATGTTGTAATTTTAAGTAATCAATATAACCCTAACCCTACTACACCACACGGCAACAATACAACCAGCCTGTTTTTATAACCAGGCGTGCAAGTTTTTGGGCTACAAAATGGACCCAAGCTATATAACGTGGATATTCACTTCCACAGTCCCAAAAGATATAGAAGCTCATCCCACCTCCTCCTCTCCACTAACCTTCCCCCCAAAAAAGAAACCCATCCCAAAACATAAAAAATACCAAAAAACCCCACAAAAACATCAATCAATCAATCAATCAATCAATCAATCAATCAATCAATCAATCAATCAATCAATCAATCAATCAATCAATCAATCAATCAATCAATCAATCAATCAATCAATCAATCAATCAATCAATCAATCAATCAATCAATCAATCATTAAATCATTAAATCATTAAATCATTAAATCATTAAATCATTAAATCATTAAATCATTAAATCATTAAATCATTAAATCATTAAATCATTAAATCATTAAATCATTAAATCATTAAATCATTAAATCAATCAATCATTAAATCATTAAATAATTTATTTAATTTAATATGGATCAGTAGATCAATCAATCAATTAATCAAATACAATTCCTGGACTGCAAGAGCCTTTTCACAAAGTGGTGTTACAGTTTAAAGACCTTTCAAAAGCAATTTTGGTCTTTTGAACTTGCAACCACGTGTTGTGAACAACCATGAAAGGGGGAATTCCCTTTTACGCATATTTACCTGTCAGGGTCACGTTTATCATATTAGATGCAAGTGCAAGGTGAGATTAATTGATGCTTGTCAGGTGTGGTTATCATTTGCTGTGGTATTTAGACAATCTACAGACATTGTTTAAGGCCAAGGATAGGTCAGGAATTCTTTGCTAATTTTCGATCACGTTTGCTATCACTCTGTATTGCAAATGCATGAATTGTTTCCTGTATTGGAACCCAAGTGTCAAGTCACATTTTGTTTGCTTGGTTTTTATCAAGTTATTTGTAATTTACATATTATGTATGAGATAGAAATCTGCGATGATCTGTTAAAAAATCTGTGTAACTATATTTTATTAATAAAATTCAATTTGACATGCCAAATAATTATGAATCAAATAATACTGGTTATGGCTTCCATTCCAATTTATCCATGTAAAGGCCAAGGGGAGGGTGAAATGCTCTATACTCGCCAGGGCTTGAATTAATCGAAGGCATCGAAGGCAATTGCCTTCGATGCCCCACCTAGGTGCCTTGGTGCCCTCAAATTATAGATGTTTTCACTCCATTCAAAAGTACATAATGGCCTTGGATAAAGTTGGTTGCCCTTTCAAATTGCCTTAAATTGCATGCCCTTTTCATTTCTTATTTTAAGGCCTGATACTGGCTAGACCATCCACAATTAAGATTAATTTCCTTTAAATTTCTTGGAACATGTTGAAAATATTTCAATTCTTATTTAAATTGAAAAAATTGATATGTTTTGATTTTTTTCCTTCAAACGTTTGAAAATGTGCTAACATTTTGAATAATTAAAAAAATATAAACAGTCAAAAACAGACTGCCCAACCGACCCTGCCTGCGAGGTGAGTCCATCCATTCTTGACATTCATAACAAATGTGATGCGATCTGTGAAAACTCGCCACATGTAGGCATTTTTCATATTGGAGATATTTATATCATAAGAAAGCTAAAACTGTGCTGATTACAGAACTGTTTCGATCATTTTCTACGATCACTACAAAAAGTTATGAGTGAATGATGATTGCGATGTCATAAAATGCTACAACACAAGAAATCATGAAAACAGGCCAAAATAGATACATAGTTCAATTGAATAACATTGTAAGGTTAATATTAAAATTGACTTAAGTAAGTTTTTATAGGTGAAATTTCATGTAAGATGATGACACAAAGTATTGGAATTTAATTTCCTTTAACTTTTTATTAAAAAAAACACCATCTTTTTTTTACATTTTTTTTTTTTACATTTTAATTTTACCCATAATCCCTAGTTCACATTTTGTGACATCCGACGGGTTTTCACAGATCGCGTCACAAATTAGTTGTGAGTCAGTTGACCTTGCAACTATTATTATTTGAATGTGCACTACACCAGCGATAAGGGCATGGTTTTTTCACTACACCAGCGAAAAGACCAAGGTATTTTTTTAATAATGTGAAGGCTGAACCTGCGGACACCTAGCAGCAATGCAATAGCAGCAATGCAAAAGCAAAAGACCTTTCTTCTAAGAGAAGTCATTCAACTTTGTCTAAATGAGACAATAATTGAATTGGTTAAATAAGAGCTATTTGCAATTTGTTGACAAATTTATTGACGCATTTTACTTTAAAAGTATCCAACTACTCGTCCATTTGATTAATTGTGTACACAATTGATTCTTTTTAAACATTTTTTTTTGGGGGGGGGAGGAGGGGGAGTAGCTAAACTAGAGGAAGAGACAAAATAGACAATATGCATAAAGTGCATTTAATTTGAAGTAGGAATTTCAGACCAACTTTTTAGCTAATTTGGTGATTTTGACGGTGCATGTCAGTATAATTTTTTGGTTCTAAGTTTTTGGGAACCTTCATATGTTAATTAAGGTCACATACCAAGGTCAAAGGTCATCTCAGGTCAAGTTGTAAAATAGGCTGAACACGTCAAATTGACCCATGTGGGTCTCATTTGAAAAGTAAATGTCCAATTGGAACCAAACTTGTGTTATTGTATATTGGTATAACGTGGAATCCTTGATATTTTAGTAGTCCAAATAAAATAATGTAAACAAAGCATTGGAGGCACTTGGAATTGGAACCAAATGTTGGTTATAGATGTAACATGGAAACCGTTGTATGTTAATAAGGTCAAAGGTCACATACCACTATCTTTTCTACTTATGTGTTTATACTATGCCAAAGTTTGCTTACGATACAACATGCAGAAGGCAAAAAGCGTCCTTCTTCCTCTCCATGCACACAAACAACTTCTCTGACCTTAAAAGGGCGTCACATGCTATCCGTGGATTGCTTGTTTTGCAATTTGTTTGAAATTTGTTGAAAAACCCCTAAAACCAAAAACACCTGACTTTAGAACAGGGTTGTGTTTTTTGCCGCCTTACCTTGTAAATTACACTTTATTCTAGATTTCCTATACCAGACTTACGGGACATGAACAACGTTGCCTGGTGGAAGAGATCATTACGTGATGAGATACTGTATGTAGAACTACAAGAAACCTACTTCAAGACTAGAAATGGTGACGAGTCATCACATCAGACAATGTTACTGGAATGCAAAGAAATACATGGTAAGGCCAATACATTAATATATGTCATGTTTCTTTTTGGTGGAGCTTAGGTGTGGACCTCGTTTGACATTTCCACATTTTTGTTGTTGATAATTTATATTTTTTATTTTTTGATACACATCAAGGACAATTTGCAATATAAATTACTGAAAACTATTTTAATACAATTTTTGAGTGGATATGGATTTAATTAATCTTCAAATATTTAAGAATACTAATACACCCAGAAACAACAAAAATGTATGGGGAGGTCTGAAATGGAACAAGGTGAATACTGAGAAAGCGGCTGAGTACTGTATTGAGCAGATTAGTGCACAAAAGAGAGCCATTTCAATATTTCAAAATGCCACAAAAGGAATGCTTAAAGGTAGATGTTCCGATCACATTTTCATAACACAAATTTTTCTCAAACATATGGAGATTTTCATATCATATGAAAGATCATATTTTTCTGATCAACATACTGAAATTTGACGGTCCAAATCAGTATGATTACGAAGAAATCGGCGAAATAACATCGAATTACCATGAAAAGTGGTTAACCACCAATATAGTTTGTGTACAACTCAATGGGCACATTTCACGGCATCTTGTGCGTCTAAAATAATAACCATTAGAGTTATGCAACTCAAACTTTGGAATACAACTTTTTTAAGGATGATCTTTCATGTAGAATAGAAAACTTCAAGTTGAAAATCGGAACATCTACCTTTATCAAAGAATAAGGAAAGTACCATTAGCCAAGGGATTTCCATCCTTTTAAATATTTATTATGTCAGTCATCATTTTAATTTTAATTTTTAAAACCTCAAAACCAAATGGCTTTTGGGGATTCCCCTGTTAAAATATGGTCAAAATCCTTTCATGAACAATATTTTGCCAAACAGAATTTATGTGTAAATATATATTAATGATAGGCTGGTGTTGATCAGGCATATTTTAATATAGTGATATAGTCAAGGATATTTTTAGCAGATACTGTCTATTAATCCTCATGATTGCAATTCACAAATACATTGATAGGGATATCGGTTTGAAAGCTTAACCAATTGTCTTTTTACTTGGCAGGTTCTTTACAGTTGACTCCCGAGTCTGCACCAGTGTCATTTATTCGTATTAATCCAGCGCAGGTAGATTGTACATCAGAAGATAGACGGTTCTACTGGCCAAGGTATAATAAGATAATATCATAAGTCATGCCATTGATGATTGTATAATCTTTTACACTGGCACCAGCATTGCCATTGGCTACAATTATCATGATTCAATTTCCTCAGACTCAAAAATCAAATCCTATCAATGACCTTTCACCATTTCTTTCCTTCTCTCGTTTTCTTACTTTCATTTGATATAGCCACTGTGTTTATGTAGGCATATTTGTAGCTTTCCCCAAGCATTTTGCTTGAATCCGGACCCATGAGGTGCTAAGTTTGAGTCCATACAGATTGACCATGTAAACAAACAAACCAACCATAGTTTTCAATCAGTTATTAAAATTTTGTTGTTGTTGATAATTTGTACAAAAAAATATTTTTATTACTTCGTCATATTCTATTTACTAAAACTCAGGATGGTTGTGAAGATCTTTCCAGCAAGTCAAACATCTGTATTAGAAGAGGAATCAGAAATCGGGGACCCCTTGAGTCATACCCCACAGAATTCATGGGAAGAAATCTGCCAGTTTGCCGAGACAGAACCGTCACCGTTCTCCTCCAAGAAAGTCATGTATGAAAGTGAACAGGTAGGTTGCTTCTTAGTCATTATATTCAAATAAATCTCAGGTTTCTTTAATGAGAATGTAAAAATGTCCCATTCATGGAATTAGACGAGAGTGCTCATGTGTTGTCTGTCCAGTTGCAATGCTTTATATGGTCACTGTGTGCACAGTTGGAATTGGCAGGGTATCTGTACGTCATTCTTAGTATAAATGGGACATCACATCACATAGGGTATTCCAGTGAACACAGCTCATTAACCATAACCTTGCTAAATCCAACAGAATCCAACAGAAGCACCACGCAGGTGCACCCCCATTCCCCAGTCTCATTGCGCAATTACGCAAAGGTACATTTAGGCTCCGAAAATTTAATTTTGGGAGCCCTACCCCGGTAGCGTAATGCACGATCACCGGGACTCCAGCTGCGGCAGTCCTGGTTTGATTCCCGAGGGCAGCACACACCGTTTTATCTGTGTTTATTTATCCCGTATTTTCCACCGGTTAGCTTAATTGCTAAAAACACCCATGAGGGGTTAGGGTTAATCAAGGATGTGACTTTAATAAATGTGCTAGAATATGGACTCCTATAATTAAAGACACATTCTAGCTTTGGTGTTATAGTGTATATTACTGGAATCCTGATTGTCATCACATTTTTATTCCAGATCCAGATGGAATGGAATATATGTCTTTCTTCTATAAGGGATGCTATGTCTATAGTCTATTAAGATTCATCACGAGACAGTGACGTAGCTGTGTATTCTACTGATTGCAGCACATAAACATGCACGCCTACATGAGGCGCTGGCGTATACACACAAGCGTAGAAAGAGGGAAGTTACATACGTGTGCGTGAATGAAGTTACGTCACTGTCCAGAGGAAGACAAATAGAGTATAGTCTATCGATACTATAGTTGCCCTTAGAATTATTTGTCATAGGCATATGATTAGAAACATTCTCATAATCACTACACCCTCATAGTATGATGAATAATCAAGCAGAGATGACAGTAGATGCCATCATGTGGACAGACTCTTTCTGCTGTATTATATGGTAAACAAGGCATTCATTTTTGCACAGGTGCAGGGATTTACATATGTGATGCAGCACATCAAAAGGGAGACTTTTGCAGGTGAAATCATTTGAGTTTATTATGTGCTCTCAGAGTATTTTGTAAGCTTTAAAATGACACCAAATATATCAAAATGTATCAAGGCATTTAGATTTTACCAGTGAAAATGACTCCTAAATTCTTATTATTGTCTTTATTTTTTTCTGTCTGTTTTCATATTTATCTTGAAGAAAAAAAACACAGCCGCATAGTCCCCCCCTTTTGATGTGCTGCATCACATATTTGCCTCATTTTTATCCTTTTAATACCAATCATCAATTTTATATTTTTAACGCACTCATTTTAATACTGTTACAGATGGTGATGCCAGGAGATCATGAAGAAATGAAGGAATTCATGAAGCATTGTGTTAGCAATTCAAGAGTGACTTTAGACATCACAATACCAAGAGTAAATATTCTCCTTCCAAGCAAAGAATTTATGGAGACATTGTACAACAGGTACATACAATTTCATCTTCATTTATGCTTCTGACTTGAAAATCTAACATTTGAGCAGATTTCAGTTTAATAATCAATGTTACTTTTGGTTGTTTTTAAAAAGAAATATTAAACTATTTTCACTGCAATTTTTTTTTTAAATCTTGTATTTTATAAAAGAAGATATCTTATCACATTACATTGTAAAATGATTGTATATCTATTTATGCTAGCTTAAAAATCTGGCAATTTAGTTAATTTCGCTTGTTTTACGTTGAATCCTTAATTCGATTTTTAAACCTATTTTCACTGATAAATCTTCTTTTTTTTCGAAATCTTATCAGGACTTTCTGGTTTAAAAGAATCTTTTTTATCAAGTTTAATTTGTGTGCTATTATATGTAAATGCTGATATTTGACTTCATGAAAATCAGCAAAAAATACTAACATTTACCTTTTTTCAGATGAAACACATTAAAATATTATTTACTAAAATATTTTAGGACTTATTTTGTTCCGTCCTTGTCAAACATAATTCAAGCTTCTTTGACTATTGTGATGTTTTGTCAGTCTTTGTTTTGATCACTACTTGACGATGTTTGTTTTCAGGTTTGGCAATGACTTATTACTATGGGAACCAGCTGCCCCAACACCAAGAGATCACCCAGACAGTTATCTATCATTTGCGGGTATAGACGGTGGTCTTGACATGACTCAACTCATGAATATAGGTAACAGTGACAAGTTTACCATGTGCCGCTCTGCTGCTGCTGCTGCTGCTGCTTTGGGTAAGCTAGGCCAAAATATAAGTGTTTGGTAGTCTTCTGACTACACAAAATGGCATATTCACTATTATATCATGACAATTTGGTAATCAATTAAAGGTAGATGTTCTGATTGCAGGCCCAATTTTCAACTTGATTTGTCTTTTTTACATGAAAGGTCATCCTTAAAATTGTCACATTCCAAAGTTTGAGTTGCATAACTCCAATGCTTCTAATTTTAGAAGCACACGGTCACAATAAATTTGCCCATTGAGTAGTACACAAACTGGCTGGTGGTGAACCACCTTTGGCAGTAATTCATCACATTTTAGCCTATAATTTATGAATGGAACATTTCTTTCCCCTAAGATTTTACAGACATAATGAGAAAAGTATGGGGATTCTTCTGATATCAAAATATCATGATGTGAAGGAAAAAAATCATAGCAAAAAGAAAGTGATCGAAACATACACCTTTAATTACAATTAAATCAAACTAACATTTGTGGAGCAGCATACTGTGTAACTGCATCAGAACAATGTAAGCTGTGTATGCAGTGTGATGCACTTGACATGAGAAAATGTCCACCTTCCCAATAAATCCATGTCAACTGGTTCATGCACCATACCCAATTCTTTGCACCGGTGCTACTGCGAATCCATTGTATAGCTCCCAGCTCTCTATTTGCTAGAGTTTACATGTTATTCAATAATTAATTTGATTATAGTATAGTATAAATGATTTTTGATTCATTGCAAAAAAAATGTACCAATGTGGTGAAAGTCCCGATTGTAAATGTTCCTCACGTGTAAAAATCAAAGTTCGATAACATAAGAGACCAAAAAATGATGGAATACAAAAAGCAATACCAGGCATCAACTATATGTGGCGTTTATTTTAGCTGTCAGATTATAACGACGAGGTCATTTTCATTACACGATTTGGGCGAAGTGACCAAAAATAGGCGCTGACCGAAAACTGGCGACTTAACCCTATAATATAAATGATTTTTGATTCATTGCAAAAAAAGTACCATGTGGTGAAAGTCTTGATTGTAAATGTTCCTCATGTGTAAAAATCAAAGTTTCATAACATAGAGACCAACCAATGATGGGATACAAAAAGTATTGGGAAATAATCATTATCGTGGTAGGACAGATACATTGAGTAAATAATACAAGTTTAAGTGCCTTATATTCAGTATGACTAATGTGCCATTTTAAGTATAGACTAATGTGGTGACTTTATTTCTTTAGATTCTGATTCTGATGATGAAGATGACAGCGGTCGATTCTTAACAATAGGTGACAGAGAAGATCTTCATTGGAGGAAACGTAATGCGCAGCAGAAGGCATCTAGTCTGCAAAACCTGATGGCTTTAACTCTCAATATCAACCATGGGAAACTGGCAGTGTGGTCACCAATCAAGGTCAGTAGAGCGGATAGTTATGAATAGATAAGAAAGTCACCAGATATATTATATGTGACCACCCATCACAATGAGACGGTCAAGTCGGCAGATTAAATATCGAGATATGGGCTCTTGAATTTTAAATAAACTTGAAAAGTGAAACTCAAAGTATTCTTTTTGATTGTTAATTGTTATAGGATAGCGAGGGATCTGTCAGTTCAAGCACACACGGTGATACACTCCTAGAAATAGAAGATGGCCAGTTCTTCACTGTGTCACAATACCAGGGTGATCCAAATCTTAGTCATCTATGTATACAGGCCAACAGATTTGCTATATATCACAATGGTAAGTAATAGACAAATATTTGTATGGTCTTATGAATCAGTAGACTTGATCCTTCATGTCTTCCTTATTTTACACATGGCCCCTGCGAGGGTAATCAAATGTAATCAAAATACAGTTCCAAAAGTGTTTGCTGATAAACTGCTGAATATACATGGGATTATTCACGCACCAACACGCCACAGTGTGCCAGTAGTTTCATGCAGCGTTGTACACTGCGTGATGCGAAAAAGCCACAGAATTATAAAGGAGAATCCAGACGAAATGTATTGCCCTATCTCTTTACGTGTAACGGGCGCCATTTTGGAGGTATGTCGGTATTTTTCGGAACTGCACGGAAAAGAACGAATGCAGCATTGTGCGTGTACAGGAGACGTGTCTCTCTCCGCGTAAATCGCAATCGTCGCGTGTGCTTTCGCGCCAGGCTATTTCGCGTACCACTGCGTATTTTTCATGAACGTCACACCGAAAACTCCATATTTGAACCCGGGGTAATTACCGCGCTACACGGGCGGTGAGCAGTCCGATGCTGTTTTAATCAAAAGGTAACTTACGTACTTTTAATAAATGGTACCGTATTTTGTTGTTTAATTTCAATTATACCGCCGTAGTATAAATGTTGACGGTCCAAAGCAGCCCGGCAAAAAACATTTTGCTCATTCATACCGTTCAAATAGGTTTCATGATTGTCATGATTATCGTAATAACTCAAGTTTTATTCATCTCAAGCAGACCAAATAAGTGCCGCGTTCCCTTCCTTGTAGGCCATTTTTGTCAAAACATTGGTACTATATGTTGTATTTTATTTAATGACGATAACTGTCTTCTGTCTTTGGCTTAATCATGTTATATTGTTAATATATACATGCATTATGATAATCTTTAACGTAGCCAATTATCATCGCTAGCTAAGGTTATTTTAAAGATAAGCTGGCGTATTACTACAATCATAGAAAAAAGGTGTTCGAACACTGACCATGCTGACCCTAATTGCCATGCTTTTTGGACCATAACAGGCACGCTATTTGAGTCACGTGAAAATCGAAACTTGTTTCTGGTAGCCTGCAGTATCCCCTTACTCTTACTTATCCCTCCCCCTTCCCACCGATCAATGTTGTGAGGCCCGTGTGCTGATGGTGGGCAACTAGTGGGATTCAACATTGATCAAGGGGGAACACTTTACATTACACCTACTTATGTGGAGACAAGTTCATCGCTACCCCCCCCCCCCTCCCACCCCCACCCCCACCACTACTTCAGGATTTCAGCTACTGACGGGGGAAAATTGTGCATGTTTTACGATTATTTTGGGAGTCTGTAAACACTTTTGTCGGAACATCATGTCTCTCGTCGGTACAACTATGGTTGTGCCCCCGCCCCCCACCCCAGTTTCCAAAAGCTGGGTACGCGGCTATTGGTTTAACCACGGTACAAAACAGATTTTTCAGAAACCTTTCCTAACTTTCATGTGTATCCCAAGGGTAACTAAACAAATAATAGGCACGTTTTGAATGCATTTCACATGGTTATTCCAAATATGGTAAATGACATTCAATAATGTTGACATTTTTGAAACATTCTGTGCAATTTTGGATTGTCGTCTGCAGACGCCTGCCGCGTGGAAAGTGTTAAAAGGGTTATAAAATGTTAGGTAAAAGTATATTTAAGTGGAGGCCTAATCAACAATTTTAATGGGCTTTGTCATGAAACCTTTGGCCCGTTGTAACGTAAAATAGTCATTGCATGGTGGGATTGCATTCCGGTACATCTCGAATGTGTGTATGATATTTGTAACATAAATCATACGGCGATTGATAAATAATTACGAACTTTTTTGCGCAGTTTGTCCGTGATTAGCTTAACCCTGTTGTGCGCGGCGTTTTTCCTGTTGCTACTGAAAGGTTGGATCCTATAGTCAGATCAAAGACAGTAAAGTGACCGTCTTTGGTCAGATAGCGAGTGTATAGTTGCAGACTCGCTCACTCTTCCGGCTAGGGTCTCCTTCGACGGCGCAAACTTAAACATTTTTACTAGAAAAACGTTTTCCATATCCAGACCCTGAATGTATTTAGCGACGTGGGTCTTCATCCTGATCCTGCGGTAAGATGCTTCAAAAAGGGACTTCTCATTATCTTTGGTTACTGGACTAAAAGTATATTCGCTTCCTAATACTAATAGTATTTCCCAGTCATAATTTGGCCGCTTTTAAGAACGACCCATTTGGTGATATTTGTTCGTCATTACGATCATGTTAAGAACGACACAATCATGTACATATTTGGTCTGGACTAAAAGTATATTCTTTAGGGAGCACATCAAAACTCGACCGCGCGGCAACCGCCGGTTCCGCCTGGTTGGACCGCATATCATTGTTTAGAACAATAGAAACCGGCTGCAACCGCACGGAACCCCACGGAACCGGCGGTTGCCAGGCGGTCGAGTTTTGATGTGCTCCCTTATATCATAATCTTGTTGGCCGCTTTTAAAGAACGACCCATCAGTATTTGGGCAAGTTTTGGCCGCACTTTTATCATAATTTCGCTGGCTGCTTGTTTTTGAAAGAAACTATTTCGGTAATAATAATTTGGAGATAATTCACCAGGTGGTATTGCATGACCCGAAATTCTTTTGTGTCCCTCCATACATTTAATATAAAAGTTCACATGGCAGCTAATCTGAAACACGGTACTTCTCTTCACATTCATCACTGTAATATAAATTGTACGGTCCAGGGCCGCAGAGTGGTTTTTCAATCATTTGATAACTTCCTTGCTTGTATGAGATTCGGTAGTGACATCAAAGACCTGTGTAATATTAAACTTGGCCTACTGGCACCGTAGCAAGTTGATTTCCCGGTTTGCGTGATTATCGTGATGCAGAAAACCCGAAGTGAAGCGTCGGACCGTTGATCGCGCAACTCCGCAAAAACTCCGCGTTATTTAACTTATTTTTGGCAGTGACTGCGTACGCGTTGGACCATGGTTTGAAATACGCGGAAAGAATGACACTTTCCGAATGCTCACGAGCATTTACGGAGAATACCGACATACCTCCAATTTTGTCCCCATGATGGTTTCAAAATGGCCGCGGCATACTGGATCTCTATTTTAAATCTATGGAAAAAGCACATTTTTTCGCTGTGTTCTTTTTCCAGACCCTCTTTTTTGGTACCCCTTTTTAAAGATGGCGGCCATATAGAGGTATGAGGGGACCCAGTCTATGGATCAGATGGAATTACTCTCTCAAAATACCTGTGTTACACATACTATGACAAACCCATAAGTGAGGAGCGACTAACTCTGATTATGGCCCTGGTGTATGGTTTATAAGCACATTATAATAAGCATGACTGGCTACAGTGATTCAAAACCCCTAAGACACGCATGTTGCGTATGTGATGCCCAATGCATATTGGTCTCTGTGAGATTTAGTCGCAAAATATTTTTTGTGGGCATGCATGATTGCTTTTGGAGTATTGTGGTTCAAAGTATAGAAAAAATGAAATGGTAATCACGAGAAGCACTACACATTTCTTGAATATATTATAATCACATTTAAAAACTTCTAATAGTTGAACAATCTACAGAGACTGAAAATGATTAATATTCTTTCAGGTGAAGTTGAAATGCCTATTCAAATGGACCCTATCCCTCCTGCCAATTGGAAGCATGCAGATCATCTACAGTGTTGTGTATACATGTCTGATGATGGAGGACATACAAAACCCAGTGGGAGTATGGCCAAAGAAGAGAATAGCCAGAAAATGTTTGCACTAGCTATGAAGATGCAGTTTCAGCCACTCAAGAATGTCAAAGTAAGTGTGTGTATTAGAATAAACTATGGATATTGCACTTGACCAAAGCCTTGTTGGACTGATAGCATTTAATTAGCACAGATCTTAACTCTTTGAACCCTGAATTATTTGTAGGGTTGGTACCCCCCACCCGAGTTATTTGCGTAAATTATGCTGAATTATAGTACATGGTATTGTAAAAATCTGTCCTATCTGTCGCCTTCTGGCTAACCGTTTTCTAAAGTGGCATACTGCCCTCTCTGTTACATATTTGTGCAGTCAATCAAATTAATAGAAACATCACTTTCATGTCCGTTTTCATCCTCAAATTCTCTGTTATGAACGTAATCCAAAACATCCCTGTCTCCCTGAGAATCACCTGAATGTATCTGCACAAGAGCTGTTGCATGTTCATCCTATTTCTTCCCATTTCTGACAGTTTTCTGTGGCAAAATTTTATCAACAAACGTTTAAAAAAAAGGTCTTTCACATCGGGTGAATTTGTGTCTTGAAGAAAGTCATAGGACAGCTTGAAGTCATATGATCAATCTGTCACCTGTTCTGAGGCCAATTTTTCAGCCTATCGGGTTATTTTCCTTTCTCTGTGCGGCCGCAAAATCTGCCTATCGGGTTTAAAGGGTTAAGTCTAACATTCAGGGCACTCAGTTGGCAGGGCTTGAAATAAGGAATTAAGAACCAGGAGCTTGCCCCAGTTTGACCGATTTTTCTTCATAACCAGGGGCAATTTGTCACACACCAGGGGCTGTTAAAGGTTAAAATCACATAAATATGTCATCCTGAAGATAATGCAAAGGAAAAACCAGGGGAAATTTTCAATGTAAAAGTTGCTCCTGGTGATTAACATAAGAACGAGGGGCATTTTGAGGTTTAGCGGGGTGAATTTGCTCCCTGCTCCTGCTTATTTCAAGCCCTGTCTGTTGCCATACTTTTGAATGCCATGATACGTATGTAAACCTTTTATTTAAATGTCTATATTTGTCTCCAGACAATAGAGTGTGCACTTGGTGTACGAGGCACAACATTACAGCATTACGCCTGTAAACCAGAACATAGTTGGATGGTTCAGGTAAGAGACTAATATAGTGATAGAAAAAATCAATGTAAAGACGATGGACCCCTGAGAGCATTTTAAAATGGCGGGGATCTTGGCTTCTCGTTACTCAGTCACTTTGATCTGTACATAAATGTGAAGCATTGATTTGTTGCATGATTTGAATAACTGGTTTCGCCTGATCATTTATTATAAGGAAGAGTTTTCCATACAAATATCATATTATTGTTGTGATTATTCCATTTTCAGCTTGGAGATTTTCTTTTTAATGTCCTATATAAAATCATACTAGGTTTTGACATGCTAGGAGTTTACATTTCTTGACACATGAACTGAAGTATATTGACACAAAACTTGGTTTAAATATTTCATTGCAGCTTGGAGAATTCTTTGATGTCATAGATGAGACCATACTAGGGTATGACATGCCACGAGTGGTAACAGAACTTCATGCACACTGGTGGGACTGCGGAGTAGACTATAGACCAAAATATTTGCCATTTAGAACTTTTCTTGGAATAGAAACACTGAGTATTTCCAGTAATTTAGTGTATGAATCCAAGGAGTCCTTGTTAAGGTAGGTACTTATTGACATTTGAATTGAAATGATACACAATTTAAGTAGTCTGGGCTGCATTTTATGTACTGAATGATTTGTGAGACTTTTGTTGATTCTTATGTATAAAAAACAACAAAATCCATCAAATTTGCGAGGAATATGCACGCTCAAAAGTAATCCAAGAGGAACAAGTTTTTGGCCATACATATGGGATTTTGTTTGCACATACATGTCATTATAATGCTCAGTGCGATTGTTCATCAACGCCCTTCTGCAGTAATTCGCTGCTGTAAGAAGGCTCGCCAATTTATACTGATCAAATATTACAATGTTGAATTTTCCAGTTTTGGCATCTCAAACTGAACTTCAAAATCTTATTTACATTTTCTAATTTTAATCTTGACCTTTTACTTCAATTGCTTTGAAGAGTAATAATGTATATTGTAGCACACAGCCACTGGCGTTGAATTGAGTTCTGCAATAACACTTGATGTTTTATATTTCTTGTTGCCTTATAGGTTTCTAATAGGTAATAATAATAATAATAAAATAGGCATTTATAATGCGCCATTTATCTAGAAACAAGATCTAATCCAAGGCGCAATAACGAACAAGAAAACAATACAGTGAAGCATTTGAAATCACAGAAATGTTTAAGAAGAAAAAAAAGATCTGTAGCAAATCTTGCGCTGAACAAAAACCATCCAAAAATTGTTAGAGCTAAAAATATGACCAAAAACAATTACAATTACAAATTGAATATAAAAAACAATAACAATAGCAAAGCAAACAAAATGTAATATCAAAACAGTTGAAATAAGCTGTCATAAGCAACATTGAATGAGAATGTTTTGAGTCCTGATTTAAATCAATGAAGAGAATTTAACTGACTGCAACAACACTTGATGTTTTATATTTCTTGTTGCCCTATAGGTTTCTTATAGATGACGCATCCCTCTATCTATCAGACAAATGTATTGAGAAGAAAGTGGATCTTAGAAGGAGTAAGTGTATTTTTATTATTTGTTATAAAACAACCAACCTTTGAAAATACCACCCAATTTAATGGTCAATTCTGTTAAAGGCTCCAGAAAATAAATAAAATAATCAATGTATCTCTTTTGTCAACTAACCATACTGCAGTTTGTCAACAAACCATAATGCAAAAGGAAAGAACAGTATCTTAATGATAATAAAAGCAACATGGCACATATCCACTCAATTAAGAGCGCTCAAGGCACATAACATTTAGAACAATACAAATGGTAAATAAGAAAAAACAAAAACAAACTCTCCTAATACACAAGAAATGGACCTTGATGGAACATTGTTACAAAAATGTCTCTGACATAAGGTGTGTTTTTAACAGTTATTTAAAGACAGTAACACTTTTTGCAGTTCATATTTTGATAGGTAGTTGATTCAAGAGACGAGGAGCTGCAATATATAGCTTCCCGTCTCGTCATATGCCTTCATTGTATCTGTTGTTATTCATTCTTAATCTTTGTAGTGTCATAATATCAGAAATATCAATGATATCCTTGAGACTGGATTTAAAAGACTGATGGATTAATATTCCATTTAGGTGGTACAATAAAACTGTATATTGAATATTATACACCAAAGTTTCTGAATTAATACAATATTTAAAATCATCTAATACATGCAAAGCCAAATAATAGTACTTATATACTGATCTTAATTAAGTCATTTTATTGATTCATATTTATGTAAATTTATTTTTCAATATAGATTATGTTTGTGTTGTGGAGGTTGGATTACTAGAGCTAGCAATGCGGTTGAGTACAGACCCGAATAAGGTAGGGTAGGATGGATGCAAGTATTTTTTATTTTACTTTGTATTTTTACATGTCAGCGCTACTATCTATTATAGAAAGAATAATCAAAACAATATTTCTATTATAAATTTTGAACACAGTCTGTGTGGTCCAGTTGGTAATCCCTCGCCAGGATAGCAAGAGGGACTGGGTTAGAGACCTTGTATTTATAAGGTCTTTGTTAATTTCATTCAAGCCGTTTCATCTGAGTCTATATTATTTTATTCATTTCACTTACTCGGCTCGTATATCATTTGATTGAGTTTCTCTAGTCTGAGGTTCTGCTAGAATCATGCCTATAGGCCAACATATATTTAATACATTTTGAAATGATAAATAGTGAAAATGGTTTTAAATATTGTATTTAATATATCTTTTCTTTTAGAATCCTAAGATGGATCTGAAGGTGTCCAACAATGTTGTCCATATTCGCACATGCGCCGATGCTTGCAGCGCCCTCACAAAACTACTATTATATCTTGCCAATGATGGAGATATGAAAGGCCCACCACAATATGCAGAGGAACAACCAGAGGAAAATACAGCCCAAGTGGTGAGTTGAAATACTAATATATACTTTATGCATTTAAATAATGAAAGGTTGATGAGACATGATTCCAGGACCCTATATGTGGACTTACAATGAGGGATTCTTTACCACTTCTTAAGCCAAATTAAGAAGCGTATTTAAATATTTCTCTGTGCTTAATGAAAATGGAATCAGGTCTTAACCCAAAAAATAGAATATTTATAAAGTGCTGTAACTTTTGAACTATTAATGTGATGTATTACATTTTTGGAAAGGAAATGACTGAGTCGGAGAATTCATTTTTGGTATCAAATTCCACTATAAATGAATGCTGATGTTTTATAATTTTGACTGAAAAATCACTTTTTTGGCTCAAACATTTTATGACAATGTAGCAAAATCTGTTTTTGGTCAAACAATACCGAAATTGCACCAAAATCAACTGAAAACACTTCTCTATACTCTATTGGGCTTCCTCTGGACAGTGACGTAACTTAACAGGTGCAGCTTTTACGCACGCGTATGTATCGTCCATCTTTCAAACTTATGTGTATACGCCAGCGTCTCGAGTAGGCGCGCTTGCTACATGCTGCAATTAGTAGAATACGCAATTACGTCACTGTCTCGTGATGGCCAAATAGACTATAGGAATGTTTTTGTTTGTTTTAACATATTTTGATTGATTTACCTCAAAAATGCAGATTTTGTCTGATACCTTATGTTAACCGATGTATTATCTTTTCGTACAGCATTTTACAGAGCCAATGAACACCCCTACTAAACCAGCAGCACAAGTCAAAACCAACCTACCCACCCCTGATAGCCCAGTCAGACAAGGCCATATAGATCAAATGCACCAATTGATGGAAGAAGCCATGAAAGAACTAAATTGTAGTAAATCACCCAAGGATACGGACATAGACGATGAAGACATTTTACACCTGCCTTGTACCTTGAAACAATCCCCCAATTCGGAAGTCTTCTTATTCCCTAATGAAGATGGCGATGACACATTCCACAACGTTGTTCGACCACATCCAACTCCTCCTAAACCAGAACCGGTTGAACAGCATTTTCCATCGCTAGACTCTCAACACTTTGATGGGGAGACGGAGGCAGATAGTGATGGATCAGATTTCTTCAATGATGATGATTTCTGTGTGTTGGATGACCCAGGAATGGGTGTCTTGGTAAGAAACTAAGCTTTAACATTTTTTTTCTCATTCAAAATAGAAAATGGAAAAATATTGGATTTTATCCACTCCCTGATCCTAATGTTCATACCTGTGAAGTTTTGATGTTACTGGAAGATCATCAGAATCATGTCACTGTATGGTCTTATCAGCCCTTACACTTGTATCGTAACATCCATTATATTAGCATGTGAATTATGATTAGGTGAAGAGGTTTATGCTCCCACAAAACACAGACATAGTGATTTGGCAGCAAGAGGAAGCCAAAGATCCCATCGTCGTTAAACAACATGAACATCAATTTTCCTTGGCCATGCATATTCCCCCCTTTCCCCTATAATCTATCTACATTAATTACAAATATATTGCCTTTTCACAATACTGTGTAGAATCAACAGTTGATATTTTGTTTTCTATTCTATTTCATCAGTCCAAAGATGGTCAGCCAGAAGTGAAATGCCTTGATGAGAACCCCATCCAAATTAAAGAAGATCATTTCAATAAACCCCTAGGGCGTGGTGATCAGCTCAACGCCCCTGCAGACTTCCCTACTCCAATCATGAAGTATACGCTACAGGAGATGACACTTGTGTGGCACATATATGGTGGGAATGATTTGGGGGCTAAAAAACCTGGTATGTATCAGTCTCATCTCTTTCAATTGCCAAATAAACTGCTCAAAAAAAGTTTGGAATATTTTGTCAATCACAATTTGTTAAAATATCTTGGGATATGTTCATTTAGTGTAATATATCATTTAAAAGCTGATGTGTTCATCTTTACAATGATATTAAATTTGAAGCAATCCCTTGCTCCAGTGCTCAGCTACTTGCTTGTGAACATGGGGAGGTCACAATCTGAATGTGCCAAAATCAACACTATTTCGTGGGCAAAAGAACATCTTTGTCGTCTGGTCAATGAAGTATTACATTGACCACTACAGTGTAGTGTTATGATCTATTGATTTTTGAGCACAAAATAGTGTTGATTTTGGAACAAGGGATTGCTTCAAATTGGATATCATTGTGAAGATGAACACATCAGCCTTTAAATGATATATTACACTAAATGAACATATCCCTTGATATTTGAACAAATTGTGATCGAAAAAATATTCCAAACTTTTTTTGAGAAGTTTAGTATGTGGGCCATGGAGCCATGCATTGATTGATTCAAACAAAAACATAATCAGTATATAGAATCTTTATCATTATTTTGTGTGCACTGGTCAACACACTTTGTTAACCCCCTGGGCACTACCGGCCTATCTTACAGTGGTTCTGATTGGTGTATTGCAAGATATACCCATTTGAATAGCCAATTAAGATGCAGCTTGTAAAATATTTCACTCCAATCTTTACCAGGGATAGAATTATTCTAACACTGTCTCTGATTGGCGCAATAAATGGTGTATCTATCTTTCTGACCAATCGGCCGGTAGTTCTCAGTGGGTTAAGATATCTTCTGACTAATCTTCTTCATGGCTGTGGAGGGAGTACAACTGTTCGTGCTGTGATTCCTGTATTTGATATCTTTTTTGATAGTTTACTTGACTTTAATAACCCAAACAATCTGCACCCATCTCCACATCCAATTTCAAATAAGACTTAATAATACCTGTCTCTTCACTCTCTTTCCCTATGTTTATTGAACAGAGTCTAGAACCTCTAGTCCAGCCCATGTAACAGTTGGCAATGCAGACAAACCCAGGTAGGTATTATAGCATCACATAGTAATCGCAAATTTAGCAATACAAAATACTCTGTTCTATAAGGACAGCCTTTCATAGGATCCGCCAGTGAGTTATTCTCCTTCAAAATCCACAATTGTGTAGTAAAAACTGTTTAAAAACACTTCACAAAATGTCAATAAGTTTAGAAAATGTTCAACTTTTTTTCCAATGATTGAAAACACAATCTCAAATTGGTAAATCTTTGGTCAGTAGATGTCTATAGGACATATTTATCATCACCTACGCCGTAAATTGGTAAAAGCATTACTCTATACTGTATTTGGCCTCCTCCGGACAGGGATGTAACTTAACAGGCACAGCTTTTACGCACACGTATGTATCTTCTGTCTTTCAACGCTTGTGTGTATCGCCTCGAGTAGGCCCGCGCGTGTGTGCTGCACTGTTAGTAGAATACGCAGTTATGTTACTGTCTCGTGATGGCCAAATAGACTATAGTGGTATGAAGGTATGATTTATTCAATCTTATTTTGTAATGGATATAAGGTTGATAATTTAAGTATGTTGTTTTAACATGATACCATGTTTCATAACTTTTCTTTTCTAGTCGTGGAGATACACAACACAGTCCGTCCAGTAGAAAAATTCACTATCGACCTGTCAATCCAAATCAACTAAGTCATAAAGAAAGAGGAGGTGTTGGTAGGGACCACAATGTACTTATGGAGTTACAACTGAACAAAGTAAGTACTATATGGTTATGTTAGGCTAAATTCTTGTCTTGATGCTGAAATATAAGTTCATTTATAGCGATTGGAATGCTGTTGCGACCTTTTAAAATTCAAGAATGTTATATAGAGGTCTGTGACCCAATAAAAAGAACTTTGAGATTTTGATATAATTGGAAATCCTAGTTTTTGTGTTACTCCTGCAAAATGTTGGGGCTAAGAGATGTTTCTTTTTTAGAAGCTATAAATGAAAAAGTAGTGTAAAGGAAAATCATTCAATCGTTAATGCAAAAAGGAGTGTTTATAATTACTTTTTGACACTGACACGATGCTGCTTAAACAGCAATTCCATTAATATATTTGAATCATTTCCAAATATACCTATTGCTTATTTCTACATGATTTATAGTAAATTAATTTTCATGATATGTCTACAAATTTTTGTAACAAGATTGCTTCAAAAACAAATTTGCTTTTCTCTCTTCCTAGTTTCGATTTAGACATGAAGTGTATCCTGACGATGCTAGAGAAGCCTCCAGGCAGATACTTGTCATCAGTGATATTGAGATAAGGGATAAATTAGCACAATCTAATATCAACAAATTCCTGTATCTCTATTCATCAGAGGCAAGACCAAGGAGAACGCATGCAAATATGGTGAGGACATAATGGCATACATTATTGCACATTGTGTGCTTAATGATAAAACATATGTTAATGTACTTGTGATTACTTTCATAACTTGTTGTCAATCTGTTATACATGATTTGAAATTGTAATCAGATCCTTAATAACATACATGAACATTGAAACAAGTGTTTGGACCACAAACACATTTAGTGACATTTTGATGAATTTATGCAATGTTTGCCGCTAATGAAAACACTTCAACTGGCTTTACATAATGCATGTTTCTGATAATTGCCAATGTATGCACATTGATGGTGCACACCGCATTGTAACTTAAAGACTATCATTGCCTTACACAGTGTTTGTAGATTTCAAAGATGCTGATCTTAACCCTAACCCCCCTGAGTGCTAAAAAATGCTAATCCAAAGTCCCTCTCCAAACGCATGCGCCGTCGGTTTTCGATGACGTAGTCAACCGAGCCTATATAATGAGTGCAGTATACTGCACGAATGTGTAACTGAGGGCCGTGGCTTAGTGGTTGGAAGGTGGGGGCTTGAGAACGGAGGGTCCCCGGATCGAATCCCGGCAGGTTCCCGGAGATTTAGTTGGTGTTTTTTCCTCAAAAATTGTGATCCCGGTCAAAAATCCTAAACCGGGGTTAGGGTTATGGTAACATTTTTGTTTTTGTTTTTTTGTGTGTTCTATTAACCCTAACCCCCCTGAGTGCTAAAAAATGCTAATCCAAAGTCCCTCTCCAAACGCATGCGCCGTCGGTTTTCGATGACGTAGTCAACCGAGCCTATATAATGAGTGCAGTATACTGCACGAATGTGTAGCTGAGGGCTGTGGCTTAGTGGTTGGAAGGTGGGGCTTGAGAACGGAGGGTCCCCGGAACGAATCCTGGCAGGTTCCCGGAGATTTAGTTGGTGTTTTTTCCTCGAAAATTGTGATCCCGGTCAAAAATCCTAAACCGGGGTTAGGGTTATAATGGGCAAAATATACAAAATTTCTTTGTGCTCCAAGCCCATGACATATTGCTATTGAAATTGCACCTTTTGAAGACTGATATTAAATTAGATTATCTTATGTACCTAACTTGTAAATACTCCAAATAACCTAGGCACTAGTTGTTGTAATTTATATGGTCATATTCTTTAAGACAACTGTCACTTGATCTTGAGAAACAGTTATCTATCATCATAAACAAATCACTGCACTAGGCACCTTAATTGATATTTTGTGTTTGTTGTCTCTATGTAGGTGCTAGTGAAAGCCCTACACATACGTCCAGATCCTAATCTATCAGCTGAGGAGTGTTGTCTACGGGTGTCTCTACAGCCACTTAGGCTAAATATAGATCAGGTAAGATCATCTTTAGGGACATGTATCTTGGTTAAGCATAAAATGTAAGCAATATGCTGTTCCATGTTGCCTGTTTATTTATTACAAAGGTGTATAACCTGATTCAGTCCACTTTTTCTAGTCAAAATTGACACTATAGTATCAGAAGAAATCGCGTATTTTTCTCATTACCCCTGCATTACCATGTAGAGATAGAAAGTACTATGTGAAAAATTGGGTCACCCATCTTTATTAATATAATTGTGATAATATGATATAATGTTCTAGCAGTTTCATTTGACACACATGGCGATGATTTTGCATAAGAAATGAAATTAATTTGTTTAGGTCTACAATAGTGGTTCTTGTAATGTTGAAAGGTTCAAATCCCCATACATTTCAAAGCACTTAAGTATCACATGTACATATGATGCTGATATGTCAATTGTGTTTAATCTTTCAGGATGCTCTGTTCTTTCTACGGGATTTCTTTACAGATGTCTCAAATGAAGCAACAAAAGTACCCATATATCCAGGTAGGCATGACAATCATATTGTAAATCTTAACAGATAGGACCAGTGAAGAAATATTGGATCCATGCAGCTGTGAAGAGCAATCACAACATACAGGATCTTTTATCTTTATCTTTTTGGGATTGCCAATTATTTTGAGAAAGTAGTTAAAATCCAAAATGTGTGACCTGAGCCTTTACAATACTTCTCCTGGTTGGGGTTGTTACACCAATTGAACTTGTCCAAATCTGCAGTAACTATCCCCTCTCATTGGGAGGGACATTCATTGGAACAAGCACATTCAGGGCTGACTCATGGGGTGCAAGTAAACATGATAATTTGTGACATCATACCAACCAGGAGAATACATTAGCCTACTTGTATGACAGGGTTAATTGAGTTACCAAGAGTTTTGGAATAACCTATAATATTTTATTTTCAATCACTTTTAGTTTGATTTATATATCTCTATTGTAATGAACTTACTGAATACTATCAGCCGTTGGCACTGTCCATCAAAAAGGCAGTTATTTGTCTAAGTGTCTGCCTTGTGCCAAAGATTCTCAATCATAAGATTAAGCTGTATACATAAAGCAAACCCTTATGATAATCACTAACTAGCCCATTCCTTTTAATTTTTCCAGATATGAGGAGAGGGAGTATAAATGTGACCCCAACACCATCATCACCATGCATCAGTAGTCAGCCATCTCTTACATCGCAACACAGTTCAATAGCAACAACTCAAACCTCAATAGCAACCAGACACTCTTTACAGTTTGAAGAGGATAGCATTGGGTCTGCTGCAGAGATTGATGACTTTGCCCCTATGAGTACACGCACCCTTGTAGCCGATAGTGTACAGTATACCAGTACTACGCCTAGTGTGCAGTCTAATGACAGTTTCAGTAGCTCAATTGCTGCCAATACACCACCAGTGTTTTTCAGGTATGTTTAGCATTAAGTAATTTAGTATTGAGCTTACATAGTAAAATGCGATATTTAAAACAATGGGCATTATTAATATCATAGTTATTATTAGAAATCATGGATTATAACCAAATATGTCAAATATCTTTACTCTGTATATGATAGCTATAGTTTGGCCTTTGCACATCATCATCGAGTGTTGATGATCAAACTCATATGCGTTGGTTACCAAAACATCAGTTAGTGTTTTTAAGCATATGATATCACATTTTGCAATGAGAGGCTGATCAGTTTGTCAAGGACGGACATGTCACGGACGGACATTTTTAAATGGATTATTAACATAAACTACTTGCACTTATTCAAATGTTTTATGTATTATGTTGAAGAGTGTCATCAACTTCATTGACATTTATTAAAATGTTCGTGGGTGTGGTTTGTTACTAAATGAGACACAGTTAAATATTTGCGTCACGGATGGACAATATGTTAACCTTAAACTGATCAGCCTCATGACTAATGTTGATTTCCTTTGATAGGGATTGCCATTGGTTATCAGCCTCAGATAACCTAAAAGTATTATGTGTAATATCCAATAGATGTTGACTATAATCATTCCGTTCCACACCAGTGAGGCCTGAACAACTCATATTTTGCACTCTGTTGATGGTCTTGTAATATTTTCTAAATATTTTATTATGGTTTATAGATCTTTTGTCTTCTCACCCGATGTACCAATCAAATTGGATTACGAAGGAAAACGTGTTGATATGGAACAAGTAAGTTTAAAAGGCTAAGATTACTCACAATATAATCTCCATCGGAATTCGTTATATATTCAAATACACACTTAAAATTCCTGGCATATCTTAAGTATTTTAAGTATCAAGTAAGGTTATGTAAACTATCAATTTGTGATAATAATTTCCCACATTTCCCCGCTTCTCTTTTGTCGACAAGCATGATGGAGAAATAATATTAATTCCATCGAATTAAACATGACATCAAAGTTACTTAGTTCATTAGGTGGAAGTGATAATAATAATTAATTCAATGCACTTGGTTCACACTTTTTTGGCAAAGTTTTATATTAACAAATACAAAAACTAGCTAACACCCGCGGTAAATATCAGTGAACCAATGTTTCCTAAACAAACAATGAATTAAAACAAATCACATACACTGTACAGCGCACACAGAGTGCAAATAGACATTTTCAATGCACTCCACGTATTCTAGTTTCCTGCTTCCTGGTTGGTTCGAAACCACTAAAAGTGTATGAATAAGTGTTTCAATGGCACCCCTGCAACCAAGCATCAGTTGAAATCGATGAGGAGTTAAACAAGTTTCAACTTTCTTCATCCAATCCCTACTGTTGGGAGTATCTTGTGATTGCTATGATAGGAAAACTGTTATTACCTTTATTTCCAATACAGGGAACATTGATAGGTCTTCTAGTTGGTTTAGGACAACTCAACAAGTCAGAATTGACTCTAAAAAGATTATTAAACAGGCATGGGTAAGTTGTAAGAGTGGGCTCTACTGTACTGTAAAGAGTACCAACATCTACTAATTTATCATATTTTGTTTATGTTATCAAATTGATTTACATATTTTCTATAGTAAGTTGTTTGAGATATCCATTCTATGTAGGCCTATAATATATATACAAACAAAGGTGCTGCGTAGGTTTGATTAAAATAGATAATAATGTCCAGAAAATATGAAATATGGTTCAAACCTAATGATTTTATGTATACTATGTATTAAAACTTACCCAGTGATGGGCTCAATATTTCTCAAGTAAATTGGGACACATTTTATGCTTATTGCATTTGGAATAAGACACAGAACCAAATTCAAATGTCATTACTTCTCATTTTCTTCTCAGCACATATTCTAGTGATAGGTGCGACATTTCAAGGACAACAAATTTGTGCTAAATACTTTGTTGCGATCACAAAATGTGCTGATGCCATCCTCAACTCAGTTAAAGTTTCCTGTCGTCTGCTTTCAAACGCATACCATGGTTCTATTCAATTGTTATCAAAAAGGATAGTAAACATAAGTATTGTGTAATATAAGCCAATTTTATATAATAGTTCTATATCCCAATTTACATTTGTCAGTTTGTTAGGTATAGATAAGTTGCTGGTGTATGTCATGAATGAGTGGGCCCTGGATATCAAGAAGAGGCAATTACCCAGCATTCTTGGTGGTGTCGGACCTATGCATTCATTAGTACAGTTAGGTGAGTAAATATTATTTTGAAAGCACTGCTTTTTATAGAAAACTGTTTCGTTAAAAAGAAGTGTATTTAGCCTTTAACAACTTGAATATAATGACAAGGATATCTCAGTTATTATTGCTTCTGTTTTATTTATGATTAGAAAATTCAGTTTTTGGTCTCAACACAAAGTAGAATAAGTACCTGTTGCTACAACGTTTGTCAGCAGACTTATGACTCTCATGACCTTTCGGGAACCTGACACAGGAATTATTACATAGTCCCTTGGCAATCACCAATGAACCCCATTTTTTATTGAGGGATGGTTGACTGGCATTGATGTATATGACCCCTTTGACACCTCTATGTGATTGTTTGTGTGTTTCAGTTCAAGGTACAGTTGATTTGTTCCGCCTTCCCATAGAGCAATATCAAAAGGATGGTCGTCTGATGAGGGGTATCCAGAGAGGTGCAAATTCATTTGGTACATCAACTGCTATGGCATGTGTGGAACTTACTAACAGGATGGTTAGGGTTATGCAGGTTGGTATATTAACTAATTATATAGAGACCTCCCGTGTTCGGGATTAGCGGCCATCTTGGAGGTCTCTATTATTAAGGCCAAACAAAGAAGAAGGTCCGTCTCAGAAGCCCGCCGGCATTGGTATGTGAAATGTGAAATGAGCTACGGCGTGTAGGTCTAAGCGCTGGGGGCTAAAAAACTTCTTTCTTTTTTTGATTTTTTTTTTTTTTTTTTTGATTTTTAAAAAAAATGTTTTAAAAAGTTCTCTGTAAGCTTGGATAAGCACACAAAAAAATCGCAACAAAAAAAAATGGCAAAAAAAAAAAAATGCATACCTCATAAGCCTATTTTCTATTTTTTTTTAATTTTAAAAATCGCACAGCACTTATCTTTTTTGCACAATGTTTCTTCTTTGTTTGGCCTAAAGTAATTCTTGGCTAGAGTGATTGCTCCGATCACTTTTTTAGGCTATGATTTTTTTCTTCACATCATGATAATTTGATTTCAGAAGAATCCCCATATTTTTCTCATTATGTCTGTAAAATCTTAGAGGCCAGAAATGTTCCATTTAGAAATTATAGGCTAAAATGTGGTAAATTACTGCCAAAGGTGATAAACCACCAGCCAGTTTGTGTACTACTCAATGGGCAAAATTCTTGTGACCTTGTGCTTCTAAAATTAGAACCATTAGAGTTATGCAACTCAAACTTTGGAATGTGACAATTTTAAGGATGGCCTTTCATGTAAAATAGAAAACATCAAGTTATACTAATTTTGAGGTCATTCACCAGGTTGTATTGAATGAGGAGAATAGTGGGTCTGAACCGTGTTGGCAGCTAATCCAAAACATGCAAGGTTTCTGTTAAGCTTATTCTTTTTTCGGCTGCTGTGGTGTGTGTTGAACTCACGAACTGGGTGGTCAGCAAGGCTCAAAATAAGCGGGCGCTGGCAATTTTTACCCCTCGGTCCTGCTATAGCGCCCGGTAATGCTGAAAAATAAACAACCGAGCGCTGATATTTTGTCCAAACTAGCGCCCATTGACGATCGGGAAGCTTGCCCAAGACATCGAATTTCGTGTTGACAATGCTGCCACGCTGGATTTAATAAAAAGTTAGCTCCCGGTAGACTGAAAGTAGCTCCTAGTTCTCAATAAATCCCATGATCCGAGCGCTACTTTTGAAAAAAAGTAGCTCCCGGTAAAAAAACTGTTATCTTTAGCCTTGGTGGTCCAATAATAAAAATTCATAGATATAATTCAAAAGTTGAACTCTCTGTTCAAGATAGTTTTGATGTCCCATCGGATGTCTTTCTCTATGGTGTATTATCGCTGATATAGAGTTGCCAGAAGGTGTTGACTCATAATGAGCTTGCTCATTATGAGTTCTAATCTCATCTGTTCTCAACTATACTCAATGTAGGATCTTGATTCAATTAAGATATTAATGGAACACTTGTCTCACCATAAACTATAATGCTGTTTATATTAATACTTATTATCAGTGACACACACAAATCCAGCTTTCATCAAATTGCTGCCATACTATGGTATCCCTTCAGTTAGTTTCCTTGAACAGGCAGTACACACCGCAACTACCAGGGTTGGATTCCCGGATGAAATTCACAGTACACTTAATTTGACATTTTAGTGCTGTAAGCCTGTATCACACATTGTTTGGAGAATTCATATATCCCTGGGAGTATATTGTGCAATGCTGCTATGGAGACAAGGAAAGTAATCTCTTACCCAATTGTGTGTTTATGATTATATTGTAATTATGATCTGATTGAATTATAGCAGTACGGATTAGTATGCCATGTGTTATGACTGGTAAAAATGCCTATTTTCTCTCCAATGATACAGACTGCAGCAGAGACTGCTTATGATATGGTATCCCCAGGACCCAGTGTGACTCAACGTGCTATTACATACGGTCCATTTGGTCAGCAAAGATTAGCAAGACAACCTACAGACTTCAGGGAAGGCATGGCTAATGCTATCACTGTTGTTAGAGAGGTAAGAGTTTACAGAGATAAGTAACATGTGTCAAGAAACCAGTTAGTGAGTGTCTATAGTTTGATCAGCAGCGAATGAATACAGAATGATGCAGGCTCGCTGAACGCAACAAGCGCACTATGCATCATATGCAGTCAGGGAATACTACAAGTCAAAGTTATGGTTATTTTTACTATGAGCTTCTGTGACAAATGAAAAGTGCTTCCATTGTTTGCTAATATGTACTCTGTAGGGACTGATACACAATAGATTCTATTGGCATTTGTCAGCATTAACATCAATCAACACATTTTCTTCTCTCCATAATGAGATTGATTAACACTTAATGTGGTTTTAAATCAAGTGTACGTATTGTGTCAGGTCAATTGTACATTCGTTTTCACCCTTCATATACACTGGTTACTGTTTTGAAAATTAAATCAAAATAGCATAGTATTGATTATAGGTCAATAAATGCGTATGTGTTGTTTCGAGTGAAATAAGACAAATCAATGCACGTGCGCTGATGGTGATGTGTGATTAATGGCACGACCCCGCAGGGGAGTGCTATTGTGAGCATATCAACATTTGCGCAAGTGCATTGATTTTTCTAATTTTTCGAGAAACAAAACATATGCATGTATTGACCTAATTCATACACGACACTAAACAAATCAAAATTTACAATTTGAGCATAATTTTTATCTATGTAAAAACGAAGGAAAACATGTTAACAAGTTTGCTAACACCCGCAGAGAAAATTGGTGAACCCGTGATTCCTGAACAATGAATGACGCGGAATGCATTAGACACTTTCAATGCACTCCGCGTATTTTAGTTTCTTGCTCTCTGATTGGTTCAACACTACTAAGAGTGTATGAATATAATATAGGGCACTTTTTTACCATATCCATTGTGATTGTTTCATTAGGGCCTTGGAGACACAGCCAATGCCATGATGCAGGTAGCAGTAGAGGAGCATGAACACAAGGGATATTCAGGAGCAGTAGGTGGTATATTAAGACAAATACCACCAAGTGTTATTAAACCACTCATCCTAGCAACAGAGGCTACATCTAGCGTACTGGGTGGTATGCGTAATCAGATGCTACCAGATGCAAGGAAAGAAGACTCTGATAAATGGAAATCTGAAGAGAGATAAGATGTCCCAACCAAGAAAGGGTCATCATCTAACCACTCATCCTAGCAACAGAGGCTACGTCTAGTGTACTGGGTGGTATGCGTAATCAGATGCTACCAGATGCAAGGAAAGAAGACTCAGATAAATGGAAATCTGAAGAGAGATAAGATGTCCCAACCAAGAAAGGGTCATCATCTAACCACTCATGCTTTAGTAGGCATCTGGACATTATACATATTATGTGTGCATATATAATTGTGATGAGCAAGTAATTAATGAGCACAGAAATTCTACCACTGACGCGTATGCGAGTTTGGTTGAATTATGTCTAAGGATATTAGAGCAATGAAAGCCACTAATAGTGTCTGGATGAGTGACCATGTCACCTGTGCTTTCAGATCTTTAATATATGTAAATTAGTGACGCGATCAAGCGGAATGAGTCTGATGTCGGGAACATTGATTTTTGAGTTACAGGTAAAAATAAGTGACAAATCCTTATGTTTTACTTTGTTTTCTCAGTTGGTAAATTGTTTGTAATTTGAAAATTAGAAGTTCAATTTTAGTGGGATTTATCCATACTGTCACATTTTCCACCTGCTTTTAAATGATGGACAAATATCAAAATTGAAAGCTAACGACATGTGACTCATTTCACTTGATCACGTCACATTATGATATAAATATTTTGCCAGCTCATGTACTATTTAATCCAAGTAAGTTGAAACCACCAATTGAAAAAGTGCTCAACCCAAGGGGAGCAAATATAATTAAATATCAGACTTGAGTTATTACATAATACTTGACAGAACTGTTTGGTGAGGGCTTGAAACAAAATGCATATGTACTATCGGGTTGATGTTGTTTTTTGTTCAGTGGCAGCGCCAGCATCATAATTTTTTTGTGGGAGGGGGGGGCAAGATTTTTTCTTTTAGGGGGGCATGAAGAAGATGCGCGCAAATTTTAAGCTAAAATTGTCAACACGGTTTCTAACCATGTGCAAACAATTTCTATTAACGTAAGAGTTCCTGTGGCGCCACCACTGTTTTTGTTTTGTTTTGTTTTTTGTTTCCTTAAGGCAGGTGACATTTGGCAAATAGGATATTTAGACTTTTTAAGATTTGGGAATGTGTTTTATGTGTTTTGTACTACAGCTGTTTGGAGTCCTTTGTATTGATAACATTGTCCCATTTTCACTCTCTGTTGAATTAGCATATTTGACAATTTAAGATTTTGTATAGCAATTCAAAATTAGAATGTTTCTAATTCCATTTATTTCTGAAAATGTTGGTTCTCCTTGTTATCTATGTATTAATGGTCCACCAAACAGCTGTGTGATTGAACAATGAGAGGCCAATACTTGGAGATGGAAGGGAAATATTCATAATGAATTGATTAGTCCATTACACTTCCATGTGATAGTGATGCCATCTTATACCCAGCCCAATACTAGACTCGATCCTCATGTCTTCCTATTTTCCACACGGCCCCTGCGAGGGTGCTCAAATGTGAAGACTGAAAAAAATACAGTTCTAAAAGTGTGTGCTGATAAACTCGTGAATACACATGAGCTTATTCACGCACCAGTGCGCCGGTAGTTTCACGCGGCGTTGTACACAGCGTGGTGCGATAGGGCGCACGATTTGCATCCCTGTGGCGCAGCATGACAATCGTTCGATGCTACTGCCTTTGAATTGGACCAATCGGGTGGTATTTCTGTTGTTGCCGTGTTCAAATGCACATGCTCTGTATTGGTATGCATATCGTATATGCAAAGTTCACGTGGAATTCCACATGAAAACCGCACACTTTTTGGACATACTATTTTCCCAGTGCCTATATTTGGTCCGCCATTTTTAAAGACGGCGGCCATATAGAGGGACGCAGGGACCCAGTCTAGCCCAACACCTGCCTTGTTTGGGCCAGTTCCTTAAGTAGGTTTGGGCAATTCAATATTGCTGTCAATGAAGCTGTGACATCACTATCTTAAGGAAGCAAAGTGGACTAGTATAGAGGAATAGGTGCAAAAGTGCAATTCAACTTTATCTTGTATGACTTGTTACATGCCATAAACTAAGGTCAAGGTTAATAGAACTTTGTTGTTTTGTAATATCATGGGAGGTGTAACAGGATATAGTGTACAGCTCTATGTATGTCAATGTGTAACCAAAGAATGTTTGATAGTGCAATACTCGTACCTGGCTGACCTGGCCCTTTGGAGTCGATGATTATAATAAGAAATGAAATTTGTTGGGAGGCATGGAAAAAACACTGAAAGGTTTGTGTAGCTAGTTCCATTTAACACTTCCAAATATAAAAAATTGAAATTGCTATAAAAAGAATAGCTGAAAAGTATAACAGTTTTCCATTTAACAAGCACTAAAATGTGATACCTCCAAAAAATGCAGGTATGTTAAAGTAAGCTAACCATACTCTGGTTTTAGCCTCCCAATAGTAATAGAGTCCATTGTTGTAAGTGTGCTTGTATTGTAATGGATGTTGTATGTGTGAAATATATGAAATATTGATTTAATTGTTTCAATGTCTAGTGTTAAGAGATTGGTGAAGGAAAGTACTGAAATGAAAACACTTGTATGTCAATATACCTGTAAAATACGTGTAGGTATATAAAAACATGGATATGCACTGGGACAAGCAATAAAAAACAAAAAATAATGTAACAATAAAGACCAATGTTTCAAGTGGATATACCACCCTTCATCAGGGACAAAATATTTTTTAAAAAGGAGTAAGAACTATAAAAAGATAGTGAACTAGACGAGTTCACCACTATAATTATAGCACAATGTCAGTAAATGATGTTGCCTACTAGACATCCAAATTACCATTGTAAAGCTCAGTTGATTCTGTTATATAAATATGGGTTCAGTTTGATATAAAGAGATTAATGTCTTTAAGAGGATGGATTCTATGAAATAAGTCGTACGTAACACATGAAAACAGTAGGTGTTCTACACCCCAATTTAGTTACAGAAAGTGTCCAGCAAGCACAACATTGTGCATTATATGTTAGTAAAATAATTATTGAGCCCAAATCGCGTAGTTATATAGAACAAAACATCATACTTATCATAAAACAAATAAAAACTGCCATCACTCAACATGCCATTTTTAAAATTCGCGGTGATCGAAAGTCCCGGGATCATGGTTATTGGTGCTCTAATTTACGCAAGTGCATCGTGTAACTATGACTTCATATTGATGTCAGGACTTTCGATTGTTGCGAATTTTAAAAATTGCATGTTGAGAGATGGCAGTTTTTAATTTAATTTAATCAGTTGTGATTTGGGCGTGATAATTCTTTTTCTAACATAAAATGCGCAAGGTTGTGCTTGCCGGACACCTCCTTTAAGGTTAGACAAACTTCCACTGGTATTTTGTACCAACAAATTTACTATTTTTCCTAACAAGACCACACAGTCTATTTTACCCACCCAAAGTATTGTGCAACAACCTGACTTGAAATATGATAAAGAGTATGTCCCACATCGGTCTGGTTTGCAATGTGCGGTAACATAATCCGAGTTCTAAACAAGCTTTCAATGTTTCTGTGGAAAGTTGTATTGTATTGTATTCTATTGAAAGTATGAATAAAGATATGTGTATAGAATTGATTGGTGTGTAAAGAGTATGCAAAGTAAGTTAATGTTACTCAAGATTATATGATTGATTGCCAAAGGATGATTAGTGAGAATGCTGCAATATAAGACTTTTTATATTAATTACACATGTGTGTAGTTTATTGCTATTATATGTTTAATTTACTTGCTTATGTAAATATGAGTTGAAGGGGGAAATTGTATAAAATTTGGTGTGTATGAAGTATGATGTAAACAAAAAGTCATGTTACGAAAGTTGTCATATACAAGCATATAATTATGTAACAAGTGCCATATCATTATAATAAGCATCAAGCAATATAACCTTTTGTGTATAAATTGGTGAATATTGGTAACAGAATCACAAAGTTAAACTTGAGACTTGATGTCGTGTATTTCAGTGCTGTCTAATATAGCCTACTGAGCAACTTCAGGGCCCAATGATATAAGGGGTATTCCCGGGATAGTAGATTATCACATTTCATTGTATTATCATCCGGCCCTTCAGCATGTATAGAGTGATACATCCTATGTATAACCTTTCGACAGGCTGTTCTAAACATGCATAAGGGCCAAAAACACTATCTAAAAATCTTGTCAATGCTCTTGCCCCTGAACGTGTATAAAGCAACACTTCTTATGCATAACTGCTGGACAGTCTTACTTAATGTATGCTGAAGGGCCAGAAAAACATAAGGTTTTGACAGAACAGCAACAATTTGTGATACTGATGTGCTGGCATATATACCCACACAATCAAAGACAAAAGCTTTATTGATCAGTGGAATATGCTCAGGGATGTAGCTACACTGGTCGGGGCTGGTCGGTAGCGACCGCCACTAAGGCTAAACAACCGGCACTCACTGCAATTTTCAGGCAAATTAATCAGCACTAAAGACTCCAAAATTGAGGAAATGTACATAAAATACCACAAAATGGCTGAGAATGCCAGAGCGTGCCAATAATGTGTGAGATTTTAGCCGGCACTAAAATGTGGCTAGCTACAACCCTGAATATGCTCTGACGTCACTGCACAGAGGTAGACGAACAGAATATTGTGGAAGATTGTGTTGTATCAAATCTACTAGAAAGCACACTGACTCACCTGGAGTCAAGATTTTTGATCACATTAAACTTTCATTGTTTACTATATTTGTTACAATATGATCATATATCAAAGCTTTGCTTTTCAGCATTACAAATGGTATGTATTTAAAAAGCTTGTTTTTCCTTTATGCAGATATTCTTTTCACAACTACATTTATTTTTTGTTCATATCTGTTATTTATCATTTGCTCATAATTTGAAATTTCAATGCATTTTTAGTTCAATTTAGCCTTGTGTTTCTATCAGTGCCTGTCGGTAAATTATGCAACATTGGCTAATTTAATTTTCTTTAATAAGCTTATGTATATTGGGGTTACTATGACAAGCCGTGGTATGCAGTGAAATGGATAACATTTCATTTTTAATGTAAATATGTAAGATAAGTTATATATCATTATTATCATACACAGTATTGTATATTATATGCATAATTCTTATATAAATGACCATAATAAAATTAATCAAGTGCTATCATTGCTGATATACAACTGACTTGTTTGTTTGCATTTTAATTTATTGTCTGCAACTGCTAATCAATCCATGAAGTATTTCCCCCCAACACTTATAGATTAAATTATCGAGCATGTTCTGATAGGAAAATAAACTGACCTACAAAAAAGGTAAAGGTTATCGATCCTGTAATCCCAGGAACAGAGTGCCCATCTCTCTACAAAAGGAAATTAATATTATTAAATTAATATTATTTTCATAATTGTACTGAGGTTCCTTTTACTAATCACATGTACAGTCAGCACGCAGGTATCGCTTTAAATGAGTGACCTTGCCGATTTCTAACCCACGCAAAGATCAATTTCAGGATGTCAACCTTGCGCTAAAACCTTACGAGAAGTTTGTTTTCCCTGAATTAATTGAGGTAGGGTTAGCTTGCAGCCATGATGGCGAAGTAGGTGGATTGTTCGTAATTTTCTCTATAATATGATGCCAAATCTGACATAATTGGTCCACAAACAGTGATTTTATCGCTAATTTTAGAATTTAATAACTTTTGTGACTTTGCTTCTTGTATCTATTCACTTGACCGGACTAAAATTCGTACGATATTTGAAGAGCAATTTCCGTACTAACGGAATCTTAAGCTTTAATTTCATATCAAAAACATTGATGCCCGACTTCTTTTTTGATAAGAAAAACCGAGTTTGATTTTCACCGATTTTCGGTCAGAAAACGAAACTTACGATCCCCCGTAGGCCTCGCCAACTTGATTTTTAGTTTCCCGTAACACGCCCGCGCTTTATTTTCATGCCCGCATTTGAATTCATTATTATTGAAATTTTTGAGAAAAAATACCGTTTTTCCAATGAAAACGTCCGAATTCATGCATTTTGTGTGATGAAATTGTGAAATGTTTATTCATTTTGACCAGAATAGCCTTTCTGTAAAAAAAAAGAAAAAGACATTGTGTAGCGCAGAAGGACCGATTTCGAACCCCGGACCTCCCGCTCCCAAAGCGAGCCATTTACCATCTGAGCTATCAAGCGGATCTGAATATAATCGTGAGATTTAACACTTGATCAACAACCCATTGACGCTACGAAATGAATTTAGATCGAGACAAGATTCGAGGAGCTATTTTATAAGCATTCACTTGACCGGACTAAATAATTTTATACAATTGTAAGCATGTTTCTAGTTACAAAAGACTATGAATATTATGATACGATGGATAAAATTGATGCCTGATTCTTCAGAAGCGACTTTTTTACCGTGAATTTGGCTTTAGTTTCGTCAAGTTTTTCTTGAATTCGGGTTTGTCGGATTGCAATAATTTGCACCGAAAATACAACATGTCATGAAGTTCACAGATAATATTAGATAATATTATTTGCATAATATGCCTTTTTACTATACAATTTCATGGCAAATGTGTTTGAAATGTGTGATTATAATCATGAAAAGAGCTCATTTACATCGTGCTATTACGAGGTCAACTATGACTGCGAAGCCGTAACGCTACGGGTGAGTACTTCCGGGTCGCTTTGCTGGGTTAGAAAAGGAACAGCTTTTCGCGTGGCTGCATACTGACTGTGTAATAAAGAGTTTATCTCAATCTCACATATTGTTCATTTTCATGCAGAGAATTTTACTTTGTCTTTACAAACAGGTGATAAGTTTCTTTTTTGTCGCTCGGTTTATGTTACAATTTTCCAAACTTGGTACTCACTTTTGCATAACAAATATATGAATATATTACTTCAATGGTTCACGAGTTGTACTTTCATGACTTCACTAAACATTGTTCATTATCTTCCATCTTGCATTTTTAGAAACAACATCAGAGAAGCTCTGTGTCTGATATTTAAAATGGTTGCAGTCTGTACCCTCCTCTGTGACAAAATCATCTCTCTTTAACCCTAACTCCCACGGCTATGTTTTTGCGTGTATCGGGGGGAGGGGGAAAAAGTACCATTTTTTTAACCCGAAAAATCACCGAGCACCCCCCGGGAGTCGATCCCGGGACCCTTCGCACCCAAGTCTGTGCCCCTATCAACTGAGCTAACTCCCCAGCGCACATGCGGCCACAAACTTCGTGGCCACATATGCCTGCGGTAGGTGACGTAATCGAGCCAATGCAGCAGCACGCGCGTGGAGATAGTTTTATTTTGGATGATTTTGTATGGTCTAGTGGGTTAGTGGGGTGTATGTTCTTTTTTTGGCTATGGTGTTTTTTTCACATCAAGATATTTTGATATCAGAAAAATCCCCATATTTTTTCTATTATGTCTGTAAAATCTTGGGGGCAAGAAATGTTCCATTTAGAAATTTTAGGATAAAATGTGGTGAATTACTGCCAAAGGTGGTTAACCACCAGCCAGATTGTGTATTACTATACATCATAAATATTCATTAGCTAATCGCGGTTTCCTATTGGTCTATTCCGTTAGCTACGCACTTCAGTATTTAGCCTACTTCCTCGCGTACGGGAAAGACGCAGACGCGGGGAAAAAATAAGGAGGCAACTACTGCACCCCCTGAACGAAACAGTCTCATCCCCTGAACGAAACAGTTCAACAAACATATACACGTCACATTGTATAGAACTTTGCATTCTGGCGACGAGCATGGTTATTTTGTTGTTGTCAAAATGGCGTCGTCTGCTGCTGGTCGTTTCGCGGAACTGTCAGAGACGGATTTAGTTGTAAGTTTTTATAATTTCATGATGAATATTTATGATGTATAGTAAAACAAATACAACATGGTTTATATCGGGAAGTAGTGTGAATTACTGGCCCCTCGGTGTCGGGAAGTAGACGCACTCATCCAACACCTCGGGGCCAGTAATTCACACTACTTCCCTCTATACCATGTTGTATCTGTATACTACTCAATGGGCAAATTTCTTGTGACCGTGTGCTTCTAAAATAAGAACCATTGGAGTTGTGCAACTCAAACTTTGGAATGCTACAATTATAAGGATGACCTTTCATGTAAATAGAAAACAATCAAGTTGAAAATCAGGCCAGCAATCAGAACATCTACCTTTAAACGATAAAAAACCCTGTCAGGTTGGGCGTTTTGTTGTTTTTGTTTCATTTTCACAAATTTTGGTGAATTTCTACAATTGTTGACATTTAAAAAAAAGAAGAAAAAAAATGGCAAAACATTTCAAGAATTATAACAAATATATTTCAGAATGATTTTGTAAAAATGAAGAAAACAAATTGTGCATATTTGGGTTGGTTGGGCCATAGAACAGGGTTTTTTGTCTTACCTTTCTGTCTATTGCCATTTTAAAGTTATCTTATTGTTTGCAATCACTGAATGATCATTCCAATGACATGTATTAGGGTACCAAAGCTTGCCTGATATGTTTCTGATGTTTTCATTTTAGGCATCAAGATTTTATTAAATGAAGAGGTATGTAAATACAAATAGATCAGTATTTACTGTTCAATACTATTCAGTAATCAGGAATGTTCCCTATCTGATGCCATATTTTGCCTGAAAAATATTTCTTCTCATAATATTAAAAATACCTAAATTACTCTGGTAACAGCTTTAGTAATTCTACTCATGATATCGACTCTCACAAGAAACAATATTTTGGTAAATAAACAAAGATAAGTATCTTTATTGAGATTTCCATCACCATATATTTGAAGTCGGGTGGGAACCGGCATCATCATCATTTTCATGTTGGAATACAATACAATTAATTACTTGCAAGTCTACGTTTTAGTTGATTTCAACAATCAAACCTTCACACATGTGAATGGATCATTCTCCATACCTTAAATCTCTCGCTGTTATTTGATTTGGGAGAAACAAGATCCTATTTGCCATGATTAAATTACCATAAATTTGATGTCCTAGATGTATATCACCTCTTTTGAATATGAATATTATAGTCAAGTTGATGTCCTTGAGTATACTACTGTATTTTGATGTCCTTTAGATCTATCACTAGGGGTAGGAAACACCCAGAGAATATTTATTTCTCACCACCACTATATTATATAAGGTAGGAAGAATCGAGATTGCATTTTTTACACCCCCCTATCTATCGCCTCTTCTTATTGAGTATGAATGTTCAAATCATTTGGTTGACCTTTGTGTCTTTCACCTCTTGTTATTCTTGAGTGTGAATATTGAAGTAATTTTGATATTCTTATAGTCGCCGTCAGAGAAGCTCAGCACTGGGCCTTTCATGAGTGCACTTAATAATGAGCGTGTGGGCGGTAGCACTGGGATTTTCATGCATTCCCTTAATAATGAGCATATGGGCGGTTACATTCTTGATGATATTAATACAATGGGGCCAATTGGATGTGCCTGTTGATCAGCTCAATATCCTGCTGCTCTATTCCACCAATGGGAACTGCACTTCTGTGTTTACACTTATCATGCGGTCCTAACAGAAAACATGCTGAATTTGTTTGCAACTGCCTATAACATACAACACCCCTTTTATACAAATCCATCTTTCTGCAAGATTACAGCCAAATTGCAGTGTCTTCATAATGCAATTCAGTGTGCTAATCATCCAAATTGGGCTGTGTGCTGCATCAACATATTGGTTGTAGAAATCAAATATCCATAGGTGATCAACCACCACCAGTGAGCTACACATAGTAATCCCACGTCAGATTTGTGTTTTCTTGAATATGAATAATATAGTAGTTTTAATATCCATTTGTATGTATAGTTATAGTCCTTTTGATATCCTCTAGCTCTATCACCTCTTCTTATTCTTATTCTTGTGTATGTTAGGTGCTGATACTTTCACTTTACCTGGTATATTCCTTGATAAGTCATTGTCCTGGAGAGTAAAAATATGTAAAAAATGCAATTAATACGAGAATAACAGTTGACTCAAACCGTAACAGAAATAAATCTTGAATCTTGAATCTATATCACATATCACTACATGTAGACATGAGATGCTGGAACTATAACTGTTAAATTAAAATTGATTGCAAACCTGATTACACCTAAACTCTTCAGTACATTACATCATACGCCATACTCTGCCTATTTATTATATACTGTAAAAGTAGAAATTGTCATGGGGTTTTTATTTTCGCTGATTTCGCGAATCAATCCTCATCCGCGAAAATATAAACTCGCGAAAATTATTGACTTCCATTGACTTTTGTTCAAAAATGTTGAAAATCACGAAAATAAAAAATCGCGAAATGCCTGTTATGACCATTTTCGTGAAAATATCTTATCGCGAAAATATTGACTTTTACAGCACCCATAATGCTTCTTACCTTCACACTTTTAAACAAGTCTTTTTCCCTTGATGAAGCTTCCTTTGTATGCTGAAACATGTTCAATGCTGTCTTGGCAGCTGAAATAACAAGCATTTGATTTTTTCATTTATTTTCAATTAAAGAGAATGCACAAGCTTATATTCAAGTGAAATCAAATCATAAGGTATAGGAGAAACAATCTTATTTATATAATGACTGAAATCTGTCCTTCATTAAAGAAATACAATAAATAATACATCTTTGATGAATATACACAAATTATTCTTAATTTACAATGAGGAACAAAGTTATAACTAACAAATGTGCCTTCAACAAATGGGGAAGGAATATTCTATATACTTCAAAACCTCACATTCCTAACCTTGGTTTAATAGACAAATCCTTACCTCATACTTGAATAACACCCATTCTTACGTTCAAATATTCAATATACTTTTTTTTGAACATCTGAGATAGTATTTTTGTGTATTTTGCATTTGTTGGTCAACCTGAGGTTAGGTAAATTAGGTAACCCGAGGTCAAAATGCATATGAATTATTCCATACGTGCATATAAGGCAAATTAAAAAACAAACATATTTAGTGTCCGGTCTTTTCTAGCACAAAACCACCCTTCTTAGCGATAAACTTTTCGAACCTTAAAGAGGATGAGGCCTCTTTAAATGGTTTTTATTTCATGGTTCTGATAGGTTGGTTACCACAAAACTTGTTTAAAATGCATATAAGAAAAAAACAAAAAGCTGTTACAAACATCTCAAACTCTGAAACTGAAACACATGAACACAAAATTTAAGACTGAAATTAAGAAATAAGAAAAAAAATTGTAGCAGACCTAAAAAAGGAAGCAGGAAGGGACGCTAAACATGTTTTTTGCCTAACTATGAAGTTTTTTATTTACCTTTCCCTCTTCTTCCTGATCCTGGTGTAAGCTTTACTTTATACCTGTAGGTGTCAAATACATAGATCAGAAATATTAAAATGTCATAGAAATTTATTAACATTTCATTCAGCATATCTATTTTTTCATGTTTTACACCAATAAGCATGAAAGTGCATGCTTATACTGACGAACAGCGTGTAATTTACCAAAAATTCAAATGCAGAATGAAAATAAATAAGAAAAAGGTAGAAATTCTAGAGGCCAAAGATATCTTATACTGGCATAACAATAACAAACACTTACTTGTAATTTTGCATAGTAGGATATGGGGCACACACAGGTAAACCAAACATGAGTAAGTCCTCTGTGTGGGGACAGCCAGTCAAAGTGTCTACAATGGATACACTCTCCTGTGAAAACAAACAAAATACAGGTAAACCAAACCCAGACTAAGTCTTCTGTATCAGATAGAAGTTTAACATTTCACATGAGCCACTGAGCATAAATGTTGTTGTTACAACAGGCTTCATACTCAATTTAGGTGTTGTGGTAATAAAAGGTGATAATGATGCAAGCATTGGCATATAGCAACAAAAACCAGTGCAGCTACATCTATACTCTATTTGGTATCCTCTGGACAGTGACGTAACTTAACAGGCGCAGTTTTCACACACACGTATGTATCTGCCACCTTTCAACGCTTGTGTGTATATGCTAGCGCCGCGAGTAGGCGCGAGTTATGTGCTGCAAATAGTAAGTCAAATACGCGGTTACGTCACTGTCTCGTGATGGCCAAATTGACTATAGTGTTTGGTTTTCTGTGGCAGTGAAATGTCCACATCTTTCAATGATGCAATTATACATATGTTGCATTTGTCTTCTGCACGGGCATTTTCAAGGAAAAATAAGATGTTAAAAATTGTTAACTGGAAATGTGCTTCATTAAGAAAAGAATCCTGTTCCTATAATTGTCCTAATATTTTCTCCATAGCTTACTCCCATCTTAGAACAATGTTTCCAAAAAGCTTGTACCTTTTAACATGACTTGATTAAATAAGCTTATTATTAGATTTAGCAGCCTATAGTTGCACTTACCTCCATAAGTTTATTGTACTCCTCTTCTGCTTCTTTGTCATCATCAGAATCCTGGGTAAGCAATTCAAAAACAATTGGAGTGATGAATTATTACAAAGATATAGTCATACTTGCCTTACCTATGCCCGCTGTGTAAAAATACAGTTGTTGGAAGCCTTCACAACTTGTCATGGATTTCTTATTTTAAGGGGGAATATAGCCCTTTTCTGTTTGACTAAGTTATAAACTAAAAACATATGCTAATATGCAATGTCTTCTATAGCTCATAAACACAGTTGTGAACAGCACCTATGTGAGCTGGGGGTGAATTAGTACCAGAAAACTTCTCTTGTTTAACTTATTTACAAGCTGCAAGTAAATATCATCTAATCATTTTGTATGTAACCATTTTGCTATGAAACATCCGCTCTCGGATGGATTGTTCTCTTTTTTCAGGATAACTAAAAATCCCCATGGATACAAATTCAGCATTGTGAGAAACAGAGTTCTATTTTCTGCAAAAAACTGGATATATAAGGTAAATTCCACATCATCTAAATTAGGCCTACATGTTTATTGTTATTCATTACTTCATGAATAATCGCGATAGCTGCGTACCAAGTGCGTTCCAATCAAATTAATTGTTAGATAATAATGTGCACGCCGAGCGCAGGTTACTAATAATTGCCCGAAAGTACTGCGCCAAAGTGTTCGATTGTTTTGCTTATTGACCGACCAATTAAATTAAAGCCTCACGCCCCTAAACTGAATAATTCAATGAGTTATGAGGAAACACGATTAAAGTTATTTCTGATAGGTTGAATGATAAAAATGTAAATGAGGGGATGAACCGACTTGAACTGTTACAATAACTAAGAACGGGTGGACAAAATAAACAGAAAACGAATTAATTATTAGCCAATTATATTGGTACAAATCAATGATTTGGATATATATGCATCTTTTTCAGTAATGAACTATTACCTCATCTTCTTTTCTTTTCCATGGTGCTTGTGTCATTTCTATGGGCTGTAATGTACCAGCTACATCACCTGCAAACATCAAAATATCAAAATATTACATAAACCTTGATTGCCAAAATCTATAGTATATTCAAAGTATCTGCCGGTGTATACCATTTCAGTATAGGTAATATCTTCCTATTGAGGGGGAGGCAGTGATCTAATCATTGGAGCATATGCCAGGCTTTCCCAACTAGATTTACTGATGCGCCACATTTTGCTAACCAACTTGTTGAAGCTCCACTTGGTCATATTTTTGAGAATTTACAATGGCAACATTTCCTTCACAAAATATTTTAACATATGTATGTAGGCAACATAATAACTAACATTACTCTTTTGAGGGCACATGCGCATGCAGCGCGCGAAAAAATTGCTGTCTTTATACATCTGACCATCGTCATAGGCCTATGAAATCTGGCTATATCATTATATGATTTTTTTTTAAAAACAAATTTTAACCACTCTCGCGCCACTTAGGATGCCTTGATGCGCCACAAGTGGCGCGCGACACCATTTGAGAATGCCTGGTCTAAATTTATGCTTTCTTGTGTTCACAATAGTGACAAAGAGTTCTCACGTCGTTGTCCAAATTGATTTTCTTTCTAATTTAATCCTCATCTATACAAGAAGGATTACAACTCTAAGGAGAAATGATGAATGTGTGTCACTTGTTAGGATGGTCCGTTTAAATCGCGCACTATTTGCTTGGGTTCAAAATTAAATACATGGACGCATGATATTTAGGGATGTGTTGCTTCAATGCTTTGAGATCCATTATATTGCAGCGAAATCAATAGCATCTAAATGATGCCAATATCGTCGTGATTTGGGCCATTGTGGTTCCTCTAACGTCAAATGGAATAGGTCCAAATCAATAACTGATCATCCAATAAATATTAATTTACTATCATGCTAATGTAGAAGCCCTTATATGTTACGGACATAAAATTGAATTATGTGCTAAAAAAGACCAATTCAAAATATCATACAAATATGTCTTTTACTTGATCTTGATTTAATTTTAATTTAATTTTATTCAGCATATTATCATCTAACAAGAAGTATTGCACAAGATACACATATAAAACGTTAAAATACAGATAAACGCACATATACGGCAAAACATGAAATGATAAACTGCTAAGGATAACCCTTGAAGTTAAAAATCTTTATTCCAAAGGGGTCCTTATAGATACAAATAAGAAGATATACCGTATATATATATATATATAATATACAGACATAAAAAACCACCTTACTAGACAGTAAAACCGATTGGAATTTAAAACTAGACATGCATGTGATCGATAAGGTGAGCTTTAGCATCTTTTTTATGCTCAATCTTCTGGTAGCGATATAGGATGGTCACACATATGCAAAACAGTACATTTAACCAAGTTAAGACAAGAGCTGGAGAGGCTGCATGCAGTGATGCGCACATCAGCCAAAAAAAATCTTATCAATCCATACCTTCCTCCTTGACAGCCAATGCATCCATCTCCTCCACAATGCCCTCATCATCCATGGCAACCTTTGACTCTTCACCTTTGACCCCTCCAGCCCTTTGTTTGGCACTCTGCAATTTCTGTTGATGTTTTTGTTTTTGTTTGTGCGCATATCTCTGCTGTTGTTCTAGATGTAATTGCTTTTTGTTCTTCTTTGCTTGTCTCCTGCTTTCTTTTGGAGCACCGGCTGACTGTAATATGAAAGACAACAGATTTGGCTGATAAAATAAATGGTTTAGGCATACAAATAGGGTATTTTGCGTCAATAAATAAACAAATTACAACCGAAACATTTTTATTTTGATTCTGTTATTAAACACAAAGACAATCAAAAAATGTTTTAAAATCTGTACTATTTTTCTTCTTTGTATCTTTTGTCTTTAAAAAGGAAATATTGTAGATAAGAAACAAACACAAGCAACTGTTTGATTTATATTTTTGATGCTTATATGGGTTTAGATCCTCCAGAGATCCGCCAACTCATGAATGACAGGAAAGTGTGGGCCCAGTACGTTGCGATTGCTTCCTCCGTTTCGTCCACGGACGACCAATGATGATGATGATGATGATGATTGATGCTTAGTAATATCTTTATCTAGACAATTCACATATCCAATCTCTGATCAGTTTTGAAAATAAAAGGCAATATTTTATTTTCAAATCTCATAACACAATAGTATAGGATCGGAAACCATGTAACAAAGTTAGAGTGGATGACACACAGTACATTAAACATTTGTAGGTACATGTTCTTAAAATTAAATGACATTTTAGATGCTATGTAAAATCAATTTGTGCACCCTAGATTTTCGTCCTAAATTGCATTTTCCCTTGTCTAATTCAGAGTTCTTAATGGGAGAACTTAAGGAAGTTCTTTTTTTTGTTGAATTTTGTAAGTGCTGTAATTATTGAACTATGACTCAAGTGTATATAAAAGTATACATTATTGGAAAGGAAATGGATCAGAGAATCCAAATTTGGAACCAATTTTGACCAAAAATTTTTATTGTTTGAGAAAATCACAACAACAAAAAATCACTTTTTGGATTCAAATTTTGTTTTTTTGAACAAAGCTAACAAAAATAATTTTGAGTAAAAAATGCCCAAATAACTTGATGATGTTAAGACACTAACTTAATTTTAACTAAATTGTTATTATTTTAACCTAATCTAATATTTTTGGAAATATTGACTAAAGTGCCAAAAAATAAAGTTTCAAAATTTGATTAATAGTTCAATAATAAATACTTCCTTGAGTCCCCCTTAAACCTGGCATACATGCATGTGATACCCAACATGCAGAGTGTCCCCTGTGTTACAGTTGTGTTTTGTGCAATGTGCAAGGGATTGTTATTTGCACTATAGTTACTTACAGCCAATAATTCCATCTTGAGTCTTCTCTCCTCCTCATCCTGGTCTTTGTATTTCTGTTTGATCTTCTTTTGTTTGTGCTACAAGTTGAAAATGACAGTGAAAAATATCAGATTTGTTACATTACACCTCAGAGAAAGCCATGTTTTAAAATATGTTTTACATTTTGGTATCATTTGCTGAAGGAGCTGCTTCATAACAACATAAAATCCATCGCAAAATAAATTTATTGGAATTTACATTTATGCCATATCCTGACATATTGTAGTTTGAAGATGGATATTTTCAAGTAATAAATATAACCTATTCCATATATAGTTAAATATTTAATGTTCTCCTATACATAGACCTATAAAATTAAAACACATATTATCACATTTTTGTAAAATCTTTCCAAAATTCTTTTGCTGTGTCTGGTGTATGAAATATAATGTAGCATGAACACTTTCATTTTTACATTTTATTTCAAAATTCCAGATAAATTCAAACTTGTAAGTTACTACGAACATTCTCTCCAAAATATCCAACACCATATGGAGAACTTAATCTAGAAACACTTTACCCCCTTACCTTTTGGCCTCTTTTCAGTACTACTTGCTCTTGAGTTGCATTCTGTAATTAAGAGAAATACATGTTATTCAGAGCATCACTAGGGGGTACTACATTTTTCATTGCAAGGACATCAGTTATTATTATTGATTATATGTACATGTTTTAGAAAGAAAATGCGACTCAAATATATACACCACATGGAATTTGTCATTAGGGTAATATACAAATGAGAAAAAGTTATCGAGATAATTAAAACAGTCATTTATAACAAATTATTATTAATTATTGACACATGTATGTTTATAGGTATGGCAATGTGCACCTTAACAAATCTATTGTCTGAAGCAATCTTGCCTGATTCCAAGTTTGACACAGTGATTTGTCTTTTGTCTTAGTTGACTTAAGTCAAGTCTTTCAAAAGTTGTGTGACTCAATTAAAATTGAGTCATTGAGGGTGTTTCTACTGGGGAACATACCATTAATTACCGGTAAGTTTGCCCAGTAGAAACAACCAGATACCGTTAAGAATTGGTATTTTTTTGTAACCGCAAAAACTGGTTTGGTAACGCTAATAAACGGCAAGTTTCCCACTAGAAAAAATGCAATCTTTTTCATGTGGAGCGATCAAGAAACTTAGCGGTAACTTTTCGCGAGTAGAAACAGGGGGGATTAAAAACTTACCGGTAAATCTTACCGTTTAATCTTACTATTAACTTTGCAGTGCCCTAGTAGAAACACGCTCATTGATTTGGATCATTGAAATGGGTCGCCACTAGGATCGCCACAAGATTGATACCATCATTATTGACCTATCTATGCTATGCATGTTTACTCTAACATTTTAGTTAGTCCATCCCAAAGCCATCCATTAACGTTTTACATACATTCATCCCAAAACTCAATTCTGCCCACCTTTGTTTTGTCAACATCTTTTGCAATGTCCTCTTCTTCCTCCTCCTCCTCCTCCTTTGTTTCCTCAATGTCAGCCTGTAGTCTCTGTGATTCCTCTCCCACTTCTTCCTCATCCACAGGCTCAATGTTAGCTGCTGCTGCTGATGTATCAGTCTCTTCTTCATCAAGGTCAGCATCACCTTTGTTTTGTTGTCTTTTCTTTTGCTTTTTCAGATCCCTTCATAAAAATTAAAAAATGCATGACTTTCCACTTAAGAAAATGGTTTCTTTATGAAAACTGTTGGCTAATCATACATTGGATATAACATATTTTGCGAATCTATCAGGGCAATTCAAAACTTCCACACAATAAAGTCAGGATATCACTTTTTGCTTACAATTTAAAAGATTCATGTTTAATTTACATTTTAATTTACCTTCTTTGTTTGGCTGTCATCTTCGGTCTCTGAAAACATGAAGCACAAACAGGTGATTAGGTTTAGCCCAGGTTGGAGAATTATACTGATTATGATGAACCCATGCATTCCACCAAAATAAATTGATTCACCAAATGGCTAAATAAATTTAGTCTTTGTTTACAACATCGCTCTGTATGGCAAATTTGATTGGGTAACCCTTACCCTAAATTAGCTCCTCAACCGAATACAATTCACTGGTTTTAATAGAGAATTGTGACAATGTTACCATCATTTATTATAGTATATTTATCTATCACGAGACAGTGATGTGACTGCGTAAATTACTAATTGCTGCACAAAAATGTGCTCGCCTACTCGAAGTGCATGCTTAGACAGGTGGAAAATCATCAGTGTGCATAAATGCTGTGCCTGTCAAGCTACGTCACTGTTCAGAGAAGTGAAAATATAGTATAGTGGCTATCACAAACTAAGTAAAAGGTACAGTTTATTATCTTTGTGATACGATACATAGAACATTTTGAATCACTTACCGATTCTTTTTGCTGTCCTATAACTACTGGTTGATCATCACCTAGAAACACCTTGACTGCTTCTTCCCCCTCAGCTGAATGTTGACTGCTGCTACTGAGCATGCTGGAGCCACGAGAACGTTGGGGTTCATATCTAGAAAGGCAAATTTCCAGTATTATTGCTGATGATAAATAAATTGGTACAATTATAAGAATATGAAAAATATCTTGTTTTTTTAGTTATTTGGGCTATTCTCTTGGTAGGCCATTTGGTTTTTCTGTCCCCTTTGTTGATGGATTACCCAAGATTCACTGCTCATTGCAAAATGTATGAGTTCAGCACATGCACACACTTTAGCTGTACCATGGGAATTAATTGGATATCTCTAATTAAACTATATTCAACAGCACTTACTTATCCCCATGTATATGCTGTAGCTGTATAGTTGTGTCTGGAAAGAGACTGTCACCCTCATCACTGTCAATTTTCTCAGCTTTCACGATTTCTTCCCCCTGATTGTCATTATCATCTTCCTCCTCTTTTTCTTCTCCATTGTCATCTTTCTTATCCATCTCATCTTTACTTTCAAGTGGGTCCACTCCTGTTTCACCTTCAAGATCTTCAAGGATAACATCCATTTCAGGACCTATTAGAAAGATGTCAAACATAAAAATATCAAAGTGTTGTGTCAGTGGATGAGGCCAGAAAGTTAGCTTTCCCTCGTTCTTCTTTTTTTTGGGGGGGGGGGGGGGGCAGGGGCTATAAGAATGCAATTATAAGAATGCAATTATTGGAAAACATATTGGAAAATATCATATTTTCACAAATTAACATTTAATAAAAGAATTATTTTGCTTGTCTAAATAATTCTGATTTGCTCATGCACTAGGGTTGCCGGCACGTTTTTGTTTCCAGCTTTGCAGACGGCCTGTGGTTCAAGTTTTTAAACCAATCCCGAGTTGGGATTCCCCAGCCCGCGAAATTTGCTTTGTTGTCCAGTCAGGCATATCTCTTCCGGTTTGGCCTTTTTTCCCTTGTCTCCTAGGCAAGTCATATTGTTTTTCGATTGCAAACCAGAAGGATCATAAATTTAAATTTAACTCCTTTTGTCGGAAGTGAGTTTGATTGATTTATGGTATTTTATTAAATGCATTTCTGGTTTGTAGCGGAATAACGCTTCACATATAAATTTCGCGTACATGTTCTTATTGCAACCCTAGTGTCTGGCAGCAATGGTGGAATTGATTTTTTATACAGAAAATATATTAAAAGCAAAACCTTTGAGGAAGCTGAGACAAGCCTCCCCCCCCCCCCCCCCCCCCCCCCCCCCCCATGTGCGTGTGGCCATAATCATGCGCGTACATTTGGATTACTTTTGCGTGCGGAGAGATAAAACGAATATTTCTCGCCAATTTGGACCTGATTAAACTATAGTGATATTTGTTTGTTTACTATGATGATAGCATCTATAAGATAGCCAATTTGCTGGAAGCAATATAAGATGCATTATTTGATTTGTCAAATTAGTAGATGTGTTTATTTTCCATTTTTGTATGAACTTATTTTATACCTTTAATCCATTACATAATATTTTAAAACATGTGTATATTAATATTAGGCTTACTTTGAATATCTTCCTCTTCACTGTTGCTGTCATCTGCTGGTAATGGTATCTCCTCATCAATGTCAACCTTCAATATTAAAAATACATCAATGGATGAATTTGTCAAATTTGTCAGAAATAAAAACAATTTACAAATTTTCATTGTCAGTCAATCTCACCCCCCCCCCCCTTTTTAAGATTAATTTGTTTTATCTTTATTTGGACTTTTGTTTTCCCCCACAACATATGTTATGTAGCTATTGGCTTAACCCTTACAGCCCCAGATCCCATGAAATCCCATTTCCCAGCATCCTGGTTCCACCTGGCGCTGAGGTTTTTGTGTGAAATAATGGCCCCGGGCTATATAGCTGGGCGAATACACTCGCCCAGCACAGCTTCCCCCGTGGCGCAGTAGTGGTAGAGTGTCCGCCCGCCAACCGAGAGGTCGTGGGTTCAAACCCCGGGGCGTGGCACCTCTTGTTGTGTGTGCTTTTTTCGCTTGAAAAAAATTTCGTTGGAAAATCCACCGGGTGGGTTAGGGTTAAGGAACGATTTTTTTTCTTCTTTTTAATTTTCACTTTTTTTTCTCTAATTTTACCCTGATTAACCCTTACAGCCCCAGATCCCATGAAATCCCATTTCCCAGCATCCTGGTTCCACCTGGCGCTGAGGTTTTCGTGTGAAATAATGGCCCCGGGCTATATAGCTGGGCGAATACACTCGCCCAGCACAGCTTCCCCCGTGGCGCAGTTGGTAGAGTGTCCGCCCGCCAACCGAGAGGTCGTGGGTTCAAACCCCAGGGCGTGGCACCTCTTGTTGTGTGTGCTTTTTTCGCTTGAAAAAAAATTCGTTGGAAAATCCACCGGGTGGGTTAGGGTTAAAGTGTAAGCTGGATTACAATTTTAAAAATACTTCTGTAAATGTTAATAAGTCTTAGAAGGTTGTTCCAGTTGTGTGTATGTTCTGTGGTATGATACATTTTAGACATTATTTTTGTTGTGAAGATGTTGAAATGGACTGACCAGGGATCTCACTCTCTCCCTTCCAAAACCTAAACATGGCATTGTAGTATTATAGAAATCCCAATACACTATAATGCACAATTTCCTGTTACTCACATTCGAGCTGTCTGCCATAGATAATTCATCTTCCTCTGCTGTCCGTAGTTTACGCTCATTTTTATGTCTCCATACACAACTGTCATCTATCTATAGATTCAGAATGATAAAAGATAACAATTAGTAAAAATAGAAAATAGATGTCTATATCTAGTGCAATATCAAACTATCACAAAAGCCAGTTATATCAATGCATTATGATAACATATATACTGGGAGGTACGATTATCCTATCTAGTACAGGTTTAAACACACCTTTGTGGATATTTGAAGAATAAGCTGTTCTCTATATCCACACTGATGATGAAGTGATGATACTGTGTTGATAGCACTACTTTCTGGTTGCTTGGAAACTGTGTTTCTAGATGTTTTATCCACCAGAAGATCGTCATACTAACACATCATCAGTGTCATCACTACATCATCAGTGTTGACAAAGAGAACAGCTTATTCTCAAAACATCTGCTAAGGTATGCTTACACCTAGACTAGATAGGATAATCCTACTCACAGTTGAGTCTAACAGTCCTGGTGAGCATCTTTCATAATAAAACATAATACACACATACACAAAATTAGTTAAACTTCCTCACCTTAAACATGAATCCAAAGCCCATTACTAGCTGAGTTGGTGCCAGATAATTCTTCTTACCTATGTAAACAAATATAGGGAAAGATGGACTATAAGCCTCATGCATGTATCAAAAAGGTCAATGTTAACTCTAAAATTCTGAAATTTCAGAACATTTGGGTTTTTTTACCTCAAAAATCTGAAAAACTAAACATTTTTTATGAAAAAAACACAAAACGCTCCTAGAGAAGTTTCTTTAGATGATTTTGGTGCAATTTCGGCAATTTATACCAAAAACTTTTCTGATACATTATTACAACGTAATACACTCATATTATTATAATATTGTGTAACCATCGTTTAATTAAACATTGATTTTGAAGTATTTTACCTCTTATCATAAAACTTCCAGTAACTAGATACTCTCCAGCAGGAGCTGTTTTTGTAACCTGAAATAGAACAAATAGGATATAATTTTACCTAAAACACTTAAGCAATTATTACCCAAAATGTTCAGTTATTATTGCAAATTCTTATATATTGGGCGTGGTTTAAAATGTCAACCCATAATATCCATCAATTTCATTGGTTCTGTGGTTAGTTTTGTTGGATATACGCGCTATAGATTATCAGACCGCTAATCTATGGATCTGGGCGGGGCTTAATTCACACCTTTGATGATGCCGGAACTACATTTAAAAAACATCGCCTCGTCAATAATTGTAAACATCCTCGTCAATTATTGTAAATCGAAAGTAAGCTTATTTTACAATACAACATTAAGGTTATATTTATGTAATTAAATGTAAATAAAAGATAGAGGTCCATTTAATGAATAAACACTAATAGTAATAAGACATGTAAAAGAAAGAAGGACAAATAAAAAGGGTGTCTAAAAGCCTATTTTCGTCTGCTATAAATAATCGTATAGGCTACATTCGTAATAACTTGCAATATTAAAAGTGAATATGGAAGAAACCACAGCAACTTTTGAAATTGGAGACCTAGATGTAAAACATGTGAAAGAAGAACCAGAACCAGAACCGGAGTGTGATGATTTACCAGATGAAGTAATCAGAAATGTGATGGGAAGGTCCGACGCTAGCGGCAAGCATTTGCTGCTGGCGTGATGATCGCCATCCACCCGCCCCTGAATTTACCATTTGTAGAGCTCAGAGGAGTGGAAAGATGACAAAACTTACCGGAAAGGGCCACGAGCTGGGGCGCCAATCGCCGTAAAAGTAAGGAAACATTTTTATGTGTATTTATTAAATTAAAACATTCAAAAGTCCCCCTCTTTTTACGTTCGCACACAGGCCAAAAATAGGAACTACTTTAGCACGTATCCAACAAAACAAATGAAATTGATGGATATTATGGGTTGCCATTAAAAGTGTATGTTCAAATAAATATATAAAATAAAATAAAGGGTATCCACAGGTAACAAACATAACGTCGCTATTCTTTCAAAACCTTGTATGTTTTTCTGGCCCTGCTTTATGTATAAAGTAAAACTGCCCAACGGTTATGCATAGGAAGAGTTGCTTTATACATGTTCCGGGGCAAGAGAACTTACAAGGTTTTGAAAGATGTGATTTTGTCACTTAAAAATGTTAAGAGCAGACCGCCTAAAGCAGGCTTTCTCAACTAGATTTACTGATGCGCCACATTTTAGTAACCAACTTGTTGAAGCTCCACTTGGTCATATTTTTTTAGAATAGAATTTACAATGGCAAAAATCCCTTTATAACATTAATTTAAAAATATTTTAACATATATGTAAGCAGCATAATAACTAATATTACTCTTTTGAGGGCCCATGCATGCGTAGCGCGAGAAAAATGGCTGCATTTAGTTACATCTCACCGTCATATGCCTATGAAATCTGGCTATATCATGATATGATATTTTTTTAAAACAAATTGTAACCACTCTCGCGCCACTTAGGATGCCTTGATGCGCCACAAGTGGCGCGCGCGCCACCAGTTAAGAATGCCTGGCCTAAAGGTCATACATAGAAAGTGTTACTTTATACATGCTAAAAGGCTGGATGGAGATACAAGGTTTTGAAAGAATAGCAACGATAACAGTTGTGCAATATTGATCTTCTACATACCTGAGTATGATTGACCCACCATGCACTAGTGATAACCTTAGCATCCCAAGCTACACTGTAACACACTGCCAACGTTCCAGCTTCATTCAGGGTTTTAGGTGGTACTGGATTACCTAATGGTTTAAAGAAACAAACAACTAATCAAATGTGTATGCACAGCCAAGTTATAGAACTTACATCCCGAACATTCATACATCTTCATTTATTTTCGCGCCTTTCGCGCTCGAAGCACTTATCGTGAAAATAATAAAACACACATGTATTTCTTTGCGTGTAAAGCAATGTGATGAAGCTACACATTGAGAATTCAGAAACAAGTAAAACAGTTACAAATCAACAAAGCACAAAAAAATAATTGCGCGAAAATTACCACTTTTACAGTATGTCAATGATCAACTTTGACCACATTTTCACCTCTTTTACAGATGGTAGAACTACAGTCCTTGACAAAATTGTTATATCTTTATTTCAATATTTAAACATGTGGGTTTTTTTCATATGATAATGAAACGACTCAACATTGTGCATTTGGTAATTAAGTCAAACAAAGGGTTCAAGCTATTCATCAAATACCTCTATTTTCATATTTGGCAGAAACAGTACATCATGTCAATGTTACTATTACAGAGTTAGATTTTTTGCTCAGATTGATAAGGCCTCAAAAAAACCTGTTCTACAGGCAAACGGACATCTTAGGTAGGGTTGGGCGGGGTTGTGTTTTGGTCCACACCCCAAAAAAAGTTTTAAAAAATTGTGATTTTAGGTGAATTTTCACACATTTTCAAATTGTCAAAAGAAATTCCATACAGGTTCAAATAAAATTGCAAAAATTGCAAAAATTGTCTAAAAAACACAATACAAATTGACAATTCGCAAACAAATGGGTCAGTCAGGCCCGCAGAGAACAGTTTTATTTTGTGTGGCATAAAGGCAAATCAGTGACAGTACTTACCTGTTGGGTTTTTAATGACAACACTACTAGCACCATGTAAGTCAGCGTGGACATACACATCTCCTGCAAAGATAAACAGTCATTTATAGTCAACTATTAATAAAACAATTTTTGAAGGTTTACATTATTTTCTCAAAATTTCAAATTTGAAAGATAATTAATTTACAAACATTCAGATGCCATAACTTAATAATAAAATCATAGCACCTTAGTGTTTTTACAAATGTTTCCAGCTTTCATCAATATTTTAGGAAAACAAAAATCACAAAATGTTGTCACCACTTATCTCAATGTCGAGTAGTATGATGTTACATAAATTCCTTGTACCCCACTTACAGCACCCACATCCTTATCCATACACCTAAGTATTAACCTTGAGAAAAAATTTGAGATTTATTTTTTGCCCTCTGATATTTCTACGAGTTTGACTATTTTGAGTTAACTATTCTTTTAGACTTACCTTGTGGTATTCCTTGACCACAACATAGTTCTTTTGATGGCCCCTGCCTACAATTATCTTAACATTTTGAATAATGTTTATCCTCCCTCCCACTCTTGACCTTACCCCCATCCTCTTAAGCCACCCCCTTTACCTTGATTGAGGTACTTCTTGACCACAAGTTCATTCTGTTGTTGATCTCTGCCAGCAATAATCAGATAGTTTTCTGAGCTGATGCACCAGAAAAACTTCTCAAACCTAAACAAAATATAACATACAAGATAAATATCAATGTTTTACAATTTGGGTAATGTCTTGCTAGACGTCCTATAACTGATATGCGCATGTTCATAACAATTAATGCATTGTTGTAGTACACTGTAAATTCCATACGGGACATCTAGCAAGATATAGACAAAATTTGCATCCAAATTAAGAAGTTACCTATTGCAAAACAAAATTCACTTCTGAATCAAATGATAGTATGACAGATTGTATTGCATGCTTGAAACTGACTCAGAATTCCTTACACAAAACATGACACATGCGTGATACCCAACGTTTTCAGCATCTCTGTAGGAGACACAGTACATGTTGTGATTCAGGTGTGTTATAGTTTGGTTGGCGGAAAGAATGCACACATAAGGCGAAGCAAAAAGAGAAGACATTTGTTGGGAAAATGTTTGAAATTGTTTTTCATATTTTTAATTCATTTGAAATATTGATTTTGTTTTTAATTTTCAATTTTTTTTTAAATATTTTGAAATTTGCTGAAAAATTGCTGAAAATTCACCAACATTTCCTGACATTTTTTGAAAAGTCACCTAAGTTGTGTCCAAGACATTGTGATTTGAAATACATACAATTCGCCATATCTATTTTAACAAACCAAAATGAGACTTCCTTGTTCTTACCAATATGTTTTCCTAGATTTGTTGATACTGGCTACCGTAGCAACATCTTTTAACGCCTGTTTTGTTTTACGCTCTGCTGACTTAATAGCCTAGTAAGGTGACACAGAAATCAATATTTATTCATTAATTAACTTGTATAAACTGGTGCTGACTTAATATAATAATAATACACTGTTCGTCTATAGCGCTTTCCACAATGCAAGCCCCAAAGCGCTATTGGCCAATTATTATTGCTGTCAATTTTAATCAGAACCCTTTTCATAGCTACACTTAGGCGGCTACCGGCCAACCGTGCACAGCCTATCAGCACTACTTAGATTGTGACTCTTAACAGCTTCCCAAATATTGCTTGGGTTGACTAGGCAATGGACTAGTTTTTAGGTATCTTGCCTATTGGCCACAGCGGGCTAGAACTCACAACCTCATGATCATGAATCCTGCACTGTTCCGCTGGACCACACAAGCTCTCATGAATAATAAACTGAAACACAACAAACTAAGTATTCATGTATTGGTCATTTATCTGAATTTAATTTTGTCAGAGATAATTTCAATCAATTCCTTCTTACTTTTTCAGATGATTGTACTGTTCTGTCCTCTTTTTTCTTAGAGTGTTTCTTGTGATCATATTGCCTGTAAAGTAGTACATAGTATACATAACCATTATAACCTTGGTGACATAATGCACATAGGTGAGATTTCATGCAAAGACATTTAATAATAACACCATCTAATAATAATAATAATAATAATATTACAGTTCTTATATAGCGCTTTCCACAATGCAAGCACGGTCCCAAAGTGCTTTTTAAATCAATTATTATCGCTGCCAGTTTAGATATCAGAATCCTTTGGTCGCTACACTTAGGCGGCTACCAGTCGACAAGTGCACAAGCCTATCAGCAGTACTTAGATTTTGAAATCCTAACAGCTCCCCCAAATATCGCTTGGGTCGACGAAGCAATTGAGACTAAGTATCTTACCCAAGGATATAAACATGTTGGCCGTAGCGGGCTCGAACTCATAATCTTTGCATCGTGAGACCGGCGTCTTATCCACTAGACCACACACGCTCTCATAACTGAGCGCCAGTGAGCCAGCACTAGTATTCCCACTGAAGATATGATTGCCCAATATATGGGCCCAATATATCATTTCAATTCTGGATGACCAAGTGACAGGCACCCAAAGCTGATCTGGATGGAGATTGGTCAATTTTATGAACAACTGTCACTTCACTTTTATTACAACAGATCCAGGGGCAATGCCCATTAAGTCTGATGCCTGAAGGCAAGGATCTGGCCCATCTTAAATCCCTGTGTTACTATCAGTGTCACAATGCACAGTCAATGCAAGTACCAGTGCTTGTCTAACACTACAGCTTGGAATATAGCTCATACGGCTATGATACAGCATAACTTGGACAATGGAACCACTACACATAGTTAAAGCTCATACACTAGCTGGGTGGGTGAGGCAGGCACGAACCCAGCGCTAAATATAAACAATTCTGTCAATTGAAATTTTGTGATAAAGAGAACTACTTTTTGTTCTTTAAGATAAACTGACACAACTTTTCTACTGATCATTAAAAACTAACCTTTCCCAACACTATCCCTTTCCCAACTATAGTCTATTTGTCCATCACGTGACAGTGACGTAGCTACATAGGCGCAACATTTACGCACACGGATGTGTCTTCCACCTTTCTACGTGTGAGTGTATACGCCAGCGCTTTTAGATGCCAGCGCTTCAGGGGCATGCATTTATGTACTACAATTAGTGAATGATGCAGTTATGTCACTGTATTGTGAGGGATAAATAACTTCCATGGACTAACATAAAATTCACTGTATTTGACCAAAGCCCAGCACTTGAGTTTTGGTAAAGATAATATAATATTTGTGACAATTGTACTTACTTTCTTGCATTGGCATACGCTGACAGACCTAAATCAATATCTATTTTGACAGGTTTGGCTTTGTTTTTCTTTGAACCCACAGCATTATCTTCATCATCACCATCCTCATCTTCAACATCAAGGAATGGTTCTCTATTGATGCAAAATTCAATCACTCTTTTAATTATTTCATATACTGGTACAACTTGGTAATTTTAATAAAGAATAAAGATGGAAAGCATAAACTTAAATGGTTACATCAGAGGTTTACAAATCTTTTTGCAAATAAGGCGACAGAAAATAAGAAACCCTATTCTATGGGTCCGATTACTTATTTTTCTTCAGAAATTGGTGAACAAAATGTTCACATTCAAAATAATACAGACCGAAATTGTTTTTGCTTGTCAAAAAACACAAAATGTTTACATATTTGTGGGATTTTTATAGGGTTTTTTTAATGGAAAATAAAACAAAATAGTTTTTTTTTAAAAGCCTGACCGACCGACTCAAACTGAGAGGTCCATTTGTCTGTAGAATTTGTCTGTCACCTAAGCTCCACTTTTCTCCCGGATTAACATGAAGACAGCTTTCTGGAGGTTTTTGATTGTTTGTTTTGTTTGATTTGTTTGTTTGTTTGCTTTTGGCTTTGTTTATTTGCCTGCCTTTTTTTTTGGGGGGGGGGGGGGGGGGGTTGAGAGGGGGATGATTTTAAAAATGAAATGTTTCTATTTCTTCAAGTTTTAAAAAGAAAGAAAATGTCAATGACATATTGCTAGGCCTGTAAAACAGGGTTTTCTTTTCCAAACTCAAACCAGCAATACATACCTCAGTGCAATTGTGATATGATTCTTCTCTAGTTTCAAGGCTACTATTGATGATGCCACTGGGTCACCTTGCTTCTGTGCTTCTCTGATAATATTCTCTATTTCACTCCAGTCTATCTGGTTTGCAATGGCACTACGTACTACACGGATAGCTTGGTCTACCTATATAATGTATGCACAAATATTGGGTTTATTGGATTGTTTGCTGTTCTGTTCCATCAGCAATTGGAGCCCTTAGTTTGTATCACTTCTTTATCCATACACTTAAGTAGTATTCATTACTTCATGAATAATCGCAATAGCTGCATACCAAGTGTGTTCCAATCAAATTAATCGTTAGATGAGAACGCGCACGCCAAGAGCAGGTTACTAATAGTTGCCCGAAAGTATTGCGCCAAAGTGTTCAATTGTTTTGCTCATTGACCGACTTCACGCCCCTAAACTGAATATTCAATGAGTTATGAGGAAACATGATTAAACCTTTTTTTGATTGGTTGAATGATAAAAATGTTAATGAGGGGATGACCCAACTTGGACTGTTTCAATAACTAAGTAGGGGTGGACAAAATAAACAGATAACTAATTAATTATTATGCATCTTTTTCAGTAATGAATGAGAATAATGAGTGCTTAACAAATGTTTTCGTGAATTTGTTTTTAAATCCTCGGTTGTTGTTCTGGTCATTCGGAATTGTCCCTCGGGGCTACGCAGTCATTATTCTCTAAGTAGTAACCTTCCAAAAAGCAATAAACTAAATTTAGACATTTCAGACATTAGTCGTCTAAGTTAGATTTTTTGGAGTCAAGTCTTCTTATATACTTACAAGATCCAAATTAATTTCTATCAGCTCTGCCTTCATTTTATCAAGTTCCTGCAAAACAAATTGATTTAAATCAAATGAGTTAATCATACATGCAAATTACATAAATAATATACATGCAACATGACACATTACTACGTTTAGAACCATCACTGTTGATAAGGGAGACAACATTTAAGGTTGCCTTTGCCCCTCTAACAAAAAGGTATGTACTTTTATTTTATGATAATAATATTGGCACTTACAAAGATCATTATTCTAAAATATGTCCCTTTACAATACACTTCTCAAATTAAAACGAAGAGTTGTACAATTAGAGCTTATATGTCATTTCCAGGAGCATAGGTGTTTATAGTGTTTATCAGTTCCAAATTGGCGAGAAATATTCGGTTTTTATATCTCTACACACGGTTTGGGCCGCACGCATCTGATGCACAGTACGCTTGTTGCCTTCATGTGTGTGCCCTCGTCCTTCTGTATTCGCTCGCTGCTGTAAGGAGGTTTCCCCAACTTGGAACTGATCAAACTATAATTATATAACTAAAAATTGAACAAAAAAGTCAATATCATAACATACAAGTACACAATCAATCTTACTTGAGCCTTTTGCAGAGAATCCAGTCTCTTTTCATGGTCCTTCTTCACATTGGCTAACTTTTTCAAAGCTTCTTTCTCCTAAAACATGCATACATAGAGAAAAAATATATGTAATGAAAAAAAATATAAATATATGTTTTTGACATGTTTAAAGCGATTTGTTCCTGTCAAGTGTTTGTCCTGGACAAAAGTCACATGACGCCCTACAGGCTTCTCGTTAGGTACAAATATTATGGGGTCCACTGGACCCCATAATTTACCAATTCTCAAAATTATGGGGTCCGAGAAGAAATTATGGGGTCCAAGTCAAAAATGTAATTTGCGAATTAGTCGAGAGTAGAGAGTTGTACTTGTAAGGAAGACCGAGAATATTTAATATTTTATTACCAAGTATACTTTAATTCGGATTGTCACGAAAACTGATATTTGTAAGCTTACACGTGTAAAATTATCTTGACACACGATTAAAAATTATTGCGTCCAGATGGACGCAATAAAGAGTTCAGTTTAAAATTGATTGCGTTTTTATCAAAATTATTGCGTCCTCAGACGCGAAAACGCAATGTAACGAGAAGCCTGACGCCCTACCTACACGAGTCACCGAGTACCATGTATATACCCATGGTGCAATGATAAATCATGTGATCGTAGATTTGCAGCAAATCAACAAAACGTTATGGCAAAATTGATGTACAACGAAAATGATGTCGAGAATTATTTCAAGTCGACTATAATCTAAATTAATCTACAGAGCTAGGGCTAATTATGGTTATTTTGATAGATAATTCTAAAATAAATACGAGCTTGTTCTTTATTTGACCCTTGATCAATAATACCTGTAAATATAACAGATACAGGTCACTGCCCAAATCACTGACCTTTTGGAACCTCTTATTCAAAATTGGTGGTTTATACTTAAAAGAGCACGCCACACATTCCGATACTATTATACTTTCAAATATACTTACATAACATATATTGTGAAATATTGACATTTTTTCTTTCTGTTCGGTATGAAAATTTGGTATTTTTGTTTTATTTCAAAACTAGACCTGTGTTGGCCAATAATAACATGTCCAACAAACTGACTTTGTAGAGAAAAAATAACACACATTACACTCCTTTACAATATATCGTTGCTGTTCTGTCAAAACCTCATATCTCCATCTGGCCCTACAACCATTCTGCTCTAAACATGTCCAAGGGCCAAAAACACATCTATCAAAACATTGTAAGTGCTCTTGCCCCAGAGTATGTATAAAGCAACACTTACTATGCATAACCGGTGGGCAGTTTTAATTTATACATGCTGAAGGGCCAGAAAACATACATGGTTTTGACAGAACAGCGATGATATCTCACCTGTTGTAATACTTTCACATCAAGTTTCTGACTTTCCATCTTGGAGTAGAACTCATCCACTGCCTGTTTGAAAATAATGGAGATTGCAATTATTATGGGATCAATGATGATAACAATAATGAGGTTCACATAAATAAATCTCTTAATCGCTTATCTTTCCTCTTTTATTTAGGGATTAAATCGTATTTCAGCGAATGTGTATCATCAATCTACAACGGTGTTGGCGTCGTCTGCATGTTTATTTCACAAGTACAATGCCCGAGTGAAATTAACATGCAGACGGGCAGAACGCAAATTGCAGATTGGCGACGCACATACGCTGAAACATGATTTAATCCCATTCAACAACGACCAAAGATTTGAACAATTTAAGAAATAGAGAATGCAAATAAGAACATAATTTAAATGTACTTCATTTTTAACAATTTCCTTCAAACTATTTTCAAAACCTTAACATTAGTTAAGTTCCTTTTAGTTTCAAATGTCGATGTAAACAGCGTGTGCACGATCATTCAAAAACAACACACACTGCATCTTCGATAGGCATGCTGGTTTCCCATAGCAGCGTGGTTTATCTCAAATTAAAAATGATTTGCTACTGTAGTACTTCAGGTATGGGGGATTTGTTGAATTCATGATATGTTCATAGTGTGTTGCACATCAATGGAAAGCTGATGTGTTACTCTTTTTAATGATACCAAATTTGTAGTAATCACTTGATTCAGTGCTCGGCCACTTGCTTAAGAATATGGGGAGGTCTCAAATTCTGAATGTGCTGAAATCATCACTATTTTGTGCTCAAATGTCAATGGAGCATCACTCTAAACTGTAGTAGTTGTTAATAACACTTCATCGAAAAGGTAACAGAGTTGTTCTTTTGAGCATTGCTACAGATAAGGTATTGTTGGAAAGAAGAACAGATCAGTTTTTCATTGATTTGAAACACAATATGATATATCACGAAGTAATTAAGAAATTGGCCATTGTTTGTGTTTATGAGATAATTATCAAATGGAATTTTAACAACTCCCCCATGATTTTTTGGTCAAAATTCAAAAAAACAAATCAGCAGTTTAGTGAAATTTGGTACTAAAATGGATTTTCTGACTCATTTCCTTTCCAAAAATGTATACTTTTAAATACATCACATTAGTTCAAAAGTTACAACTTATGGAAGTAAATATATTGTAAAACAAGCTGAAAAATACATTTATATTACAACTGCAACAGTTATTATATTGGATGACCAAGCTGATGACAACCAGTTTATTCATCCTTTTGCAATAAGATGATACATTTCATGGTTAAATCATTACTGAAAAAAACACCAAACAAACTCTTCTGTAAATGCAAGTGTTTATATAAGAGAATGCAAGAGTTTCTCTTACCTGATTAAATGAGTCTAGTTCTTTATATGGACTTGATTCATGCTGCTTATACAGGAATGGATGATATTCAGTGTACCTGGGAAAAATAAATAAGTATTTTATAACCAATTGGCAAAAAAAGAAAAAGATAATGATGAAAATGGAATTGGTGCTCAAACATTTGGACAACTCTGGGTATAATCAGAAAGCAGCAGGAGTATTTGGATTGAATCCTTAGCGTGCATCTCACTATTTACACTTAATTCCTGGAAGGGTGTTCAATGTGAAGACTGACAAAATACAGTTCCAAAATGTGAGCTGATCAGTACATGAATAAACATGAGTTAATTCACGCGGCAATGTACATCGTGTGACGCGAAGGGGTGCACGACTGTGCGGCATGACAATCGTTTGATGCAATGCAGTTTGAATTAGACAAATCAGGTGGTTTTCTGTTATTGCTGGGCATAAATGAGCATGCTCAGTCTTTGTGGAATTCCACGAAGATCTGCATACTGTGTTACCATGTGTGTTTCCCAGTCCCTCAATTTGGTCTGCCATTTTTAAAGATGGTGGCTAAATAGAGGGACATGGGGACCCAGTCTAAAATGGTCTTAAAATAAACTATAAAGATAATTTCAGTCTTACATGAGTAGATCTGAATCTTGATCATCCGCTGTGGCTGATGGTTTCTTTTCCCTTTTCTGTATAATATATCCCTGTAACAATAAATATGGGTGTATGATATGGGAAAAACAGTTAAAGCATAGATAATCGACACAGGGATGGTTAAGTGGGTGTTTTGTTTGAAGCTATGTGTGTTTCAGACCAAGGTCGCTCACTTGGTCGTTCAACACAAAAGCCGATGTAGCCGTTCGCCCTATAATGAAATAACTTCCTAACATCCATAAATAATACGCCACTCTCGTTCCCAGATGCATGAAATCGCTAGGAATCGATTTTAAAAGAAGTGCTTTGTCCATCGCGCTCATCATGGGTTCGAGTTTACGCATAATAGAAAACTGGGTGAAATAAGTGTCTATAAACTTCACAAATAGCGTTACATCTATCGCATCAGTGAATCTGTGTATTAAATTGTTATGTTTCAAATATTAGAAGTATCTTAACTTTCACCGTTGCTTTTTTTATCAAACTAATTTTATGTATCCTGTTAGCTAGTATTATATACTGTTTATCGGGCTTTTCAAAAATGCTAGTCATACAGGTGTTTGCGAAACAGACATAGATCAGTTGCACACAACATTTCAATAGAGATAATCCAGGACTTTTAAGTCCTGGATTATCTCTATTGGTTAAAACCATCCCTGTGTCGATTATCTATGATTAAAGTCATTTTGAATCTGAAACTAACAGTGTGTTAACCAGGTTAACTATGTTCAGACTCACAAGTTTTTGAAGATAGGAGCAAATGTTGTCAATTATCAGAAGAAGATTTTCCTAGAATATATATGATGATACTTTTCAACTACACAAATGTCAACTTGTGACTTGATTTAAGCTAAATAATACTTTTTTAATTCCACAAGCCTACATAATTTTACAGTAAACCTCATTTCACCTCTTCTGGATTGTGACTCCACATTGTCAATCGAAAGAACTAAATGGTGCATACCTACTAAAATTACTTATACCCACATATACCCACATCAACAGTTTTCACAGTACCATACAAAGGGACTGTGTCCTGTGTTGAAAGTGATCATTCTTACCTTGCAATTATTTTGAGCTGACAGTTCCATGTATTTCTCTGCTTCCCTGAGAGCAGCCATTACCATAGGTAAGTCTGAAATACAATAATAATAATATCCATCATTCTTGCATCATTGTTAGGCAAAAAAAAAAAATGTTTGGTTGCCCTCCGCGACCTACCCAAAAATCGCGAAATTGGCCAGTCGCTTTTTTATTTTTATTTTTTTTAAATATTTTTCTCAACACATTAAATTCAAAAATTACTGTTAATATTTTCTACAAATATGAACACTACATGTCCGAGGCGATAAGCAGCATTGAAATTTGTATTAAAAAAAAATCATATTAGAAAATGCCATCGCGCCCTAATTTTTTTATTTTTTAAAAGCCCTAAAAATGTGTGTTTTTTAAAAAACGCCCTTAAAAAAATAAAATAAATAAAGGATATCGACCTACCTACCCTCCAAAATGTTGCCCTCTGAGGGCAACCAAACCATTTTTTTTGCCTTATATAGACCCAGCCTATCCCTTTTTACTTGTTATCACGTTTCATCTATGATTTGTTTGTATTCTACGTTTTTGTGTGTGTATATACAAGGTGTGTCAAAAAAAAAGTGTCACACAGAGAACAAAATTAATTAAAAATACATCTCATGTTTTTTGTTTTCAAAAATAGACCGTTTTTAAGCCATATTAGTCTTCTATCAAATACACTTTGTCCCATTAAATGTCACCACCTAACTGCTGAGATATGATCAATTCAGTAATATGAGTGCGAATCCCGTTTTGGCCACTTTTGAACAATATTAATTGGGACTTTCAATTGAAAAAAAATGCATTTCTGATTCCAATGATAAATATAGGATATGTCAATGTAATTGTTTAAAATTCAAATATTATGTGGTTTGCCATACATAATATGGATGAAAATAAGTTGTCTACTCAAATTCAACTAACTATTAATATTTAGTAGGTAGATTATTATTTATTTTATTAATTATGCTCAATTACACAATGAATGATGATTGTAATAAAAGAGTTATTTGCGCATAAAAAATGGCCAAAGGTGAATTTGACATGCCTGAGGAGATTTGCTATAATTTGATAACAAAAGCTCCAAAATGGATAGAAAAAAATGCTTATGACACATAAAAGATTGCTGAACATAATTGTTAGTACTTCACGTCCAATTTTTCATATTTTTCATGGCTAAAAAAGAAATTATGTTTCACATGGGACACTTTGTGTGTATTTGTGCCATACAGTAGGAAATAAAAATGAAAAATCACATACTTCAAAGTAAGGCTAACTGTACCTTGACTTATATCAAAGCCTTGTCCAATTTTTGCATTTTCTGGGAAACCTTGAGTCAGAAGACAATGGTCAATCAATGCTGGACCAAATACTGAAATAAAACATATATTGTAAAAGATTAAAGGTGGTTTTCATACAAGTATAACACTTACATTTCACCCCCACTTGGAAATATTCAAATATTTTAATTTTATTCACAGTCAGATTTGAAGCAAGGGATACCTTATTGTAATACAACAACGCTTGCATCCATCAAGTAAAAACATTATTACATCTATGTAATGTAGGAGCAATTATCAATCCTAACCACATAACTTGATATATGGCTCATTCCATGAAGTTGGGGCATATTACGTGACATCCAAGTGAAATTTTCAAAATGGATATTTTCCAACTCTTTCTTCTTTTTTAGGTTCTACATTTACCAAAGTCCAATGTAGAACTTTTCTTTTTAATGTAACATTTGGTATAAAATAACCGCACATGTTCAACAGTTGGATGACATTTCCAAAAATCCTGATGCTACATGGACACCATTTCCCATTTCCATATCATTTTCTAATAAATTAGCTGAAGATGTGGGCCAAGTTTATATACCTCAATTAACTACTTCGAACCACAAATACATGAAAAGAAACCAGATTTGTCTAGGTTGAACATAACTTAACGAACAAGACATCGTAGATTAACTGTTTTATGTAAAAACTCATTGAAAAGTGACTCTTTATTTTGCAATTTGTATAATAATTTAAATAAAGTACATATCAATATTTGTTTGATGTAAAGTACTCTATAAACCATGCACATTGATTACATTATAGTCATAAAGAAAGTATATGAAGTATTATTTACCTGTATAATGTTATAAAATGCACTACCGATGCTACATGGACACCGCGTCTTGTAACATTGTTAATAATAAGACTATTCATACTGTTACAATTATTTGAGTGTGAATGGTTTGTCTACTTGTTCATCATATCAAGTAGATACATAGAGTGAATTGCTTGAAATTTATCTAAAGACTGTTCATGTAAAATTTACCTTTTCTGTGTACTTAAGTATTACGATGCTACATGGACACCGTGCCCTAAAATATTTGGAACAGCTTGAACAGGTGCATCTTTTTCAGATCAATAGAGAGGATGTACTATGATGTTAACTTTTTATGTTATAAGCACACGATAAAATTAATAACATGGATTGTAAAACTACAAATTACACAAAAAGATAACCTGCCATGAAGCATAAAACATAATTACCTATGATATACATACACCATTTCTTACAATTACACAATAACAATACACCATTGATCAGAGAAACTTAAGATGTCCACTGAAACAAACTTCATGCAGTGTTGTTCTTAAAAGTACCCTTTGTGATCTTAGTCTCTTTGCTCGTTTCTGATTGAATCATCCTCTATTATTGATAAAGATGATTGAAAAGTTTGATCACTTAAAAAGTCAGTTTGCAAAAAAAATCATTTAATTGCCATGATGGATTTCTTTGGAAAGGTACTAGTTTTTGAAAATGATGGGTTCCTTAATTGTGTTCATCTCCATAAATTCCAGGACGATAGAACTGTCTTCTGATTTAATGTCAAGAACCTGCAAAGCAAAACAAAATAAACCCTATGGCTTAGTATCTTCATGGAACATTGTGTTTTGATATTAGAGTAGATTATTTATTCATGTTGCACTTTTTGTGTTGCAGGAAAATATTTATATTAAAATCATGCTGGAGTATTTTATTTATTATTCATTTAACATGAAAAAGAATAGCAAAGGATAGAGAACTTAAATGATTTACAATTATTTGTTTTATTTATAGTAAATAAAACTAAAATAAGGGAATGTTTATTGTGAATTCAGTGAAATGCTAATGGAAATGGTGTCCATGTAGCATTGTGTATTAATATATTTCATTAGATATACATCTCTCATAATATGCCTTTTTTTCTGTAAAGTGTAGTAAAATGTAGGCAATGTTTTGAATGTTTTGGGTGATGGATAATTTCGAATGGGGTAATTGTTTTAGTCTAATTAGGCAAATTTTATGAAATGCTACATGGATATGGTGTCCATGTAGCATCGTATTGGTAAGCTATATTATTAGCATTAAAAGAGCAAAAACTAATTCATTATTAACTTCAAAGTTTATTAATGATGTGATTCTACAAAAAAAATACAATTTCAACGAACTATAACGATACCCAATGCAAAATATTGCCCATGCTATGCCCGATTCTACATGGACGCCAAATTATTATGGCGTCTGTGACTCAAAATTAATATCATAACATGAAAAGAAATTCTGATTCAGTGTTTCCCTTTCAATAAAAATGCATTAATAAATACAGACATACAAGCAACATTAAGAAATAATTACAATCGCACTTACCATTCACAAAACTATCCAATGTTTACATTTTGATGCTACATAAAAGTCCCGATGCTACCATTGGACACCAGCGACTAAAACCTTGATAAAACTAGCCCACATGTGGCAAATTCCAAAACAAACCTGATAGCTATTGACCTCTATCCTTACAAAAGAAATATGGAATGTTTTATTTATCTCCAGGGGGGAATTCCCACAAATTGCATAGGATGTTTATCACGATGCTACATTTTATGGTAAGGACACCATGCGCACGGCACGGTATACTTTTTCATGAATATATGGAATGGTCTTCATGAAATTTATTCTCATTTGCAATAGTTTTCAATTGATAAATGCTCTTAATTTTGGAAAATAATTAAAAAATGTATGATAGAGAACTACCCCCATTCAGCAATGAAAACTCCCAATGCTACACATGTATATTTTGTGGACACCATGTGTAGCATCGGAAAGGCAATTTTCATGTTGCTTGGGTGAAAAATCAGTCCAGCGTGACGAAAAGTTTTGGTCAGTAAACTATGAATACATGTATCTTTTATTAATCAAATCGATTTCCAAGCAATTCTATGATAGTTTTGCTTACATAAAACTCATATTAATTGTTGTGTTTTCCATGTCACGTTTTTTAGCAAAAATAGTCGTGGACACCACCTCATTTTTTATTATTTTTTTCTTCAAGGAAGGGTCAATTTTTTTTTTTTTTCATGGCTCAATACTATTACCTAGTTCTGTTTTTGGAAACTAAAAAAATTTGATATACACATAGAGTAAAACAGTTTATAAGCTGCCTAAAGTACCAAATTCTGCTATTTTAACAAATGCCCCAACTTCATGGAATGAGCCATATATTGAGATTGAAACACCATGGCCGCATGCATCCTGGCTTGATCTTCATTAATGTTTTTAGGACGTACACAGTCTTGATAGTGTTTTGCTTATTAAGTCCAGGTTAAATTTCATCCTGTTGTCAGCTTTATCAAATCTACTGCAACTGCCCCCAACTTTAGACCAACTATGAAACACACTGATCGTATATCAACAAGGCAAGTATGAAAAGTATAAATCTTTATAGAAAAGAACAGGCTAATCTAAGCTTTGCTTGGATTTTAAAATTGCCTCTCATTGTGAGAAAAATGACTGTTCAAAATGTGTAATCTACAGAAATAACTATGATATCCATCCGTGGCACACGAACACACCTGATGGCAAGTCAAGTGAACTACCATACATATCTCATTCATTTGGACTTAATATAAATTTACAAAAAGATTGTTCATGAATCTCATCTCACTTTTTGTTCTGTTCTAGACTTTCTATAATTTAGGGTTTAAAAGACTATTTACCAAGGTGTGGATTAAGGCACTTCCTGACAAAATCTCCTGGTTTTGCAGTCATCAAAATCTCCCTTAACCTGTGAATATGGGAAGTAAATTGCAACAAGATGATTAAAAAATGCATTATAACTCATTATTTGAGTATTTATAGAACTGAGATTGAAAATCTGACAAAATTTCATGCTCAGAATGTTAATAACCAGGGCTGATAGATATGAATAGACAATGGTTTAATCAATTCCAAATTGGCGAAACATGATTGTGAGGCTAATATATATCCACCGGCCCAAATGGAATACCTACTTGCCTAACACTCTTTGACACTGCTTATGATGCACAAACTAACACAGTCACCAATAAATATGCGCAAAGACATGGATTCTTTTTGCGCACAGACAAATAAAAGCCTCACAATTCTGGCCAATTTGGCGATATTAAACTGATATCTGATTAAACTATATCATGCATTTTTTTTTTCTTCTTTGAATAAGTTCATCAGGATTGTAGATATACATGAAAGTTGATATTTTGTTGAACAAATCCAATAAATGTACTCACATTTAGACGGTTGATTGTTCGCAAACCAGATGGCTCTGTCAAGTTGTTGATTTACCGGAAGAAAACACACACGGATCAATACCTTAACTTCACATCACAACACCCACTACACCAGAAACTTGGCGTGATCCGGACTCTGTTCGATCGGATGCAAAACATTGTCACCGAAGAACCTGACCGATTAGCAGAAGAGCTGAGAATAAAGAAAGCGCTAAGTCTGTGTGGATATCCAAAGTGGGTTTTCCAAAGAGTGAAAAAACAGATGGAGGAGAAATCAAGGAAAAAGCTCAAGAAAAAGGACAGCAACGAGGTGAGCAACGGTATGGTGGTAATACCATATATCGAGGGAGTGTCGGAAAGACTTCAAAGATCGTTCAAAAAGTACAACATCCAAACTGCCATGAAGCCTTACAACACCCTCAAAAGTCTACTTGTCCATCCCAAAGACAAACGCGAGCTGGCAAAGACAACAGACTGTGTTTACCAAATACCATGTCAATCCTGCGATAAGGTCTACGTTGGAGAAACGGGACGTCTTTTTGGCACCAGACTAAACGAACATAAAAAAGACGCCAACAAAGTCAGTGACAGGAAATTCACACGATCCAACAGAAAAGAGTCAGCAACTGAACAACACAAATCAGCAGTGACAGACCACATCGCACAGGAAAATCACACCATAAACTGGACAGGGGCAAAAATCCTAGACAAAGACACTGATAAGCAGAAACGATGGATACGAGAAGCAATTTGGATACGACGACAGGGGCCTAAGATACTCAACCGTGACGAGGGCATTTATTCTCTGAGTCACGTGTATGATCCACTCATCACAACAACTTCGCATCCTGGGAACGAGAATATCATCTCTCGCGGGAAAAAGAAGAAGTGGATCAAACCATTATTACTGAAGAAGTCAACCGAACTGGTTGACGAAACCGTCTAAATGTGAGTACATTTATTGGATTTGTTCAACAAAATATCAACTTTCATATATCATGCATTGCACAATAAAATTGATCAAGAAAAAGTGGTCATTGCAAAGCGTCTTATGGTTGCTGTATATCCCTATATGGTCATTTGCTTTGAATACCCCCTTCCCATTGTAATCATAATCATAAAATACATTAACATCAAAATGACTATCCATTGTTCAGGCCTAGAAATTCGTCTCCAAGTGCGGGAATCAAATTTTCTAAATTTGATTCTCGCGGATAAGGTCTCGTGCGAATCATTGATTCACGCAAACCGCGTATTAATTGATTCTCGCAACAGCTTTGCGTGAATCAAAAAATGTTTGCACATATTGATGAGTCAATGAAAAATGTAATGAGACTGAGTGTGACCCGTTTTGTTTCTCCTTTGTTTTACTTTGTATGTAGGTATAAAGACAGTCAAGTATCAAGCCATTTAGCCTGCCACTTGCCAAGATACAGTTAGCTAGCCTCCTCTACCCGGGTACCTGCCCCCCCCCCCCCCCCAATGGATTAATGTCTATTTTCCATTTCCTGGGTCACGATGAAAGACAAGCTGTATGTAATGTGCTCTTTCATTTCCCTGCATCTCCAACTAGGACGTTTAATTAAGATGTTGTTGATTTTGAAATAAATTGTATTTTTTACATAGAAAACAGTGTTGAAAAATCATACTGAACAAGTTGATAAGAATGAATTAAATAATCTAGTATAAGATCTTAGGTTAGGAGTTACTATCCCTAATGGTGTGGGTCAATTTTTTTTTGCGAGAATCAATTTTTTTCAGATTTGATTCCCGCTGCTTTGTTCCTGCGCGAATCTTTGCGCGAATTGATTTGCGGATTCGCGCCAAATTTCTACCCCTGATTGTTTCTAATCTTACTTGTCTATATCTGGTAGCGGTTCAGGTTTCTTAGCCGACTCAAAAGGAAACTTCTCCCTTACAGCAAACCTGACATCAGCTCCCTCTTGCCTGGTTCGTAGCAGGTTGAGGATTATGTACTCATAATCTGTCAGGATCACATTGCCCTGTATAAGAAGAGTTATTTGACCTAATAAGTAATCATGTATTTTGATCCAGGAATGTGACATTTTTTAGTCCCAACATTTTTGTTTCCTAGTGTTCCCTATTCATAACATTTTTACTATTATGTGTACAGGTGTGAGCCTTACCGGTTAATAACTACCTGCGCCCATCTAAACGCTCAACACGACGCTCAAATCCAAATAGCTACATCCCCATATCTTGCCGCACAAATGCCCACAAGTGTTCATTTGTCCCACAAACCATCAGAGACTGGAATGAACTCCCCCTCAACATTACAGACATTGAAAGCCCTACGCAATTCAAAAACGCAGTAACAAAAGTCATTAACAAGCAAAACACATGAATTGACTAAAATAACTACATAGCATCGCACAACCACCTACTCGCTTGGTCCCTTATTGGGATGTTGAGTAGTAACGACAAGAAGAAGAGGAGAACTGTGGAAGAAGTTAAATAACATAATAGTTTATAGCGTGATTACCCCTGTGCATGTTTGAGTGATGTAAGCCTGACATTGATCATTTTAATTTTATCATACACGACTTCACGTGGTAGAGCTATATCAAGCTCTGTTTTCCACTTTATTTTAAAGCCATTAAAGCAACAGTGATCTGACATAATTGATCATATCAACTTGATTTAGGCTGCGAAGAGATTGTCAAAAGTTAAGATGTGAAATGGGTGTGATTCAGTTAGATCCACATACACACATGTATTTTATGTACCAGGTGGGAATTCTTTTTCTGTGATACAAACAAAGTCTCACAACGTTTGCCTCATAGTCATATAGATATTGCAATCACAGCTTACCCTGTCATACATCTCAACAATAACATGATACGCCGCCTCATCAGAACCAAACTGTAAATCTATCACTCTGTCCATACCAAGCTGTTTACCACCCCCCCCCCCACCCCCATCCCCGGGCAACTTACCCTGTCATACATCTCAACAATAACATGATACGCCGCCTCATCAGAACCAAACTGTAAATCTATCACTCTGTCCATACCAAGCTGTTTACCACCCCCCCCCCCCCCCCATCCCCGGGCAACTTACCCTGTCATACATCTCAACAATAACATGATACGCCGCCTCATCAGAACCAAACTGTAAATCTATCACTCTGTCCATACCAAGCTGTTTAATCCCGACAAGACGTCGACCTTTGAGATGTTTACGTAGCTTCATGCTGAAACCAGATGGCATGGCACTCTTGGGCCATTCAAATGATGTGCAGTGAATCCGGTTACCAGACTCAATCAAAATTATCTCTTTCTGATCAGTTCTGTGGAAAAAACAACAAATGAAAATGGTACAAAATACTCTATTCTCAATGAACATGGTATGTTTAAATCTCAACATTTCAAATTAACTCAGTCATGTTGGTAAAAAATTGGTTAATCCTTTCTCTGCATAGTAGCAGCAATACTTGAGAAAATGTATCATGCGATCACTCTATAGTATAATATAACATTTAGGATGCATATCTGCATACTTATTTTTGCATGCAACCATTACTAAGTGATAACTATTATAGAGTTAAAAATGTCTATTGTCAACCAAAAATTGCCCTGATACTGTCACACTGAGTGTTCCCTGATAAAGTATAACAGCTATAAAGCGACACCACAGAATAGTGCAGCCTGATGAGAATATGTGTACTTAATTTGCATACAACTCTGCTTGCATAAACAAAGGCTAAAGGCTGTTCCCAGTGAGTGTACAAAATGTGTGAAACCTCTACCATATTGTGCACTGCATAATTCATTAGCTTTACTCACCCTGTAAGTTTGATCATGTATGTTTTGTTGTTAATATCATATACATTGTTGACCCGGAGACCGAGGAATCTAAAGACAAAAATACAATAAGATAGTACTTAGTAATTTATAACATTTTGGGGTTAGAGAAATAACCTTTCAGTTTAATACTGACATTTAAAATGCTATAGCTTGCTTGCAGCGGACGATTTACCCAGTGCCGCGTCACTAAATGCTCCACACTTTGAGGAATTTGCTATACAATCTTAAAGTGTATAGCAGTTTTATACTATGCATTTCAATGTAACAGTTTATCATATTTAACGAACGGTTGGAATTTGACAACAATTTGCTACACACATTTTTCCACATCAATCAATCACTGCTTGTTTGGTCTACATTCTGCCGACACCCTGATCTATATTTTGCAAAAAAGCCACATTGACATTACAGTACATCAAATTGACACTCCATTGCATCAACATTGTTGTGTCCTGACTAAGAGCTTAGAGGAAACTGAATCACATAGTGTTGTAGTATGCATTCTGTATTATGCGCAATGTTATTATGGTTTGTCTTATTGATTCTGACTCAGACTATACTTGTAAAGTAAATCAAAAATCCACCATTGCTTAATTAGATGTGTAGTAGCTCTGAAAAGTCAAGTCATGTTACGTATTCGACGGTTGACTGACTCGATGGACGGACCAACTCGACGTACGAACCAACTCAACGGGTACGTAATGAATGAACCATAATTCGTAGTACCCATAAAATGAGATTTTGGTGTTTAGTCCACTGGCACTAGGTCCTGTGTATCGGAAGAGCAAAATTCCGAATACGTTAAAAGGTCACAGATTCTTTTGTAAAGAGTAGGGGATCATCCCGGTCTGTGGCTGTACACACATTGTCCCAAGAAAACTGGGGCCTTGGCGTTAATATCATGATGATATCCTGACTTATGCAGTTATGGATTCTCATTCTGCTGCATGCTGAGCATGCGGAGTATTGGTGTAGATGTAGATAGATATATAATGTAGATAGCTTTAAATAGATACTCGGTTTGCTAGGTTGAAGTGGAAGTGTAACGATCAGCATGTTAAAGGCGTTTGTGTGACAACAAAGAATAATTGGTATCTATTGTATTACATGATTATCAATGGGACGTTCAGCCAGGTTATACCTAACTTCACGTACCTATTGCTTGCAATAGGTACCTGACATCTGTCCTGTGCACAGCCTTATGGTTGTTTTTTCTACGGCCGAAAATCATTACGCTTTTAATACAGTGAACAGCCACGTGTTTGCTTGTTGTTGTATGTACGTAATGCCGTAGTCGAGTCTCAATGTACGCAGACACACACGGTAATATACCTTATTGTTATTTATACATGAAGATGAGATTGGGATCTCGATTGACATTGAATTTCACACAGTTCTTTAAAAGCTCCCCCATTGAAGACATGCAGTGGTAGGGTATATACTAAAGGAACTCCAGGGAAATGTTCGTAAAACGCAGCCGTGGCGTGCGCAAGGGGTGGGGTGGTACAGGCCCCCAGTTTGATCTATCAGTCGGGGGAAACTAGTGCCAGTCGGGGGAAACTAGTGCCAGTCGGGGGCTGGGCCGTCGCTAGAGTGGGGTTTTTTGTGTTAGGCGGAGGGGGTGTAATCCAAATAAACAAATGGTCAGCAAATTTGAACGTAACGTGTAGTCGACAAAATTATGCAGGTTGTTAAATAAAGGAAATGTTATAGAAAAATGATGAAAACGCTCATATTGTCCATTAGGTGTTTATTGTGGTGTGTTTTAGACTGTGCGAACCTAGTCTGCGAACCCCCCCCCCCCCCCCACCCACCACTTACGTGAAATTCACGAGGTGAAAATTGGGACTACCTTTTACTATTTTTGGGGGTACATCGGGGGAATTGAGAAGAATCTGAGTGGGGGGAATTTCATTTATTTCATTTGTGCCACCCCCCCCCCCCCCCACCTTAAAATATGCTGCGCACGCCACTGACGCAGCCCCGATTCAAGTAAGCGGGAGCCTCGTACTTCAGATAATCAACATCATCATCTTCCTTACTCCTATACTGTGCAGAAACCTCTGTAGAAGCAAGGAGTTTATTATATTTAACTATGATAACTCCTTGGTAGAAGAGAATACTCGCCACAGTTACTGTTGAGGTGCATTCCTCTCAATTCATACGGTTATTGAGTCATACAACTTCAGATAATCATCTCAATTCATACCAGTTATTGAAATGGGCAACGGACATTTACGCGTTGGTAGGGCTTATCAATCAAAAAGAGCTATCTTGTCACACATTGAACGATAAGCGATTCAGTGCAATGGCATAACCCTCCAAATTATTTTCAACACGGCAAACATGACACGATTCGTCTTACTGCGATTCCCAATGCATTATAAGTTCCCCCTGTCTGATAACATTGAAAGAACTAACGAGTACTAACAAGGTTTTGAAGCGCCTCATGTGCCCGTTTATATGCCCCGTTTAGACTACTTGGTTGCATTTTCAGTCGTATTTTAATAAAACGCAACTTGTACCGCCTGACCGTACTATGAAAACGACTGGAACCTTAAGTCTACGCTAACGCAGCATTCGCATTTTACGCCCAATAATCCCACCCAATCGAGGTAGGAAGGCGCTGTTGTTATAGTTCAAAGGTCAAAATACATGTTCTTTTCCCGTAAATGTACGTGAAAAAAAGTCGTGTCTTTTTTAGTATTTATAAACATTTACATTTTACACGACTTGAACCGCCGATTTCCGTGTACAACATCGAAAAGAGTGTGGAATAAGTACATCAAGCCCACACTTAGCATCATATGAAAATGTTATGAAATTTAAAAAGGTAGGAATCATCGTGAAAATCGACTAAATATGTACCCCATGCCTGGAGGCTAACGTCTACTGCGCATGTGATGGCCGAAACTCGGTATACAGCCAGGTTTGACTGTAGTGTCTTGTGTTCCAAATTGTGACTCATTCCTAGCAGGTGGCCGAATTCCCCAGCCCTGGCAAATTTGCCAGTGTACTGGCAAATATGCCCACTAAGTGGGCATATTTGCCAGTATTTACAGTTAATCCAAAATTAGCGCTTCCACACAAAAAATGGCATGTTCTACCTTTCATATATCAATTGTTTAACTCAATACCTAAATATTTCGTGTCGCTTCAAAAAAATTCTTGGTTGCGTTTTGCCAGAAAAATGATGACATTTCAGTCATTTTGTGGCAAGTAGACATTTTTCCTGTATTTACAGTTAATCCAAAAGTAGCGCTCTCACACACACAAAATGGCATCTTCTATCCTTCCTATATCGATATCTGAACTCTATACCAAAATATTTAGTGTCGCTTGAAAAAAATTGGGTTGCATTTTACCAGAAAAATGATGCAATTTCAGTCATTTTTGGCCAAAATATTTGTAATGTTTGTAATATAATTTTCAAACTTTCATTGAAAGTGCTCTAACATTAACAAAAAACGGAAATCCTCAATACCTAAACATTTTGTGAAATGTCCAAAAAGTATTTTATGTTTTGTTGGAAAATTAATTAAATGTCAGTCATTTTGGGCCTCCAAAAATCAAGATATTTCATTGAAAGTTTATTTTAATTTGATAGAAATGGGACTTACATACATGTACAAAAAAGCATGTTATTATGCTGTTACAACAGCAACAAATTCTAAACATAAATACTTGGATTCACTTGGATTTTGTAATATCAGAGAAAAATATAAAAGCCTCAAAGTGTATTCATGAATTTTACATGAACATTGTCGTTTAGAATGAGGCTGGGCTGGTTGGCTTACCTTGCCCCTTCCTGCATTGCTACTCAAGTTATGCCTAGGTGCTACACGCTTAGTTTTTGCCATGGTTTGAATACACTATCAGCTGAGTAAATAGTGTGGCTAGTCCTGTTATGACCCAGCTGATCAAGGCCACTAGCTATATATTGCATCATACAAACATACAAGTACATGTACAGATGACCACGCCTTTGATTCAAGAAAGGTATATTCAATGGACATTCATATGAACAATAGCAACTTTGAAATACAGGTGAACTGAACTAGTAAACAAGATACCTGGTAAAAGCTCATGCATTGAATTATAATTTGCATAATAAAAGCAACCATGCCAGGTGTATGGGATTAGGCAAGATTGCCCAATAGTTACACAAATGCCACATGGCCAGTCAGTTGATAACCTGCCATCATACACTACACATCGATGCTCCAATCTGCACACACTGATCATGATCCAACATCTTCTACCATCACATTATTTTACTAGATTCAAATATAAAGCATTTACATCTCAGTATGGCAAATTTGGCTTCAAACATGATTGGTGTAGGCATGGTCAAGGAATTCCAGCAGAGAAATAAGTGGGGTGCAGATTCTGTTCTGCTCTCATTTTACTCTACCATCAAAGGGTATGTATACTACATGTCAGGGGTAGCACTAGGTTTTTAAATTAGGGGTTTTTAGAACCCTGAACCCCACAAAAGTTTGAAAAATAAGAAGTTATTTTGGATTTTCAGCTAATTTATTGCGCCAAAATGAAAAAATATGCGCTAAGGGACCGTTCATAAATACTTTGGTGGGGGGGGGCTGGATAATTTTATTTTTGGTATATCAAAACTTTTTTGACCCCCCCTCTCGTCATGCCACTAACTTTTTTGACCCCCCCCCCTCCCTCTCGCCATGCCACAAACTGTTTGACCCCCCCCCCCTGCAGTACTGCCTGCACCTGAAACTTTCTTGTCCCCGTTCATTGTTATCAAGTTCAGAGAACATAGATATGATATATTTTATGGGATTTTCTTTTGACCATGTATCATATTCTATTTTTGATGGACGCATCACATCTAGAAGGGCAAGTTGTAGAATCTAGAGTGAATCAGAACTCCCACTTCAATTGTAGATATCTTTGGAGTCTTTACTCCCCTGAATAACTTCACATATTTATGCACGGATCTCTGTATTTGAAACCAATTAGGATGCTCCTTCCAATTATATATCCTGGCTTTAAATATGTTTTTGCTATTGACATGAATTTGCCCTTTATTCCTTTTTTAGCTGGGCTTGTACATGAAAATAGGCCTGTCGACATATGCGCGCGTAGCGCGGCAAAAAAAATTGCTATTTTTACATTGATTTATGAACTTTCCGTAATAATGTGCATAGAGTTAAAGCAGGGGTTTGGGGCGAAGCCCCCAGAAAATTTTGGAAACTAATAAGTGTTTTAAACTTTTTTAACCCCCCCCTCTGTTGGGGTTTTCAAAAACTTTTTTGACCCCCCCTTTGCAGAGTATCAAAACTTTTTGGCCCCCCCCCCCTATAATTATCCAGCCCCCCCACCAAAGTATTTATGAACGCTCCCTAAACGCGCAAGAACCCCCAGTAGCGCTATCCCTGCGTACATGTAGGTGACATAATGTTGGTTCATAACAAAAAGCTAAGGAAGACATTTTCTTGTAGCTAATAAAGACCAATTTGAACACAAAAAGAGCAATAATCCTAATTACATACATCAGCCACCACCAAACAAACATCCCCTCCACAAGTTATGAAATTAATCATATTAGAAGCTGTTTCCCTGCACCTAATATCCAGAAAATGATATCAATAAAAAGCAAATACAATACCCCCCCCCCCTTGAGAAAAAACAACAACCTAGAATAAAATAAGGATTTTTGATTTTTCCCAGCACCCATTATCCAGAAAAAGACCCCCCCCCCCCCCCCGGATAAAGACAATACCCCCTACCCGATAAAAACAAACAGCCCACCCACACCTGAACAAAAAGACAATCCCCACAGACCACCCCAAGAAAAACGAAAGAAAAACAAAGAAAAAGAAACAACAAAAAGAAACAAACAAGCCAAGAAGTACAAGATTGTCCCCAAATCTACTAGAATACTCACAAGACCCCACCCCCATAACACTTAAAACAATAAAAGAAAAGAAAAACATTGATAAATAAACAAGTAAATAAATGTTTAAAAAATAAGTCACCAAACAGTAAATACATAAATAAATTAATGAATAAATAAATAAAGTTAATATAGACAAAACTAAAAAAAACACAAACTGAACAAGAAAACAACAATAAAATACCTTTAAAAAAGCCATTAAAACAACATAATCACACCCAAAACAAAAATATATCAACACAAAAACACCCAAAAAAAACTAATCCACACTCATGACAATAAATATATCTAAATAATTCTTCAAAAATCCCAAAAAGAAAGAAAAAGAAAGAAAAAGAAAGAAAAGAGAGAGAGAGAACAAATAAAAGTTAGCCCATCACTATTTTAGGATATCCACAAACTTTTTTTCTCAAAGCTGATTGGTTGTTCCTAACCCATGCATAACTGGTTGTCATGAAACCCAGCATATCATTGGCCACATACTCCCCTTGATATACATCAATATTCATACACAATTCAATAGGGATGAGAGTATACACTCCACCTATTTCTATCACAAAAATCATTATGGTACCGTTGTGCCCATCACTACTAATACTTTTTTACAATAGACAAAACTTTTGCTTGATGCTGAGTGGATGTCTCGGACACACCCCTTGTATTTAATTGGCTACAAGTACTTATGACATCATTTTGGCTAGTGAGCTCCCCCAGATATAGTGCTGGGAGATATCAAGCTTCCCAACACCAAAATCACCAACTGCCCTTCATCTCTTCAACAAACATCATAATTTGCTTAATTCAAACAGGAAATCAAACTTAAACCTTTCCCCAGCAGATTTTTATTCCATTGGAACAATTATTTTGGGTTTCAAACATGAAAAATAGTGAATTTATTACGCATTTTGTCTTGGTGGCCATGTTTGCCCACTTTATCAGGGGCCGAATTTGGCCACCTGATAGGATTGGACTATTTAAAAAAAAAATTAGGCCAGATGATCATTGAATTGATAGGGCCAATATTTACTTACCGAGATCCAAGCTCAGAAATTGAGGCCCGAAGATCTACGGTTGTAAACCGTCCCTTTGGCATTTTGCAAGTCTTATGTCAGATCTATGGTTATTTAATACAAAATTCGCATTTCAAGCACAAAGTCATGAAAATGCGACATCCACATTTGGCAAATTGCTGCAATAAATGCTATCCACTACAGTACGGTACCGGATAATCTATACTCACGAGAAGGTGGTTAGAAATAGAATTCCTTTAAAAGGGAACTACTCACAACAAACAAAATCAAGTAAACCCGGAGGCTGGTGAAATCGTCTTGTTATTGATTGGGCACAATGAACATACCAAAATTAAATGTTTTAGTGAAAAGACTCATCATTAATAAATTAAATGACTTTGAAGGTTTCAGGGACGGATTTATAATTTGGTTAATTTATAGTCAAATATTTATATTTATGCGGGAACATAATGTCACCCATTCATTTTTAATTTAATTTTAATGTCACAGTGATTCTGATGATCACCAATTTGTGTGTTTTTAATGGACACTCTTATTTATGATTTTATACAAACTTGTGCAAATATATTATATGTGTGTTACTGAATAAATATGACAGAATGAATCAATTAAAGGGACACGAAGTACGGTAGTGTTGAAGATTTAAAAATAAAAATAAATTACTTTAGAATTCAAGATGAACATTACAAATTAGCATTATTGTTGTTTCTACTCACAAAATCACAGAAACACTTGATTAAAACAATACCATCGCTATTAATTTAAACTGTTCTTAAACCGCTCTCTATGTAAATATGGATCACAATATTTATCATGCATACTGCAGGGGGACACTGTCTACAGTAAAATACTGATCACGGCTCAATCAGCATTTTGGAATCGATGTTTTGTTGTACGAGGGCTGATTTTTCTTAATCCTTATAGGTGTAAGTTCATACATGTAATACAATTACGGCAAGTCACGACTAATCCCCCAACTAAATGAGGTCAAAGGTCACATGGGGGTCATGTTCCCCCAGTGTTCATGTTTCTTGTCTCCAAGTTTGACGTCAATCGGGCAACTTTTACGATTTGACCTCTGGATGACCCTTGACCTCAGAGGACCTCAAATTATTTTTTGAAATGTTCCCCCGGTGTTCATTGCACGATTTAACCCCTTGTTGACATTTGACCTTGGATGACCTCTAATGACCGTTGACCTCTAATTTATTTTAGACATGTTTCCCCTGTGTTTATGTTTCTTGTCTCCCAAGTTTGACGTCAAATGGGCAACTTTTATGGTTTGACCTCTGGATGACCTTTGACCTCAGATGACCTCTAATTATTGTTTGACATGTTCCCCGGTGTTCATTGCACGATTTAACCCCTTTGACCTTGGATGACCTCTAATGACCGTTGACCTCGGATGACCTCTAATTTATTTTAGACATGTTCACCCGGTGTTCATGTTTCTTTTCTCCAAGTTTGAAGTCAATCGGGCAACTTTTACGATTTGACCCCTGGATGACCTTTGACCTCAGATGACCTATGCAAATTAGACCCAAAAAAATGTCCACCCGGCGTTCATGTTTCTTTTCTCCAAGTTTGAAGTCAATCGGGCAACTTTTACGATTTGACCTCTGGATGACCTTTGACCTCAGATGACCTATGCAAATTAGACCCAAAAAAAGCAGCCACATTTTTTGACCATGGCCTACATATCACTGAAGGTTTGAAGTCAATCCGTCCATCCGTTCAAAAGATACAGTATTCGGGGAAAAGGCTAACCAAAAGGCACACCCCCCCCCCCCCCCCCCCCCCCCCCTACACACATACATACGCACATTGACATAATGACAAAATCCCCTTCTGGTTTTACAAACCAGGGGGATAAAAATATACAAATCCCAGCTGTTATCATAATTGAGGGCACATCCTCCAACATATCTCTTCATGCCCCTTTTTATAATCAATCAAAAGTGGCAGAATTATTTTAAAACAATTACTGTTCATTCATTGAGAAGATATGCAAAGAAATGATGTCAGAGCATATCCTAATGAGCGCAGTTTATCATTGGGCACATGCTCTAATGTGCTGAATGCCAGTAATATAGCGTGTAAATGCTTCCTATATCATGGGAAATAACACTGGTGTCATACTTCAGGTGAGAATAAAAGTATAGTCAAGATTTGTGGTGTTATTTTCAGGTGAAAAAATGGCAAAATTATAGAAATCAGACCCATTGATTCATTGGTTTTAAAAATGAATAATCTGTTTATCTGTACAATTAAAATGAGACCATGTTTGTTGGCAGCACATCCCATAACATCTTTTCCAGTGAATACCACTACTAAGGCCCTTCACAAATGATTTTGAGTTTCCTGTTGCCGCTCTCGTCCAAAATTGAGAATTAAAAAATATGTTATTATTTTATTTTTATTTAGGCTTTTCGTCTTGAAAAATTACTTTCAATAAACTTTCATTTACTACTTCCTGACATTAATCATATCAGCTACGATGATGTATAACCATAGAAAATGATTGCATTATTGCTTGGGTATCAAAATAATCATAATTGGAAAATAATTAAATGCAGAGTCCTCAATATAATGGGTTATATGAGTTGAAATTGGTTGCGACCACTTGGTTCAAAATAAATAAAATAAAAGATCATTAATAATTATAAGTCACCTCGTCCCTTTTTTTAAACCTCCAACAGGAAACTCAACATCGATTATGAAGGCCTAATCCAGCCCCCTCCAAATTGAAGATCCATGTTACGCTACTGGGTAGCAAAAATTAGAAATGTTTAATTTTTTTAGTAATGGTTAATGCCCAAACCATTTGTTAATAATAATTCAATGGACTACAAATTTATTCACTCAGTAAAAAACAAAGGGTGAAAACAAGTTGACAAAACATCATTTATTGCTTACAACAACCATTTGTGCAACAATATATTACACAGCCTGACATTTCAATAATAGAAAGCACAACATGTACATTCATACACAGAATAATCAAATATATAAAACTATAGTTTAGTCAGTTCCAAATTGACGAGAACATTCCTAAATACGAGCCATTTTCACATACGCACATGATCACACATATGATACACAAATATGCGCTTGTTACATTCATGTGCGCCCACTGCCACGCTCTTCTGTATAGAGAGTATACACTTTACTCATGCATGCCTGTAACAAAAGGTTTTCGTTGTCAATAGTATTCGTTGTTTGGATCAAGTGTTACTGTTCAAAGAATGACCTATATTTTACGGGTTATCCATCAACATGTAATGGTCACAGATTTAGGTACCTGTGGTGTTTGGTCTTTTTAAATTTGGAAACAAACTTTAGCTCCCGCAAATATGGCCAACACATGGATTGCCCTATTCAATTCCCTGCTGTAAAAAGGCATGTCAATTTGGAACTGATTAAACTATAAATAAGCGGTGCAAGAGCTTTACAGGGCAAGGATCTGGGTTTTAAAAAAAATTTAGGTAGTGGTATGGTGTAGAAGTCCCAAGTATGCAAATGAGCTCACTGAATACAATGTCATGCTCTACCACACATCTACCCAGTACTCAACAACGGAATAAATCTCATTATCCTCATTTGCATACTTGGGACTTATACACCATACCCTTACCAAATTTTACCGATAGGCCAAATTCATTTTTCATGATAATCATGGTTGCCAATTAGATTGATCTGCAGTATAAGAATTATATAATTTGCTTACAAAATATGTTTTAAGTAAACATGCTTTTACGAGCTAATATTTGTAAACACACACTCTTGTTATAATCACTTATATCCCATATCCAAATAACATCATACAGTCTGAACAGTATAGAAAGTTTTAAAAAAACATGTGAGATATAAACATTTTGACAAAATGGGATTTACAAGTGCATGCAAAAACCAGGTCAGATTCTTTTTGTATTTGTTGGCTAAAGAAAACATTTTAAGTCCCATCTATTCAATACTTGTTCGAGACTAGACTCAAGCAATAGTATTCATAACATTTACACTAATAATATTGTCTTCTTCTTTCAATAAATCTGAATTCAAGAACTGTACTACAATACAAAGTATATCACATTATCATGTAGTACAGATAATGAAATCAAATGCACATTATTACATGTAAACATATTAAGTTACATTCTGAAATACATACATAGTACAAAATGACGCAACTAAACATAAATTAAACACCAGGTGCTATATGCATTTGTCTGTTTTCCTGTTATACAAATATAGACCTAGATAATATCTAAGTATGTACAGGTTGTTTTTTTACTAGAACAGAATGAAAAGCTATTCTAAGTATAATAATAATAGTACATGTTTCTTATTCATTTTAAAATCTGAATGAATCAGAGATTTTCAATACCAGGAGTGCCAACAATTAAGACTAATCAGTCCAATAGTTAATACTACACCAATCACAAATGAAGTACAAGAGTTTTCTTAAATTCATTATTTTTTTCTTATTAAATTTAGCGTGGATAAAGTTTAATTAGTTTTCTTTTCTTATATACCACATTGTTCATTGTACAACAATAAATCACATTAGGCAACCATAGAAATAGACAAGGCTGTTATTTGATTGTATCGGTTTTATACTGTCTAATATGAACATGAACAATGAGTATGGGATTAGGCCTGGCATAAGATGGTCTTCTTAGAGATAAAATACACTCATTATGTTGCCTCAAGTTAGGGATAATGTCAGTGCCTTTTTTTTTAGATTTGGGTGGGGGTGGGATGGCAGAGCTTTTTCTAGATCAATAGGTGTGGCTTTCCCGCGACAGGACTGCATTCTTCTTGATTGATCACATGATTAGAAACACCATCATAATTATAATAGATATGCGTGCAATAGTATGCTGCAATCCCAATGAATATGCACTCACATCAATACCCAACTTGAAGTGACACAAAGTATAGTAATGTTGCCCTATTACTACTTTCAAATCCTAAGCTGAACTTAATATATGATTATGAGGGCCATTCAATAAGTTCTACCTACACTCTACTTACTTGGCTAATATATATGATATCCCAATGTTGTTCTTTTTGTAGGGTAATATTTTCAAATCTCTCTTACAATCAGATTATATTTCAAGTGCATTTCAACCGGCTTTTAATACTTATTTAAAGTTAAAACTATTCAGATTTGTTGCAATGGAGACAAGCACAAAGAGTCAAACGTATTGAATATATCCAATATTAGAATATATCCAATATTAAGTCACAATTGAGGAACCTATTCATTGAATATAGTTCAACTGTAACACACATTGGCTTGCATATGCATCAGCCAAGTTATGCTACAGCGGCAGAACTTACTGAAGGACCTGCATGAAATCATTTTTACAATGTGGCTGAAACGATTGTGTAAAATATTACAAAGATGCATACAAACCCTGTTCTAAAAATGTTTCAAATGTGTTTCTTACCCAAATATACTACAGCAACCTAATAATGTGAAAAAGGGGTATCTAATGTTCCTGGGATTTTGAAATGTATAACAAAAATTTAAATAAATACTGTTATACAAAATTATAGGCCTAATTTATGACAACCATGTTATAATCAGAGAGTAGGATGATTTTAAAAATGTTCCTTAATTTTTCCAAATAATATAAGTTGACTTATAGGTGACCCCAGAGATCTTTCCCCTTTGCCAAAATGTTTTTTAACAAATCAGTTTGTACACTCTACTCAACCATACACAAGATCGTTCCTAGTGACCATGTGAGGCCGTGCAAGCGACTGTTGTTGACATGAATTTATATAGTGCTGTTATCGATAATATTTTGTGTGTCGATATGTCATCGGAAAAGACTTCTGATGTGTTAATAATTATCGATATAATTATAATGTTAATCAATGACTGGCATGGCAGTATGTTGAGACAATCCAGTAGCAGTAATATAAGACACCCCTGAATACACATCTAACATTCTAAATATAAAACTGTGCATTTTTTTTTATTGAGTCTAGTTACTAAATGTCCAACTATTATGTCACCTACAAAGGGACTGTTTCTTTACTTGGCACAAAGTCAGTTCAAGGAGCATGGTGTGACTTCATTCTAGGTCATTAACCACTTCATAATAATGAGGCCTTTAAAGAATTCAGTCAAATCAATACCTTATCATTCAGAGAAAGATGGAACTATGTAAGGCTAAGAAGAAAAAAAAGATCTGTCTCATATACGCGGGCGCATAATTATGTGGAATCACTTTCGCCGCATAACCCTATGCGATGAGCCAGATTTTGGTGTTTTTTAGGCCAAAATCACAATAAAAAAGTTTATGTGAGACAGACCTTTTTTTTGGTGCCTAACCTCTAGTAATTTAGAATTCTAAGGCTTATGCCTTTTCAAGATTACTTCAGGTGTTATTGTTGATCAAGCCCTTATTATAAATATTTGATATTTATATCTATGTTTGTACCCAAATACATCAAACATCAAGTATTGAAAAGAATTATGGAATCAGTGAAAAGCACCAACATAGCTAACAATTATGTTATTACGGAGGTCAGAACATCTTCATTCAGAAGTGTTTTAATTCCATCCAGGGTGATGATATTCATGGCAACATGAACTGCTCTAGAATTATATCCAAAAACTGTATCTTTCCTTTGCGTGATAGCCTATTGCTATGGGTATTCACAATACGAAAAAGAGTTTTAATGGTTTGCCGTTGGACTTGCTTAAATGGTCTAAGCTGACAATTTCAATTTTGTCAAAGGCAAACCTGGTATAACTCTTTTCCTGTATTGCGTACACTATAGGTCCAGTAAACCTACTAATGATCAAAAGCAATCTAGAAAGACAATGTTTGAAAATTGGCCAACTATCTGACATGTTACAAAATATAAACTGGGTTCCTTGGAGGTAATAATTGATACCCTTATGTGAAGTCTTTCATTCCCCTTAAACCAACCAGAAAACAGAGCTGAGTAGTAGTAATTGTCCACCCTGCTGACTGTGTGCTGTTGACATCTTTATGAAGATACTAGTACATAGATCATACTGTGGAGAGGGATAGAAATAAAATTGTCAAATATGATAACATTTATTTTATTAAAAAAATGCAAAGTTGAAGCATGAATTCATAGAGTAAAAGCAGACCTTTTGGGTTTATTGTTTCATACATGGGAAATTGTAAAATCTGAATGAAGAAAAGGACCTGTACTTCTACAGCATTTAAAGGGGCCTCCAAACGTGATTTCTCTTATAATGAATGCCAAACAATTGCCTTGTACGATTACTCACAATCTGTCTTACACATCATCTGTTGGCCATGTTGTTTTCTCTTTTATATGGGTTCAGATGACACTTTCAAACTGAATGTAAACATTTAAAAATTGATCCCACACCTTGACATGAAATGTATTGATGGGTAGATTATTAAAATGCATTAAATAATTAACTTACCTGTACAAATAATAGAAAAATGATAGAAGATAGAAGGCTAACTTGATCCATCCTTCCCTCATACAGCGTGATAAAACATCTGCATTCATAATGGTGGTTGGGTCATATAGCCCAGCCTGACTCATCACAGGTCTATTGGCATATCTGCATCAAAAGAATACATTCAGAAATTATTTACTTTATCTTCCTATAGTTTAATTATCTATCACAAGACAGTGATGTAACTGCGTCATTTACTATTTGCAGCACATGAACGTGCACGCCTACAAGAGGCACTGAGCTGAAAGATTCATATGAACGCGTAAATACTGCCCCTGTAAAGTTATGTCACTGTCCAGAGGAAGAGAAATAGAGAGAGTATAGTAACCTTGAGTGAAGTCAGCATGTATGCTATTGATGATCACCACATAATATTACATGTGCAGTGCAGTTTGTACCCACACAGTCTAAGGAAAATATTGGCCCAAGCAGTGAAATGCAGTGTCGTATGTGTTAAATTCAGTTGATATATACATATAGGTGATAAGAATTAAAAAATTATAAATATAATTAATAATATCTAGAATAACCAGCCTCTTCTTAAAGATTAGCTTTCTATCAAAATTTTACAACACTACAGTAGAGTTTATAAAAATATATCAAAGACTACAGTTTTTACATTAACCTCTCATCAACTTTTCATTTTGAAAAGAAAAAGAAAATGTTGTAAGTATGTTTTTGAGTTTAGACATACATTTAGTTCCGCTTTTTTTATAAACAAAAGCGATGGCACACAATTGTTGGAATTTCTCTCATACTAATTTCTTTACACAATCTGCAATATAAAAGTTTGCAAGCTGCTCATTTTGCCAAAAATATATATTCAAGATATTTACAGAAATAAGTCCTTTGCATAAACACTATTAAATAAAGCATTCTAGGACTCGATACATTCAAGAATTTAATGATTGTATATTACTTATCACCTGATACTAACCTGTAGATGTGGTAGCCAATCAGTGGCAGATTGAGGGCCACAGTTCCTATCTGCCCTGATATTAAGAACAGCAAATTGAAGAAGATGTGGATGATATACTCGGGTAACACCAGCTGTAAACAATCAAGTGAACAAAGATTCAAATTAGAAACAATAGTGACATTTACTATCAAGTTCAATCTTAATATGAAATATGAATTACAATTTATAAACCATGTGTTTTTGATAAAAGCTGTCTATCAATGCAGAGAGTAGAAACCAAGTGCTTTGTACTTATCCAATCACTGCATCTGCACCCAAGGTTTAGAGTTAGACTCAACTCCTACCAGTGGCAGTGAAAGCATCAGAAGTTGCAAATTGTAAGGTGGGGACATAGAGGCAGAGGGATCGCGAAATTTAGGGAGGGACATGTATCTTGTATGCAAACACTAAAAACCATTTGATATAATTATTTATACTTACAGGGTTAAGACTGTTGCACTGGTCTATTGGATTTTTGTAGTCTGTTTTAAGTTCATCAAAAGCAATTATCTGCAAATGAAAAGAAACAATCATGTATTAATATGTGAGCCCCGAGTAAGGTAATCATCGGTTTTGTGAGGGATTATGTCCGGATAAACCATACAACAATGCTTCAATGGTCGTATAGCCTATTATAGGTCATGAGGTACCAATTCATGATGTATGGTTTATTCTATCCTATAATATAACCCCCTAATAAAACCGAGGATTGCCAACAAGTTATTTAGGGAGTGACTTCCAATATTCCAATAATGTAAGTAATGTACATTTGTATCATCTGGAAATTGTAAATTGAAGGGAATGGATGGTTTATCAACAAGGGTTACAAATAACTCATTCACGTGTAAAAAGCTTCATTTTATAGATCTCCCAATTACTACATGTAACTACTAAAAGTAGCTAGGCTATAGACATAATAGTAAAGCCCAATGATACTCAATTGTTAGTTTCCTGTAACATTTCTTTCAAGCAAAGGTTGTGTATTCTATGTATGCACAAAACACAAGCACACAGGGCAAGAAAACATGCACTTCTCAAATTGGAATTTTTAGACTAATTTTTAGACTTGTTCAGACTGCACTGGCTAAACTTCCAAAATTGATTGAGAAAGTGAAGAAAATAATATTTCAGTCGAATTTTTCAAAATAATGATTAATTTTTAGATTTTGCAATGCAATAGCGGGCAAAAAATCATAACGCAGGCAGGTGGCGGGAAACTATGAATCAAGTTTCTAATCGAGGATCTAAACAAATGTCAAATCAGCTCGCTCCGTGTATGTGGCAAATTGTAGAATTGTTTGAATTTGATTAGGGCTTAGGCCTTGTCTAGTTTAATCAGAGACTAGAGATAGAGAGCTTTATAATTGTTTGTTGATGACTTGACTCGCTTGTTGAGAGGGCCAAACGCCCCGCCAACGCCCACCCTACCCTATCGAGAATTGTTTTATTTGATTAAAAGTTTGTTAATTAGTTCTTTCTTCACTGGCATTGATTAGTTCTTTCTTCCAAGGGCGTTCACATAATTTATTTCGTTGATAACCGAGGAGTTTTAATTAATATAACATTTATTTTATGACAATGACAATCATGACAATTAACATGCACAACAAACAATGAAAAAGAATAAGCTTATTATTTTAGGATTCATTGTTTCATTTTAGATATGAATACGTAGCGGGAAAATGTTCAAATTCTTTCATCCATTTGATCACCTGAACATAAGTTACACAATACCACATCACTTACATGAAATATAGCGAAGAATATCAGAACTGCCGCTAATAACATAGCCAGCAGATAGCAGAATGCAACGAATGTAAACGCCATTTTTGATTCGGTGTCCGATTTTAAGTGAAGCACGCCCTCTAGCGTTTTAGACACACTAACTTGGTCTAGACTGAATCTTCCGAAGTTGGCGATTTAAGTCGAAGGGCGTTTTGCTTTTGTTGTGCATCCTTTTATTGAAATGCAATCCCGGGGAGGGAGGGGGGGGGGGGGGGGGGGGGGGAGGGGTTATTCTACCAAATCATACATGGATGTGCCTCCCAGACCCGGGCCCAGACCGTTTGAAATTCCGACTTTCAATATACTTGCATATACCGTTAAACTTCATCTATAAGCACCCATTGACTAATAGTCAATAAGCAGAGAATAGATAAAAAGGTATGAGCGCCCTCTTTTCTCTAGAGCGCCCTCTAGAGAAATTAGCACGAATTTGTTTAGTGTATTCGATATTCAATACTATAAAGCTGTATTACTATTTAAATAATTTCATGGACAGACGAATTGCTCAATTGGTAAACGCCCGGTAAAGCGTCAACTTCAGTATCACGAGGTTGGTGGATCAATTCTCAACTACACCTTTTGCAATTTCTTTTGAAATCCAAGTGATATAGAAATTAATGCAAACATGAATGTAAAATTATTACTCAATTATACTAGCTTTATTGTTATTTTTCAAAAAACAAGCGCATAATTAATTTGATTGTATAAAGTAATGATCTTAATAGTCCAACCTTTTTATAAGCTAAAACACATTTATACTACAAATTAACCACAGCAAAATGTATTCATTGGCTTATTTTAAATGTTTCACACAGTAATCTTAAACGTTTCCTTCATCATGATTTAAGGGCAAATTATGATGATGCATATTAGGTTGGTAGATCAAGTTAAGCAACAAAATGAAAGTAACTATGCAAACCACTATAATCCTGGTCTCACAGGATTATAATTGAATGGCTATTAAATCAATTTATTTTCAATAAGATAGAGGGCCGTCCATTTATACCGACCCATCAATCATACATGTAGTTATAAAACAGTATCTGACATAGCACTCCCGTTTAGATCAATTGGTAAAGCCGACAGTTTGGGATCGCAGGTTCCAGATGACAATTCCTGGTTCGAATCTCACTTCAAGACTTCTTCTTTTGGAAAGGTCATAATTTTCAAATTCTTGACAGTGTTTTATTTTTTATCATGAATGAACAAGGAATCTATCTTTTACGTTGGTTTTTTTATATATATATTTTTTAAATGAAACAAAATTTAATCAAACTGGACACGCAAGCCATGGCCAGTCAATAACGTTTTGACTGTTTGCCTGTTGTTCTCATTGATTCGAAACGCGATATTACACGTTTGTGCCATACCTATTCTTGGAGAAACACAAAGCACAAAACAAATAAAACAAAACTGAGTGGAAAATAATAAAAGAAATCACGCGAAGGACTTATTTACGGCACCATCCATCTTTTTAAGTCTGTTTAAGTTTTTCGGAACTATAATACACACGTTTGACGGATTGCCTTTAAATTGCACGCCTAATGAACATTTCATAGTTTGAGCAGCTCACGTGGTATTGAAGGTCATGCATTATATTCATGTAAATGGTAGTATAGTGGCCACGTGTTATTGATTTATAACGGATTAGTTTTAGAATTACGAAACTGTGTCTATATCACTAATAGCCAGTAGGGAGGTCACGCTGCATGTCATATTTTGTTATACGCAAGAAAACAATGGAATCTTAGTGACTGCAATATTTGCTAGAAATAGCTTCGGAAAATGGTCTATTTGGGCATCTCAAATACTAAGAAACGTGTTAAAAATCATGTAGAATTTTAGAGGAGGGTCAATAACATCTGCAGAACGATAAAATGAATAGTTTTAAACACGTTTAGTGACCAAATTTATGTCGTACAATGTCGGGAAATTCACGTTTTGACAATCCGTGGTCTTCAAAATTACAGGAATCCTAACTCATTCTAAACCTCACCAAATCATGAAATGAACCCTCGTCTACAAAAAAGTCCATGTACGTATTGCTCTATCTGCTTGGAGATAGCGAAGACCACGCAAACATCATAGCTTCATACAACGGAATGAAATCCGCCATAGAGATTACATGGCGAAAATCGTACAGATTTGCACTGCAGACCTCTGTGTAGGGACTGTTGACAATAGCATGACAATAGCAAGATCGTTTGACTATTGTGTTTGTGCATGTTTGTGACGACTGACCCCGTTTAACAATCTTCATAGCTTTCATATAGGGCTTGGGTGACCTAACTATTGACTGCTAAGGAAGTCCTCTGCCCCAAATTCGATAGACATGCTACATGCTTGTATCGATCGATCAACTGTGAACCATATACATGTACATGTACATGTATGTGTCTCTATAAACTCAATTAGGAATTGTCATCTAGAACCAACAATGGCCAATTACTCACAAAAACCACAACTTAACAAAATACCATAAGTAGCTGAACTGAAAAGCAGTGAATTGTAATCAACGTATTGTCTCATTGTACTCCATCCATGCATGTCTTCACAAAAATACTAAGTCGTTGAGGTTGATTTAAATGTTTGTACTATTTATAAACGATTGTGATAACATTAAAATTAAAATAAAAAATAGTAGAAAGAGAGGGGAAAAAGAGGGAAAACCCACATTAAAGACGAAGATAGATTCACTATTTATTCATGGTAAAAACAAAGATAAGAATTTGATATACACCGTAAATATTTATAAACTTTCCAAAAGAAGAAGTCTTGAAGTGAGATTCGAACCAGGAATTGTCAACTGGAACCTGCGATCCCAAACTGTCGGCTTTACCAATTGATCTAAACGGGAGTGCTATGTCAGATACTGTTTTATAACTACATGATTGATGGGTCGGTATAAATGGACGGCCCTCTATCTTATTGAAAATAAATTGATTTAATAGCCATTCAATTATAATCCTGTGAGACCAGGATTATAGTGGTTTGCATAGTTACTTTTATTTTGTTGCTTAACTTGATCTACCAACCTAATATGCATCATCATAATTTGCCCTTAAATCATGATGAAGGAAACGTTTAAGATTACTGTGTGAAACATTTAAAATAAGCCAATGAATACATTTTGCTGTGGTTAATTTGTAGTATAAAAGGTGTTTTAGCTTATAAAAAGGTTGGACTATTAAGATCATTACTTTATACAATCAAATTAATTATGCGCTTGTTTTTTGAAAAATAACAATAAAGCTAGTATAATTGAGTAATAATTTTACATTCATGTTTGCATTCATTTCTATATCACTTGGATTTCAAAAGAAATTGCAAAAGGTGTAGTTGAGAATTGATCCACCAACCTCGTGATACGTGATACTGAAGTTGACGCTTTACCGGGCGCTTTACCAATTGAGCAATTCGTCTGTCCATGAAATTATTTAAATAGTAATACAGCTTTATAGTATTGAATATCGAATACACTAAACAAATTCGTGCTAATTTCTCTAGAGGGCGCTCTAGAGAAAAGAGGGCGCTCATACCTTTTTATCTATTCTCGGCTTATTAACTATTAGTCAATGGGTGCTTATAGATGAAGTTTAACGGTATTACAGGGTGACCCAAAAAAATGTTAACACTCCGGGCACATAAGATATCTTAAAAGGACAGGAACACACGGGTCTAATCTTGATGTATTATAAAAGCTGAGTAAATAAGCTTTCATTTGCAATTCATTCCAATTGGTTATTTAGAACGGGAGATATGCTTCAGCAAACATGAGGAAGCAAAATCGGCTTGGTCCAATCCTCTCAGTATGATAGTAAAGCTTTTAAAATGCACGAAGCAAGAAGCAACATGATTAAGTCACACACATACATCAGTTAATCTCTTCTTTGTTCTTTTCAACGCATTCTTTCGATTCTTTTCAAGCTTAAAAGACATAAATAAATATATTCCACATACATTATAGAGGTATTTTGTCATGAGTTCAAGTTCTATACTCTTTTTCCATGTGCAATGGGTAGCTGTCAGTAAAGCAGTCTTTAAAATTGAAATTGAAACATTTCATGTTCTTTGTTGAAATGGTCCATCCAATTAAATAAATTACCTAATATTGCACTGAAATAAAACTAGTATTGCTTGTATCGTTGGATAAATGAATGAAAAGATTCAATTATATTCAATAATCGATACATTCTAACTTATGATTAAATGTTGCAATGGTATTGTTACTTTTGAATTACTGCACAATAATGCTTTTGGCATTCTTACAAGTTCGTAATCATAGGCCTAATCGTAATTAATCCAAATTGGACCAAGCCGATTTTGCTTCCTCATGTTTGCTAAAGCATATCTCCCGTTCTAAATAACCAATTGGAACGCAATAAAATGCAAATGAAAGCTTATTTACTCAGCTTTCATAATACATCAAGATTAGGCCCGTGTGTTCCTGTCCTTTTAAGATATCTTATATGCCCGGAGTGTTAACATTTTTTTTGGTCACCCTGTATATGCAGGTATTGATAGCTCGTTCACTTGCGGAGAGTAGTTGAGTGATCGTATCGGAACAAGTCTGACTTCACCTCGGACTAGTTTATTGAAAGTCGGAATTTCAAACGGTCTGGGAATGGGTACTACCAACTTGACTTGATGAAATGTCTATCAATATAGTACTCCTTGTTATAAACAGAAGGTAAGTAGAAAATTGGCTTCTCAAAAGTGCCACGGTATTTCAACCAAAATTGGGTTCTCAAAAGTCTTGACTTACTTACTTGACTTAGGGCGGATGATTTTTCCGAACCACAATGTCAGTCTCTCCAGATCTTCTATCTAGCTGTCTTGATTTCTTCCACCTGCAGTCCTGTATCACGTTTGAGTATGTCAATGTAGGTCAGGGCTGGTCTACCACGCTTTCTTGCTCCGTGCTTTGGGATCCAATGTATAAGTTTGTGTACAAGCTCCTTGGATCCTCTGAAGCAGTGTCCAGCAAATCTTGTTCTGCGTTCTCTGATCTTGTCCGAGATTTTTGGCATGTCCCCATACAGGTCCTTATTTGTCACATGCTGAATCAAGTTGATGTTGAACACAGATCTTAGCATCCTAGTGTAGCATCCATTCAGTTGTTTACCAAGCTTTGGGGTGACTGTCCATGCCTCACATCCATAAAGGAGGACGGGTTCTACTGTAGCTATGAACAGTCTTTCTTTGAGCTTTCTGGATAATGATTTAGCCTTCCATAGCTGACTAAGTTTGCCACAAGCTCTCCATGCTCTCAAAAGTCAGTGTATTTTAAACATGGAACTTCGGATATTGGAATCCAGTGGTTATTGAAATCATGTCAGGCCTTTTTTTTAGGGGTCAATACCGGGGGTCAATAAACTGTCGCGGGGCGCAGAGCGAGAGCACGCGATAGCCAACAAGTGTGCAGAGTTTATCCTCAGCTCATTCCTACAACGAGCCTCCTCCTCTCTCTTTAGGCGCCCCTTCTTCTCACTTATCTCCTCCTTTCTTCTCTTACGCTCCTCATTTTGCCTCAACTTCTCCTTCTGCTCTCGTTCTTGATCCTCTCTCACCTGCCTCACTCCCTCCCAAAAGCTCATCATCCACTCTAATCATCTCGTCTCTCTTCCGACACTCCTCCTCCCCTCGCATCCGGACTCGCATCCAAAGCTCCTCCGCCACCCTAACCGTCTCTTCCTTGCGACGCTCCTCTTGCATCCCAGTTCTTTCCTCCTCCTTCCGACTCTTCTCAACCCTACCCTTCTCCCTGTCGAGACGCTCCCCTTCCACTCTAACTCTTTCGACGTCCTTCTTACGTTCTTCCTCCATCTGAACTCTCTCCTTTGCAAGACGCTCCTTCTCCCCTTTTATCCCTTCCTTTCGTTTCCTACGCTCCTCATCCTCTCGCGCCTTCTTCACTCTGATCTCCTCTTTCCTCTCCCTACGCTCATCGTCCTCTTGCACCTTTGCTGTGCTCTGACGAGATTGTTCCTCTCTCACCAATCTCACATTCTTCCAAGACTCGTGCTTCTCCCCCGCCTTAACCTTCTCCCTTTCCAGACCCTCCTTCTCCACTCTAACCTTCTCCTTTTCAAGGCGCTCGTTTTCCACCCTAATCTTCTCTCGTTCCAGTCGTTCCTTCTCTACTCTAACTCTCTCCTCTTCCTACTTACGCCCCTCTTCCATCCTAACCTTCTCTCTTTCCAGCCGCTCCTTTTCAACTCTAACTCTTTCCTCTCCCTTCTTACGCCCCTCTTCCATCCTAACCTTCTCCCTATTCCGACTCTCCTCATCCGCCTGAAGCTTCTGACCTCTCTTCCGACGCCCTCCTTTACCCTATCCTTTCTCCTCTGACGCTCCTCCTGCCCTCTCTTCAAACGCTCGTCTTCCTATCTCGACCTTACTCCCACTCCTTCCTCTATCGCGCCATTCTGATCGCTTCTTATTGCTGACCTTCTAACCCACGCCGCTCTCTTAGCCCACATCTCATGTTTAGCTCGTAAGGCCGGGCATGCTCGTTTCCAATGCCCGTCTCCTTAAAATAAAGGGCAACAATTATTATCAGATTGCTATCCACTCACCGGCTGACACCTCTCCAAACCATTCTGCCCTCCCCCAGTGTGACCAATATCGCCCCCCACGTACCTCACTCTGCTGTTGCTCCCAAACCTCCCCCGGTAACAGTAAAAACCAACTGTTCCTTCTGATACAGGGCTTAGACTCCTCTTAACAATTCGCTTTTGATCTTAACTCTTTTCATTCTCCAACTCTTCTTCTCCTCTTCCCAGACCTCCTTTTTACTCACCAAGGTACACAATTGTACCTCTCTGACCACTAACGTATTCTCTTCTTGTGCGTCTCTTTCCACTCCTCATGTTCCTTCTCTACTACCTTCAACCTTTCTTCACAACTCAACTTAAAAACTCGTTCGTTCTTTGCCATCAGGGTAGCTTGTTCATTTTTCCTAACCCGCTGTTGTAAGTTGAACTTAGCGCGATCTAATATCAACTTCTCCAGCAACACTTCCCGCTCAATTTCTCTGGCCTCCAACACCTCCTCCCTATCCGCTAAATCATCGTCTATCTCCTGCCATTCCTTTCACGAGACTCCCGGTCAATTTCACACCACCGTTTATCATTCATCTCCTCCAAAACCTCTTGTGATTCTAAATATACTACTCGTTCCTCATACCTTTCTGCTTCCACGACCAACCACGCCTTCTATCGGCTCTCTCGTCATATGCGGCAAACCACGACCAACCACGCCTTCTATCTGCTCTCTCGTCATATGCGGCAAACCACGACCAACCACGCCTTCTGTCTGCTCTCTCGTCATATGCGGCAAACCACGACCAACCACGCCTTCTGTCTGCTCTCCCGTCATATGCGGCAAACCACGACCAACCACGCCTTCTATCTGCTCCCTCGTCATATGCGGCAAACCGCGACCAACCACGCCTTCTATCTGCTCTCTCGTCATATGCGGCAAACCACGACCAACCATGCCTTCTATCTGCTCTCTCGTCATATGCGGCAAACCACGACCAACCACGCCTTCTATCTGCTCCCTCGTCATATGCGGCAAACCACGACCAACCACGCCTTCTATCTGCTCTCTCGTCATATGCGGCAAACCACGACCAACCACGCCTTCTGTCTGCTCTCCCGTCATATGCGGCAAACCACGACCAACCACGCCTTCTATCTGCTCCCTCGTCATATGCGGCAAACCACGACCAACCACGCCTTCTATCTGCTCTCTCGTCATATGCGGCAAACCACGACCAACCACGCCTTCTATCTGCTCCCTCGTCATATGCGGCAAACCACGACCAACCACGCCTTCTGTCTGCTCCCTCGTCATATGCGGCAAACCACGACCAACCACGCCTTCTATCTGCTCTCCCGTCATATGCGGCAAACCACGACCAACCACGCCTTCTATCTGCTCTCTCGTCATATGCGGCAAACCACGACCAACCACGCCTTCTATCTGCTCTCCCGTCATATGCGGCAAACCACGACCAACCACGCCTTCTATCTGCTCTCTCGTCATATGCGGCAAACCACGACCAACCACGCCTTCTGTCTGCTCTCTCGTCATATGCGGCAAACCACGACCAACCACGCCTTCTGTCTGCTCTCCCGTCATCTGCGTAATGATGCGCACCTCTCTTTTGACCGAGTCTTTCTCGTTCCGGTCGCCAACAGTCTACCGTCAAAGTCCGTCAAAATGTATATAGTCAAAGCCAAAAATTCGTCGTTAAAGAAAAATGAAAATCCCACATCTGACACCACTTGTCGCGGGGCGCAGAGCGAGAGCACGCGATAGCCAACAAGTGTGCAGAGTTTATCAGATCTGACACCAACAAATGTTGTGCGTGAGAAGGGTTTAATTTGGAAACTATAATCTTTTATTTATTAGCCACGTAGGTTCGTCTGCAGGGCAGAACCTGCGCTTTCGACTCAGTAACGGCGAACCAATGACACTGGACGACTACGAAGGTTCACAGTTTATTTTCGCTCTCCTTTATACAACATATGTTACAAAATATATCACAACGTCGGGTTAGTTTACAATATCCAAAACAATTACAACTCGGGCAAAACTTTATAATATTTAAGGTTGGGTCAAGGGTCTAAGTCTCAACTGTCCTCGGTCAAATATTTTAAAAACGGTCCGACCGCAACTACTACCTCAACCTCAACCTCAACAAACTCAACCTCGACAACCTCAACCTCGACCTTGTAACAACAAGGTAAACACCAATTCGTCTGATTTTCGAAAGATTTGGATGTTTTCTTTTCAGCTCTTCCGTTTTTCCAACACACGCGTTCCAGCATCACCAAAAAGATGGCGATTAGGACGTCAACCGACGCCAATCACTGCGCGCATTAATTTTACACAAGCTGAGCGTAACAAAATAGGTCACAAGGGTATTCAGCCGTTGCAATAATTAAATAATCAAAATACAGCCAAAACCTATAATATTAAAAGCGATTCCCGCTGAAAAGTACACTATTCTATGTACTTAACAAAACCTTTCTGATTACCACCCATCGATATAACAAATTTCGCGAAAAGGCACCCCCAAAAGGCATGCATACGTATACCACTATATAGTGTACCCCGCCCCCACCCCCCCCCCCCTCAAGTACACTATTCTATGTACTTTACAAAACCTTTCTGATTACCACCCATCGATATAACAAATTTCGCGAAAAGGCACCCCCAAAAGGCATGCATACGTATACCCAGACGACGGTGGCTACGAACGGCCGTTAATTTTGAATTTCCGTTGGTTTCAATGTAACAATGGATTTTGATTATATGACCCCATAAAATTCATCATAGGTTAGAAGAAAATGTTTCCAATCCAAAACCGTTCGGGATGGCTAATCATCCCAATTGTAAATGCTATTTTTTTAAATTTAAACCGTTGTTAAGCGGTCGTCCCATTCACTTGATCAGGTAACCTCGTACGCATATTTTAACCTGAATACTCGTGAATACGCCTATGTCCAGCGTCGTCTGCGTATACCACTATATAGTGTACCGCCCCCACCCCCACCCCCCCCCCCCCCCCCCTCCCGGATGCAATAAGCGTTGATTTTTGGTCGGAACACTTATTTTTAGAGGTTATTTTGTTATCAAATCACGATTATTTTATATAGCATTATATAATAGTCTCCCAGTGGGCACGGTCGGGGAAATTTACGTTGTAGGCCTATAGACGTTGTATTAAGGTCGAACGTCGGGCAACCCAATTCCAACGTAAGAACAACGTTATAATACTGACGTCCATACATCCCATTCACGTTGACGTCGCACACACGTTGCCGTATAATCGGCCGTACGACGGTCATCGCGCGACTTTAATACAACGTTGTGGCAACTAGTAATCTATGACGTCGGTGCACCTATTAATGTTGACGTCGCACACACGTTGATGTACACTGGCCATACGACGGTCATCGCGCGAGCTAATTTGCATATTTTACTTGGCCTTATATTAGATGAGTAAATTGCGCCAATCGCTCATCAGCATAATTGCAATGGTACAAAAATTAGCACCGCTGCTCGTGTGTACCATTTGAATTATGCTAATGAGCAAATTTGCACCTTCTTATTTATTTAAACCTATTAAGTTATTTAAATTAAGTCGATGCATTAATTTAACACCATTGAATGTATATTGATATGCATATATGCATATTTTCTCACTGGTTACAGGAAAGGGAAGTAATTGCCCACTATGTAAATGCAAATACATTGAGCAAGAACATAAACATCAAAGAGCCATGACCCTCCTGCCCTTCCCAACCCACACCACCATTCCCTGGTTACTATAGCGATAATTCACAAAGTACATGTACATTTTAGGAAGAAATCAACACATTTTCTATCAAATGTTAATGTTGATTCATTTTTTTAACGTCGGCACAACGTTGAATGTGGACGTCACACCAACGTTGTATTTTGACGTTAAAAGCTTTCATATTCACCTTCATCCAGGCAACCATCATCCAACGTTAGATATTGACGTTGACGCAACATTGTACCAGCCAATTTGTGCCCAATGGGCTATAGTACGGAAGCACTGAAGGGACATGACGTGTTGACGAGTTGATGAGATGCCGAGAAAAATGATGGTATAATTAACGACATAACTTCGAGTGAACATGATAATTGACGACATGATTGATAACATAATATCAAGTTGACACGATAATTGACCACATAATTACGAGTTGATTAGTTGCCGACATAAATGACGACATAATTGACGACATAATTTTGAGTTAACATGATAATTTACGACATTATTGATAACATAATATCAAGTTGTCACGATAATTGACAATATAATTGCAACTTGATGAGTGGACGAGATAAATGACGCCATAATTGTTGACATCATTTCGAGTTGACATGATAATTGACCACATAATTGATAACATAATATGAAGTTGCCACGATAATTGACAACATAATTACGAATTGATGGGTTGACGAGATAAATGACGACATAATTGACCACATAATTTCGAGTTAACATGATAAGTGTTATTGTGACAACTTGACATCATGTTATCAATTATGTGGTCAATTATCATGTTTACTCGAAATTATGTCGTCAATTATGTCATCATTTATCTCGTCATCTCATCAACTCGTCAACACGTCATGCCCCATCAGTGCTTCCGTACTATCGCGTGTAACACAAATGTGTTTAGAAACTGAAGGCAATCCTTAAGGTTTTATCCCCAATCTGTCCAAACCTCGGGATGACGCTTTCCGAATCTCATATTCAATAGGAAACCTATTGGAAGGCAATTCCTGACTGCACTCATGAAGCAAGGTTGTTAACCCTAAACTTAAAGATTCTCCACAACATCTACCCGACCAAAATCAAACACTTTGCAGTTCATATAACGTTATTGACTACACAGAGCATTTCTTTATTTTATATAAAAAGGTTAAGGGCATATGGAACCATGCCAATAACCTTATTTCTTCTAATTAAAAATTTCGTTCAAATTTAATGTTTATTCGGGATAACTTCCAACATTGTAAACAATACGTTCATCAATTATGTTTGTGTTATTGCTAAACTTTGTATTAGCAAATTTAGATAACAACCCAAGTTTTTTTTCTTCTTTTTGAAGCTGAATTGAGAATGCGTAAGGTAATTTGACTTATGTCTTTGGAAATTAACGACATAATTTCGAGTCGAGTTGACATGATAATTGACTACGTACATAATTGATAACTTAATATCAAGTTGTCAAAATAATTGCCAACATACTTATGAGTTGATGAGTTGACGAGATAAATGATGATATAATTGACGACATAATATCAAGTTGACACGATAATTGACCACATAATTACGATTTGATGAGTTGACGACATCGGACGACATAATTTTGAGTTGACATGATAATTTACGACATTATTGACACAATGAGTTTGAGTACATTTGTTATTTTGTTACAATGTTGTTGTATATAATTTGGATATTGAATTGTATATATGAAAGCAAGTAATACTAAATGCGCTAGTGTTTTAAGGGACCGTTCATTATTTATGCTGGAGGGGGGGGGCGGTAAACTATAGGCGGCGTCATGTAACTTTCATATGTTGAAATAGGGGGGTTATGTAACTTTTTATTCTTAAACAGGGGGGGTTGTGTAACATTTTTTAAGCTGTAAAGATGGTGGTGATTGGGGTGATTTTAGAGGTTATTTGTTAGAGTGTAAATGCATTTTTTTTTCTGCGCTTCGCGCATATTTTCTTCAAACCTTTCGACTTCAAAAACGTTAACTATGAGACGACTTCTGGACAGCAAATCTTTTCTGTGCACTCTGTTCTGTGTGGACGATATGGTGGAAAAACATCTATATAATCATCAATGTGGGTACGGGTGTGAGGTATGTGTAGGGTGTGTAGCCATATGATTGGTGTGCTGGGGCGTGTGGTGGGTGTGGGTGCGAGTGGTGTGTGGGGGTGTGTACGCGTATCATCTATTTTATTGTATTCTTACTACATACTGCCATTTTCAATGTCCAATTTTTTCTATTGTTGTGTTTTATATTTTGTACATTACTTGGTACTTTTTATCGTGTGTGTATTTTTATCTCTGTACAGCGCTTTGGTCTTTTTTAGAAAAGGCGCTATATAAATGCTGTTTAATAATAAAACGGTCGAGAAATTAGAGCCACTCGGGTGTATAATGTAACAAAATCCAATTTTATGATTAAAAAAAATGTGCTTTATTGCATGCTTTTTACCTCGTCTCAGCTTTGCACCATGCTCACAAAAGTAGAACGTTTTTACTGGATTATACGTTTCTGCTCAAAATGTAGGCTAACTTGTTCAGGTTATTAAGACTCACAAAACCACCCAAAATGTATGCATATGACATAATTTCTGGTGGTGACTCCTCGCTTTCAACGTGGTTCCATCTTGTACCGTGCAAGTAGCGTATTGTCGATTAACTTTTAATTTTCGCCCCACCACCAATATCAAAAACCTAGCTACGCCTCTGCTCCACACAGTCGGTAATCCTATTAGCCTACACACTATTATAATTACAGGGTGTATTAAACAAAATTGTGCACGGATTAAAAACAACCATTTGACCTTGATGTGTGCATTGAACCATTAATCTAGTTCATCTTCCAAAAAACGAATCGACTGAAAAACAAGTTTTGTAAGCTGACCTCTTTTTTCACCATTCTAATGGATTTACACACTTAAGACATGTGGCATGATGAAATGGAGTGATCACTACCAATGCATATATCTGTAATTTAGTACTTATTTTTTAAATTTAATACTGGCATATAGTAGACGAGTCAATATTCACACACACCCCCACGTGTTTAAAAACATTGCATAGTTAGAAGAATGTACCAATTACTTCTTTTTTCGTAAGATGAACTAGATTAAATACACTTTGTACGTTGGTTCAATGCACATATCAAGCTTTAAGGGCCGTTTCAATTCGTTCACAATTTTTGTATTCACCTGTACTATAATGCGTGTAATATCATGATTAACATCATGTTAACACATCCCTTTTCGGCCAACATAGATCTAAAACAGTCGAAAAATCTGGTTTTGAAACTTTTAAAGATTTCTCACGTGTCTACGTCTGTCGATAACATATTGTTCCGTTTGTCATATTGTTTACTGGTCAGAACATTTTATTTCAATGTCATAATAATTATACATACGTTAGCTGTAACAAAACATCTGAGTTGTGTACTTTCGGACCCGTGTAACCGGTTCGAACCACTAGCACTACGCTTTACGTTGTGGAGTTTCGCACATCTGAGAAATGGTACATCGTGAATACGGTATAAATGGCAATGCCCATTCGCCGTTGACGAATATAAAAACGCGAATACTTTTATTTATTCGTACCGTGCGTGCTGATTGTTTGAGCATTTGTACTCCATGAAGTATAGGCCTACTACAACTAACTCTTACATGGTCCTGGCCAGTTGCTAGTATTATGCCATTTTAATCAAAATCTATAGCTCATACCCGGAGCTCATATCAACAATCTGAAATGTACAGTAGGCTGACACATTTCTTCCAAATCTGACACCCCACATTCATAAACAAATGAGTGGACCGTTTTTGAAGCTATGACGCTTTACTCAACATTATACGGTGAAATGAATTGCGCTATTAGAATCGGGCATATTGTATAAACATTATTAAAAGTATGGTAAATATAAACAAGCATCATCACTATGCACAATTAACTAAAGACTGATTTTCACACTGAACCTCATTAAGCAAAGAATTTTGATATGAGCTTTAGATTTTACATGAAATGACATAATACTATTTGACCAGGAACATTTTCCTTTGGTAGTAATATATTAAATATTAACAAATTCCAGAATGTTTTTAATTACCAAATTGCTTATTATACATCTTGTTCATTGTAATCTGATGGTGAACTTATTGAAATAGTTCTGGAACCAGAGCTTGTGTCAGTATCGGAATGTCCATGTACCTCATCAGGTGCCGGCGAAATCAACAGAACTTCAGCTGAAGTATTTGCACTGCTATTACTGTTACTGCTAGAACTACTTCTACTGTTACGATTACTTCTACTGCCATTACCGCTGTTTCTGCTACTGCTACTGGCACCTCTACTTCTGTCATTGTTATTTTGCGCTGCTACGGCGTCTTGAGATACGATATTTGCAATTGGTACGGTTTGATGAAGTGGTTTAAGTTCATCGTGATCAATGGCCTCTGAAGAAGAGGAAGTATAGCCAGATACAACGTGAGCGTGCAAATATCGCCTCTTTCTGTTACGATTACCTACTCCACACATTCCAGGTGCAGCGTCAAATAACATAGGCCTAGGTGTTCTGGTCAACCCCACCTGCAATCCACGTTCAAATTCGGGTATTTGAACATTTGTTGTAAAACATTTCCAGTAGCTGCGAACAAAGAGGTTCCCTAGACGCCTCACCAGGCGAAATTTGGCTGGATGATGTCGCATAACATGGCGGACTTTCTGTAAAAATATAAATATAAATATGAACTATTACAGGGTGTCCCTACAAAAAGGGTGCACATGTTCCACGTCATTGCCCTCATTGATTACTCAGTATTTGGCTGTTAATATTTATATAATCTTTAAGATAATTTAGTTGGTTTTCGAATGCCGTTAGTTTTATTTTAATTGCTCTTCAAAATCCAACAATATGCTTGATCAATCACGAGTATTTAAAAACGGGTTGTGCCACTTTTTAAGGAAAAAAATATGCTTGTGGAAAGAGTCATTTTCTAATTTAATAATCAGTATTAACTAATTGACGTTTATATGTACTTCAAGATGACTAAATTACTTTTCAAATGCCGATTGTTTCGTGTCATTTGCTTTATCCTATTGATAAATATGCTTGATCACAGAAAGTCAAATTTGTGCTATTTTAAAAGAAGAAATAATAATAATAATAATAATACACGGCATTTTTACATACATCCATCTCAAAGCGCTTTACAATTTTATTCCTAGGATAGTCAGAACCACGGTTGCAGCATATTATGGCGCAGGGTCCTATCAGTACAACGACGGTGACTACCTTAAATGCACAAGTAACAGGCCCGGGATGATCCCCTACTCTTGGCGATGAGGTCTGTGACTATTTAACGTGTTCAGGGTGAAGCGTCTGAATACACGGGACCACCGGCTTTACGTGACTTTCCGAACCACGAGACAATTGAGACTAAGTACCTTGCCCAAGGATACAAACACGTTGACCGCAGTGGGGCTCGAACTCACAAACCTATGATCGTGAGACTTGCTTCTGATCCACTGAACCACACGTGCTCTAAGCGTTACACATAACACCAATTTTACACATGGAAGATTTCTTTCAAAACAAACTGCATATACCGTAAGCTTCCGTTATCTTTAAAGCTCGTACAAACACCAAATCCATATTCGAAATTTTTAAAGATGAAAATGACACATTCCCCAAAAAGCATATATTTTTTTCTAAAAGTGGCACAAACCCGATTTTGAGTGCTCGTTGTTGATAACAAAAAAGGGTTGAGAAAACTTAACGCAATCAACGGCATTTGAAAGCCAACTTAATAATCTTTTAGATTATAAAAAACTTTACAGTCAATGAGGGCAATGACTTGGAACAAGTGCACTTTTTTTAAGGGAAACCCTGGGCCTATAGTTTGGGAACTAGTTTTAAAGTTCCTCAAGGTACGAAGATTGGTCCATCGAGTGAGTTATTCGAATTCTTAGTAAAGGCGTCGTCAATGATGCAGGCAGTAGTGTGAAATTACGGGAGAAATGGTTAAAATTGAATTCAGCCAATCTGAGCAAACTGCCCTGATATGAGACCCGTACCTTTGAGTTTGAGGAGCTGTATAGAAACAATTATTTTTGCACCAAAAAAAGCCTTGAATGACGTCGTCATTTATACTAGATTATACAGAAGAAAGCATGTCTGGTAATTCTTATTCTAGATCCGACGATGCGCGCAATGTCTAAAATAAAAGGCATATTATGTGATCTTTTACAGAGAGCGCCCTCTATTCATTATTTTTTTTAGAAAGTAGATTTTCTTGCAGATTTACATTTCTGATCATAAATCATACATACATTCCAAGTTACAGAGCGATACGATTCCTAATTACCTCAAAATCATGGTTTTAGAGTGAATTTAGACTAGAGTAAAATAAGTTGTCGGATATCCGACAGTTTATTTTCACTCTAAAATCATGATTTTGAAGTAATTAAGAATCGTATCGTCCTGTAACTTGGAATGTATGTACGATTTATGATCAGACATGTAAATCTGTAAGAAAATCTTCTTTCAATTTTTTTTTCGATGTTGAGGGCGTTGCCTGGAAAGATCACATAATATACCTTTAAGGGATGAGACAAGGGACCTTGCACATTCTCCCAATCAGTAGCTAGCTAACAGACGATTCGGGCGCACTGAGCAATTCCCCTTCAAGCGATTTTATGGGATTCTGTATTTACCTTTTCAAAAATTGTTTGTATGTACAGCAGTAGGTCTCATAAGATGTTTCCTATAATTTAAGTATCTAAAGCATAAATGACGAGATACGGCATATGAAAGAATTACGGTAGGATATAACAAGACTACACATTTGCAGGTAACACATCTCTACGCACCCAAAATATTTAAAGACGCCTTTTATGCAATAATAATACAGCTCTCCATTACAAATCCATCAGCTATCAAATTATTGCACAGCCTTGCATCCGGACAATTTTATTTTTAACCAAAATCTATTATGCATTTATAATCTGCGTTTGATGTCTTGATACATTTTGAAAGTATCATTATTTTATGGCACGCAATTTTATTCACGTGGGATACTTTTTGTTTAAAATGTTTGGTTTATTAAATTAAAATTTTATATTGTATTACACAGGCGTGTGACATTGACATTTTAATTTGTGCGGTTTTGGTAAATTGTGTACTTTTTATATGTCCCAGGTGTGTTGCTCATTCTTTGACAAAAAGTACAACACCTACGGTAGTTGTAATGGGATATTTTATAATATCGTGTTAAATACCTGGGACCACATTTATGAGAAAAAGAATCATGAAAGGGCTCACCTGAAACAGCGCGGTAGAATCTTGACTGAATATTTGAAATGTCGGTACGATGTCACCTTGGGCGTTTTCACTTGTATTCCTTTGAAAACGAAAATATGAAGAAAAAATCAAGTTAATACAAATGGTTGGCAACTTACAAATATCTTAGCCTTTACGCAAACTTCTCAGTCTTTTACGGAAGAAATGTACAGCATATTAGTTAAGCAAGTACAATACGGTATTTAACAATCTTAACAAATCATTTGAAGAAAAAAATGAAAATCTCCTTCACCTAAGATGAAGACGACCGCGACAATTTTGATGTCATGTTAAAGTGACGTGACTTTGAGATACGAAGTCTCCTGACTATAAGTGAAAGTTGTAAATGGCATAGTCCGGATCTGAGAACGTGACACAAAGATATAATTGATATAAAGGGGTCAAAAAAAGTAAGTCCCCCTCTAAAATTAGATTACCTTTGTTTACATAACTTCCCACACAATTAGACGTTTTGAAAAATTCAAACGATTATAAAAAGAGAAAACGCTTGGCTACCAATAGTAAGTTTTCCGTTTTCGATATCATGTTTACTTTTCCCGAAACAGTGACATTTCCTCGAAAGGATGTTTTCAGAAAAAGTGGCACTTACTCGTATTGGATTTTGGCAAATGTCATGTTAACGAAAACATAATTTAGGGGATATTTGCCCTTTTTAGGACAAGTAAAGATGGTATTGAAAAGGGGAAACTTTGTACGGATAGTTTTTCCTTTTCAGAAACGTTTCGATTTTTTAAAACGTCTAATTGTGTGGAGGTGTTACGCAATCAAAATTGTATAGAACTTTGAAAATGTTCACTGTTTCTGAGAACATCGTTTTGGAAAAATGAGACCATTTTAGGAAAAGTAAACATGATATGGAACAGAAGAAACTTTTAATAAAAACCCAAGCGCTTCTTCTTTTCACAAGTCTTTAAATTTCTTAAAATGATTAATCCTGAGCGGAGTTACGCAAACAAACTTAGTCTAATATGGGTACAAAAAAATCACGAGAGAGAGTTTTTAAATTGGCTGGTATAGGACCAAGTGCCACTTTTTCTGAAAACATCATTTTGGGGAAATGTGACTGTCTTGAGAAAAATAAATATGATATCAAAAATTAAAAAAACTTTCTTTTGGTAGCCAAGCGTTTTATCTTTTCATAATCGTTTTAATTTTTCAAAACGTCTAATTGTGTGTGAAGTTATGTAAACAAAGGTAATCTAATTTTAGAGGGGGGACTTACTTTTTTTGAACCCTTTATGACCTAGGCTATTAATAGCGTGCCATGCCCGTGATGCGATGTTCGTTACCGTAAACAACATTTGATCCTTGACGGAGTAAAGCGCATAGCACATGTACATTGCACAGCAATTCATTTATACAGTAAGTGTGTACGGTTAATAAATTCGCGCCCGGGATACCGTATAGGGTGCTAACTTAGTGAGATGTAAACATTCACATTTATGGGAACTTCTTGTTAACTTCTTGTTGCGTCTGGGATTTCACTTCCGGGTCGATCGGAAGCTTATCCAATCACAGAACACCAAGCAAGTAGCGGGTTTCCCAGAAAGGTTCAAAATCAGAAACAGGCGTGCACACGCTCTCTCTCGTTCAGTTCACATCTCGTTATTGTTATGTAGCGTCCATCGTTTCTTCATTTTCTTCTTCGTAAATATTTGTTATACATATCGGCCGATAAAGCGATATCGTCCTGAGTTTGTTTTAATAAATTATTATAAACTCAATGTAATTTGGAGAGTTGTGGCTTCACTTTTATCTGCGTTCTCGTTTCATTATAAATAACTGCCATCAAGTCTGCGGGGACGTGGCTTTATAAACAACGGGTGTTTTAACGCACGTGTGAAATTTGTAAAACTTCACTACAAGAGTATGATTGTGTCGTTTTATAACGAAAAGCCTACATTATTGAGTATGGATATGAACTTGAATGGAATGAAATGGTTAAAGGTATATTATGTGATCTTTCCAGGGTACGCCCTCAACATCGAAAAAAAAATAGAAAGCAGATTTTCTTGCAGATTTACATTTCTGATCATAAATCATGCATACATTCCAAGTTACAGGGCGATACGATTCTTAATTACTTCAAAATCATGGTTTTAGAGTGAAAATAAACTGTCGGAATCCCGACACCTTTTTTTTTAAACTCTAAATTCACTCTAAAACCATGATTTTGAGGTAATTAGGAATCGTATCGCTCTGTAACTTGGAATGTATGTATGATTTATGATCGGAAATGTAAATCTGCAAGAAAATCTACTTTCTAAAAAAAAAAATGAATAGAGGGCGCTCTCTGGAAAAGATCACATAATATGCCTTTAACGTCATAAACATGCAAATACGACAATTTAGCAGCCCTTTTCTGATGATCATGAAGATAGTAAAATACCTTAAATTTCTGACGATTTCATCTATATGAAGGACCGTTCGATGTAAAGATGCAAATGCGTCCTCTATGGCGGAAGCTAGTCGTTGGTCTTCGGTCATGATTATTAAATAGTGAAGTTAAGAAAAATAACACTACGCTTGTATAAATCCTGCAAAAAGTGCCTGAAAGCGTCAGCTTTGAATTGAATATAATGGTTGACGCCTTTTTCTTGTGTTTCACTAAGCGCGCTCAGTAACATGACAACGTTATCCAACGCATTATGATGCTTGCGACTCCGGCGCGTATCACTTCAACGCTAAATCTCTCTCACGTATCGCGCGAATGTGTGTTATGTTTTATAACGTCGCACAATTTGTAGTTGTCTATAGGCAAATCGCGATATCGGCAAATCAAATGCAATGCCTTAAAAGACAATTAGGAAAATTCATGATAGAGAGACCACTTTATTTGCGATCTTTCGGAATAATCAAATGTTGGTCCCTATAATGCCATTAAGGCCACGAGGGAAAACCCTGTTGTACGGGCCCGACGACCAACATTTTTGTTGGAATTTCCCAACAATATTTGTTTTCTTTTAGAAAGTTTTGAAATTGTTCAAAATTTGTGAAATATATCTAAAATTGCCTGAAAATTAACCAAAATATAAGATATTAGCGTATACTGTCGGTTACCGAGGTCAATTTCTCGACCCCCCCCCCCCCCCCCCCCCCCACTATCAAAAAATATTTTCGGAAAAGATGCGACCTTGACGATATTGTACTGAACTTCTGCAATGAAGCATTGCTGACTGGGAAAAAACCAAGCCAGTGGTCTGTACTCTGTACTCAACATAATTCCAATACAAAAATCAGGGAACTACCGAGGTATCACCCTACTCCTATCGTTGCCAAAACGTACAACAGATTGACCCTGAACAGAATCAGACCAGAGCTAGACCAGCATTTGAGAACCAACCAAAACGGCTTCAGGGTAAAAAGGACGACAGCGGGCCACATACTGGCACTGAGGAGGCTCATAGAACATGTAGAAGGAGTTAAGGCCAACAATCTAACAACAGTAATCACCTATACATTGATTTTAGAAAGGCCTTTGACACTATCCACCGTGGCAAAATGCTGAAAATCCTGCAAGCTTATGGAATACCAAAGCAAGTGGTCAAAGCCATCGGAGGAATGTATGAGAATACCATGGCTAAGGTGATCTCTCCCGATGGAGAGACTGCACAGTTTGAAATCTTGTTCTACAGGGAGACACACTCGCCCCATATTTGTTTGTGATTGTGCTGGACTTTGCTTTGAGGATGGCCATATATAGAAGGAAGAGAGGAAAAGCTGGGTTTCTATCTTGACAGGCGTAGAAGTAAGCGGATAGGGCCAGAGGTGGTGACAGACTTTGAATTCGCTGATGACATTGCATTTTTGTCAGAGACATTTCAGCAAGCACAAGATCTGCTGCAAAGAGTTGAGTCATCAGTTGAGTTGAGTTGAATCATCAGTAGCAAAGGTCGGTCTGAAATGAATGCTGGCAAGACAAAAGTTCATGTCATATAACCAAATTCAGAAGGGATCTATACAGACAAAGGGTGGTACCAAGTTGGATGAGGTACAATATTTTAAATATCTTGGTGCCTGGATGGAGAATACAACAAAGGACATTAAACAACGCAAAGCAGCAGCATGGAGAGCATGTAGTAGTAAAATGACCCAAATCTGGAAGTCAACTCTCTCGGAAATTCAAACTTCGCCTATTTACCTCTACAGTAGAGTCGGTTCTGTTATTGGTTGCAAAGCTTGGACCATCACTCCCAAGTTACAGAAAGAGCTCGATGGCTGCTACACCAGAATGCTGAGAGTACTCAATGTCAACCGGAAACAATGCATACCAAATACCCAATTGTATGGTGATCTCCCCAAAATAAGCCAAAAGATTCAGAAGAGACGGACAAGGTTTGCTGGCCGCTGTTACAGAAGTGAAGAGCCAGTCTCCAAACTGGTGCACTGGACCCCCAAACATGGCAAAAGAAAGCCGGGAAGACCTGCTCTGATATTCATTGACTTACTCAAGCAAGATACAGGATTGGAGACAAGTAACATAAAGATAGCAATGAAAGACCGAAGAGTGTGGAGAGCCATCGTAGATCGAGGACAACGCCCGAGTTAAGCAAGTAAACAAGAAAAATTTGGAAAAACTCCATATGCCTGGTTTTGTGTGGGACCAAAGAAATGAATGGGAAAAACCTCGATCAAGTTTTGCATCCTCTTTTACTATATGGTGTGTTTTGTAGGAATACGTAACCCTTAATATATCTTGTGTTAATTTAAGTGAACCGATGGTAGTGGGGAAAAGCCCAATGCATTGTGCAGATGTTAGTCTGGGGAATAGGACAAATATTTGTGTCTTTTTTATTGAATGGATTTAATTAGGAATAATAGGAGTACCTCAATATCCTATTTAGTATGCGCGTCTGCGAGAGGAAGCTCTTCAATACTCCTCCCTTGTGTTGTTTGGGTTTGTAGAAAAGAGAAAACTCTATCTCACAAGTAATTCTGAGGGTGTGCTTAGAAATAGGAAAATCTCATATCGCTTTTTGTGTTCATCTAAAAAGATGAAAAACGACAATATATCCCGGTTTTTATGGGTCTGCAGAAACTAAAACTTACTATGTGCGTTTGAGGGAAACCCCACCCATCCCCCACAAGAAATCTTGTTTGCAGGAATATCACCTTGCAACCTGCATCATTGTGCCCAGTCTGCGAGAATGAGAAAACCTCAATATATCCCTTATGTGGTGCGTCTGCATCAATAGGAATCTCGTAGGAGAGAGCTTACATTTTTGAAGGCCTGCAGGGCTAGAACAACCATAATATACGTTGGTTTATGTTAATTTGTATGAGGAATAGCCTCAAAAGATCTTGTTCCATATGGGTTTTGCAAGGAAAACCAAAGCACTATTACATTTTGTAATGGTGGGGTATGCAGAAATTGGAAAATCATAATTATCTTTTTATATAAACCGTGTGCGTCTACAAAACGTTCCTTTAATATAACTGGGAATATGTCACCAGGAGAAGTATCTCTTTTCCTCGCAAGGGTATAGGCAAACCCTAAATCCTTTCGTATGTGTGTACAGAACGAACCACTCGCTGTATTGTATGGGTTTGCAGGGAATGGAAAACCTCTTTTATCATTGAAGAGCTTTGTTGCAAAGAGCCTTCGTCCACTTCTACACGTTACTCATTTTGCATTATTGAATTGCATTGACAAGTCCGTGGAATTAATCAAATTATTGTATGGCTGTGTTCATTTATACTGTTTCTATATGACTTGGATTAGTGCATCTATGCACGCCAATTGAGGCACCAATAATACAAGCCACATTCCACATATGAATAGCCATCCATTCGATCAATAATGCAAAATGAGTAACACGTAGAAGTGGATGTAGGCCCTTTTGCAACAAAGCTCTTCATATATCAACTATTGTGTGCCTCTACCGAGTGACATATATATATATATACACCTAGCACATAAAGTCCCTGACCAGGTGCTTTGAGGTTGGCTAATTCAAAATATATAATCGGTACCAAAAATCTGAGATATACTTTAAATAAGGAAATTTCTTCTCCGCAGTTTGATACCTCATTCAACAAAATCGAATGGATACTTTTAAAGTTATGGCGATTTCAATGACCGTGCATAACAACAGCAAAGTTGCACTAGGTATAGGAAATCATTGATTTGTGTGACAGTTATGACAGTAATCACACACAATTCAATGAATACCTAGTGCAACTTTGCTGTTGTTATGCGCGGTCATTGAATTCGCCATAACTTTAACAGTATCCATTCGATTTTGTTGAATGAGGTATCAAACTGCGGAGAAGAAATTTCCTCATTTAAAGTATATCTCAGATTTTTGGTACCGATTATATATTTTGAATTAGCCAGCCTCAAAGCACCTGGTCAGGGACTTTGTGTGCTAGGTGTACATTATATATATATATATAGTAATGTGTGTATGTGTATGGGTATACGGTATATGCTTTTGACCTATTGATACAAAATTACTTCGATGGTTACTCCTTAATAAGTGTTCAATAACATGTAATTAGATTATATTTTCGTAAATACTGCCAACATGTAAATTACATCATATTACATTTAAACAGAAGAACGCTAACTGTGGTCAGACCTCTACTTAAACTATCTTATCTGTTTTTCTCTCAAGGGAATAGGAAAAAACTTAAAAATCCTTTCTCATGTATAGTCTGCAGAAAGAACCACACACTATTATTACTGTATTGTCTGGGTCTGCAGGGAGAGGAAAACCTCAATTTATCATGTATATTTCAATTATTATTATGTGCGTCTGTCGAAATACTGTACCCCATCAATATATTTTGTATTGTGTTGGTCTTCAGGGATAGGAAAATCATTTATATTTATACTTTTGACCAATTAATACAAAATTACTTCAATGGCCATTCCTTAAATAAGTGTACAATGTAGTTACATTACATTTGCGTGGATAATGCTCAAAATGATAACGGAAGAACGCTAACTATGGTCAGACCTCAAGAAATGCTTACAGGGTTACTTCTATTGCAGGTTGTATATAAAAAATGACCTTACACAACCGCTAACGTGATTTTGTTATGAGTTAATTCGATAGTTCAATCGACTACAAATCATCCATTTCCGTACTGCCTTTTACAAATAAAGCAATTATGATGGTACCAACGATATTTCGGATTCATTAGCCGATGTAACCTTTTGTTACTCTATTTTGTTAAAGTTCATGGTTATTTATGCAATTCACAGTTAAAAAAAGAAAATTGTTGATTTGAAAAGCTGTTTCAGTTTAGTAGTAACACTTGTTTATTAAGGATAGCCACATAGTTAACGCACCCAATCTTTTATATCAAACATATTTTTATCATGCAAAATTTTCTTTCAAATTAAACCTAACACTTTTAAGGTTTATTCAGTGATGTGTTGGAGGCTCTGCCATCAATACTGGGTGTATCCTTGGTGTAAGATATTCATAAGTTAGACTTGTGTAAGACTCTATTACGGAACAAAGCTGTATAATCCTTTAATCCCTAATAAAATATGTTGTGCTTGGATAATTCTGTGCAGTTTTACACTAACTAACTAAGGATAAAACCAATTTTGATAAAAACTGGGATTTTGAACATTTTAACAATTGTATAATTTACATGTATGAGCTTAAACTTGTAAGGATTCAGAACAAGCAGCTCTCTTTGTGCAACAAAACATCGATTAAAGTATTCTTTCCTAGGGCAATAAAACAATTTCACACTAATTGCTGGGGAACATGGGTCCATTTTAGGGGTTTCCGGTCCCGGTGTGCTAGCACAGGGAGTTATATACCAAAAGGTTCCGTGAAATCGGTAGCACTTGACATCCTTGCCAACGCGGGTGTTTAATTGATCTTGATCTTGATTTAGGGTAAAAGGTCACATTATGTTTCAATGTCTCATGTGTACTCCCCAGCTATAAACATTCACGATAAAAGTATGTTGGGCATAGGCTGATTTCGTAATTTTGTGAGTGACAACAGCAAACATGACCAATATTAATGTTCATCTTAAATTCTGAAGCAAATGATACAAAACAATAATTCTTCGACACTACTGCATATCCCTTTAAATGTTACACCGATACTACATGATATGTACATTTAGTGATATCGGAAGAATATTTTTAACTGGATATTAGTGCGTTTGCTTGAATATCATATTGAAACGTAGGTTGGGTCTTGCCTAGTTGTAATATTTGTAGAATATGCTGACCTTTGAGGGACATGTAAAGTAACTCTTATCTGGTAGCGTTCTGGCCGTTCAACAATGTACCTGTATGGCAACGTATTGGTAGAAACATTTTATGTATAATAAAACAATGTACGAGTGGTCTCCTTTCTTGAATATATAATTCGTAATCATTTATTAGCTTTTTAAACTGAGACCTAAATGGCCTTCTTATAACATTTTATTGGTAAATCATTTTATAATATTTAATTTGCCTAAATGTTCTTATAATAAACACAATAGTCTTATTTCTCAGGTCAACATGTGAAAATGGAACGTTTGACCCTTTTAAAGGGAACTTTTGTATACATCGTCAGATTCAGAATACCGCCCATGACTATTGTACAACTGGTGCCGATTTATCTGGTAGCGAGTGGCGTCGAAGATCTGGTACCGCTGGTAGTGATTCTTGGTGCGGCAGGCTAACGAGTACTTGGCTATTATTTTAGTATAGCACTTAGAGACTCAACTTAGCTCTGGTAGTTGTTTTGTTGGTACTGGTAGTGGTAGAGATTCTTATTGGTAGGCTAACGAGTACTTGGCTATTATTTTAGTATAGCTCTTAGAGACTCAACTTAGCTCTGGCAGTTGTTTTGTTGGTACTGGTAGAGATTCTTATGGGTAGGCTAACGAGTACTTGGCTATTATTTTAGTATAGCTCTTAGAGACTCAACTTAGCTCTGGTAGTTGTGTTGTTGGTACTGGTCGAGATTCTCATCGGTAGGCCAACGAGTACTTGGCTATTATTTTAGCGCTTACAGACTCAACTTAGCTCTGGTAGTTGTGTTGTTGGTACTGGTAGAGATTCTCATCGGTAGGCTAACGAGTACTTGGCTATTATTTTAGCACTTACAGACTTCAACTTAGTACTGGTAGAAATTCTTATTGGTAGGCTAACGAGTACTTGGCTATTATTTTAGCACTTACAGACTCAACTTAGCACTGGTAGAAATTCTGGGAGCTTGTCTGGTCCAGTCCTGCCTTGGGCCGGAGGCCCAGATGATCTGCTGTTTCTTGGGAGATGCTCCCCCTTTTATGCACTCTGTAGCTCCGCCCCTTTGTGTTCCATTGTAGCTTGATTGGTCAAAAGTTATTCCATGGCCTGTCATTGGTCAGTGTCATTTAAAAGAAAGTCCAAAAAATGCTGACTCATCCAATGCCTAAATATGGCATATGTTGTGTTTTTATATACAAAGACTCTTGTAATTTAGAGACAATTCTAGTATCCAAATCTTTACCTAAATATAATATTACATCAAACTTGTATCATTATTTATCCTATATAATTAATTTCCTACTTATTAATCTTACTTTGAGAGAAATTGAACACAGTTTAGAGATTATTAACAAAATTGGTTGTGCACACAAACTAGCAACACTGGGTTCTCCTTGAAAACCTGAAACTTCTTGGATACTTGAAATTCCTTGGATTCAAAATGGCCGATATTTTTAGCTGATTTGTGTGGAGTAATTTTGATTACAAAACATGCTGTAACATTTGATTTATAGAATGGATTTTTACTATTAGTTATTGTAAGTATTCTATATACTTTACTTGAACTCAGTGTGAACTTGACAAAGTGAGATTTGGTTCGTAAATGACTTAAAACAGATCGTTTTTCTCACTGTCATGGAAGCAGAAGTCACTGTTTATGGGATCAGAATTCTGCACCCACGGACTATTTATGGCTTATAAATCCTTTGAAAACACTACTTATAGTTGATAATTGAACTGATTTCCATCACTGATAGTTGTAGCATAGTAAATTAAACCTATTAGATCATCAGACTATCTTGTTAAAATCATAGGCTTTAAAGTAATAAGCTTATTTGGTAACATATGAATTTCTTGAGTCCATTTTTGGTAGCTAACAAGACCGTTTAAATATGGCCATTTTACATACACAGTATTATGTAGATGGCTGATTAACCTTTATTGACTTTTGTACTACTGTTGACAATGGTTGAGAATGCTAAATCAATATACACTCTTTTGTGTATTCCCGCGATTACCTACACACAAAACTTAGAAATGTCCAATAAATTTTAAAGAAGTCAAACTATTTTCAATATAGTTTCACCAGATTAACTCCGTTTATAATTTAAAAGATAGGGTTAGAAAGAAGAGGACTTCAGCTTTCCATCTAAGTGAATTTGGTAAGATATCAGACAGGTCTTAGGCATCTTTTTATGTGAGACAAAATTGATCTCAGAATTTGTGGGGAATTTGTATTCGATCTCCGATTCTGCAAAATGAGAAACGGTTACTGATTGGTGATCTAAACGTCAGTACAAAATGACGGAGGTTAACAACGACCAATCAGCGTGAATTTAACAGAGCAGACGGAGAAGCGTATGCTTATTAATATTCAAAAAAGTCGAAGAATTTCGGGTGAGGGCGTTTGGAGTTACAATTGCGTGCATCAGGGAGAGAAGGACCAACTTCTTAAATCTTCTGTTGAGTGAGCAGTGAAACTGGAAAACTGTTGGTTTTAATAAATTAATAGACGCCGTTTCTCAATTTTTAAATAATAAGAAAACATTTTCATAAAATGTAAAAGGCTTAAAGCTTTATTTTAAAGCAAGGTCGAATCTCGTACTCCTAGAGGTTAAAAAGTTACGATTTTTTAACCATGAAAATCGTATGGTTTTTGACCATAATTTATCAAAAAGGCTATGCATAGTCATGTTTGCGCTTAAGTTGCCACATGAAATTCATATGTTATAAAAATACGAAAACCCAATTTCGTTACAATATATAGTACAATTTTCCTTTAAAGAATCGTACAAACGGAATAAACACTGAGGTTTGACCACATAAATCCCAATTGTTTTCTCTCCAAATTCATGAAGGTTGCCCAAAAATGGACTCTTCTAATGACCTCTAAATAGTGTTTGGTTTGCAAATACTCTGGCAGTCATCAGTTTGGTCTTCCAGCGTTAATCTGTGCCAATGAAGTGATCTAATCTTGCAGCATTGGAGGAGATCTTTTATAATCGCGGTCTTGCATCAACCCAGGGTTGACTTACCATGCTTACATTCACTCATCGGTCAAAGTGACACTTTTCATTTATTAAAATTTAATGATGTGTTATTGCTTGAGAAATGTTCATTACAATATCGACTATTTCAAATGTGTTATATTGGTTCTGTTTGCCGCACGGTTGTGATAATAGAAAATTGAAAGAAATATTTGTTCACGCTGTTAAAAGCATCACTTCATTCATATCAACAATGATCAATGCATCCATTGTATATTCAACTACCTTTGAATAATAACACGAACATATCGAAAGTATATACATTTTGAACAAATTCGCTTTGATGAATTATCTGACACCTGATAAATGTGGATCTTTAAATTACAGAGTGAGTGACGCCCACTGAAATAATTAATTTGAGTGCTTTTGCTAATACATTACCTCCCGCACTGCCATCCCTACTCGCACATAGCGCGGTAGGTACTCGCACTGATAACAAGTTATATCACAGTATTTCCACGGTTATTTACGACGAAAAAACGTAACTTCAGGTGCAATATATCGACATACTGTTCAATCCACAAAATGTCGTGGAAAGATCATGAAGATTCATGCATAAAGGCATCTTTTCGCAATTTGATCTGAACTGGAAAAGATAGATACCCGTCCACGTATATCATCTTCTCATAATCATTCCGAGTATAAACTCGCTGCCAGATGGAAAATATCTTATTTCTGCGTATTGTCAAGACACTAATAGGACTTTTCGGCATCGTCGGAAATGGGCTTGTATGCCTGGTTATATTCCGTGTTCCGTTTATGCACACAGTAACCAATGCATTTATATGTCATCAGGCAGCGATTGATCTGATGGCATCGCTGTTTCTACTACTTCACGCCAATATTCCAGATCCGGACCCAATACCACCTGGCGTAGCAGGTTCAGTTTTCTGCCGAATATGGGACGGACATGTCATTTTATGGATTCTGTTAGTAGCTTCAACTTTCAATCTTGTGGTCCTAACCATCGAACGATATATCGCCATCGTGTACCCTTTTCGATATCAAACACTTTTTAACACTCATGCCAATACCATTATTCTGATATTTGTGTGGATTCTCGCTATAGGTTACAAATCAGCAGATATTGCACGATATGATTATAATAATGGAACTTGTGTGTTTCTGGAAATCTCCTGGAAGAAAGAAATGGGACTTATAGTTTTCTTTGTAGAATATCTCATTCCTCTTCTGGTAATGATATTTGCATATGGATGGATAATCGTCATACTTAAACAGAGTGCTAATCGACTGTCCGGTCAATCGATAAAGGTCAAAGTGTCAGTAGCAACGACCAACTCGGAGTCCGCATCTGCCACCAATCCATCAAACACCCTTGGAGGTGGACTTATGAAAGCCAGACGTAACACTTTCAAAACACTTCTTATTGTGTTTCTGGTATTCGCATTATGTTGGACTCCAAACCAAATTATATTTTTGATGTTTAATTTCGGTCATCCCATAGATTATTCCAGTGCAGGGTACATAACCACTGTGTGCATGGCGAGTGCTAATAGTTGTGTTAATCCTGTGGTGTACTCTCTGAAATATCGACAGTTTAGAAAAGGATTGAAAAAGTGTTTCGGGATTAATATTCAAGTTGAGGATGTTACAACATCAATGGTAGTAGATGCAGATATTAATTTGCAATAATAAACTTGTAACATGTAAATAACGATCCAATCTCAATATTTCACTTGTTTAGATCGTATGATGAAGTTTCAAAGATGGTCTAATTGAATTAAATATACGTGTGTATAATAGAATCACTCTGACCATACTGAATGATGTGAAATGAACTTCGAATTTGCTAATTGCATGTACACCAACATATCGAACGAAATTGAACAAGACGATTTTGCAAAAACAATTTTCTAGATCGGTTGTATATTAACATAATAGACTATTCTTCTGGTCTTATATCTATGTTCTTTTAATATCGTTTACACGCAAGCTTATATTATAAGTGGCTTTTCAAAAATGCAGTTTTCCCAATTTCCGATCCAGTGTAAATATTGATGCATATCCCATGTTTATATACCTAATGGTGCCTATAAATTATTGCTTGTGATTGATTATTGGCTATTCACCTCTGCCATGTGCATTTCATCAGTCATGTCATATCATCAATCATGATGAGTAGATAAATAATCAATTTTGCTTTTTTTATTTATGTTTTTAACGACGCTTTCTGTTAAGTATTATATCGAATGCATTTTGAACGAGATTTTGGTTATAAATGTTTCCGTCGAGTAATTGATTTCTGACATGCAAATCTCGCATTCACCCGAAAAGACGCGTATGCACGTAATTCACTGAGTCAAGTGGACCGTCATTAAGGTAATTCTATCTCAGAACATGTTAACACATCTTTAAAAATCCTATCAAATTGAATTTCGTGTACATTCTCTGCAGATGCAAATAGGTTAATGGAGATAGTCGTTTGCGCGAAATACGATAATTTGTCGCTCTTCAATATTGATGTAATGCCCTCACATGGTCATTACCATAAAAACACAAAATATTGTTACATTAACGTTAACATCATCATCGGTCGCATCACATTCTATGTTATATTCGATGCACGTAATAAACCAAAGCACATTTACACAAATATTCAACGCACCCCTCGAATTTGGCTTCCGTCTTAACTTATTGCTTGTCCAACCTTCCTTAAAAGGCTTCCTTAAAAGATTTGAAGACATAATAATGACTACAACAACAAATGGCCTGAATATCTGATACTTCACTGAAAACCTAAACTGGTAAGCCTGACTAGATAAAAGCTAGTCCAGATGGTGCCCATATGGACTAGCTTTGATCTAGTCAAGCCAATTTAGGCTAGTCGCTCGACTAGCTTTTGCCTAGTTGGTCAAGCCTGCTTGACTAGTTAAACTAGTCGCTCGACTAGTTTTTGACTGGCTAAAAGCTAGTCCAGATGGTGCCCATTTGGACTAGCTTTTGGCTAGTCAGTATGCTCGACTAGCTAGCTCATTTGCCTAGTCATCGGTTGCTATGGGAAAATAGTGTGACCTCTATCTAATTGGAAAAACATCTATTTGACCCGCTCTAAGACATCCACCAGCAGATTTAAAAGGTACGTTAAGTTTGCTGATAGATTGCATGTAGACCAACATTAAACACATATCTATCGAAAGAAATTGAAAAAGGCGATCATAATTGAGTAAACACAACATCTTGATGGACAATTATCTCTAAATATTCATTTCCTAAACATTAAGCAATTTGATGATTGAATTTGTTGATGTCATATTCTAACAAGACGGCAATCCATTTCCGTCACACTATTGTTGAATAACATTAATTTATTTCATTGGAGTTGATTGTCACGATTGCGATCAATTGTACAAGTAACAAAAACATGGCATAATTGTGTAACCAAGGTTACCTTCAATTTCAAATATCGTTTGCAACATTTTGTCATATTTAACAAGGACGGTGATGATTTGTAGTCGATCCAACCATTGAATTAAATGTTATAGCTCATAAACATCGTGTTTAGCAATTACGCCAGTTTATACAAAATGCAACGGATGTGAGAGTAGAAATTGTGAGAAGTTGAGGCCTGACTATACAGAAGTAACCTCGGGGATAGTGTCCTCATTGATAATTTCCTTTGAGAATGAAAACAATAACTTTATATTCAATTAATATGTTGCGTAAGGCTAAACAGAACAAAAGGTGGTTTTCTGTAGGTGACAAGCGTCCTTGCATAAAAGCTAAGATGAGTTTTACGAAGAGGGATTCTTCTTAAGTTTTCAGAACGTTACGACTCGATATACTACATTAATATAAGTCTTCATCAAGTGGAAATAGAAATTGAACTAGCCCAGCGTATATACAGATGTGAACAATACAAGGACTGGTTCGAAAGGCCTATGTTTATACAGATGTACAATACACAGGTGGGGCAGTGTGGTTCTCACGGGAGCAAGAAACATACTGCAAGTCTAGAGACAGAACTACAGAAGAATTATAAATCTAGCATAATAAACACGATAAATAGATGAGCGCAGATGACAAAAACAGGGGCAACAGGTTATTAAGAAAAACATAAACAGACTAATACAAGTGAATAGACCAAAGCTTGTTCAACTGTTTTTAACTCCTAATTCATGAACAAGGGCGAAACAAGGACGTACCATACGGTATTTAATGTTTTGCCAATGAAAAAGAGATCCATAACACCTAACTAATAAGGACTTAATATTTTAATAGTCACTTCTCTTCAGCTAACCATTGTGGGACTACAAAATTACATACCCTTTGGGGCGGTTGGTTTTAAAGAAAAGAGGAAAACAAAAATCATCGACTTATGCCAACGACAGGGATTGAATTGGACCTTTGTCACGCTATTGATTAAAGGCGATGGAACATTTAATCCGGGATATATGAAGACAAGTTTCATCTTCCTGCAAACCTACGCGATATACACACATAACATTGTTAGTTTTCCTCTTCCTGCAGACCCACATAACACATGATGTACTGATTGATGAATCTGTTATAGATCCACACAATTATGTACACAGTAAAAACCGTATTTTAAACAACGCCCAACAGTTGTTTAAGCCTGTCACTCTAACAACTATTGTTCAAAAAGTTAAACAATTGTTTAAAGAACTGCAGTTTAACATTTGGCGTCAATTTTGACCAAAAATTATGATTTTTTGAGAAAATCACAAAATTCTCTTTTTTGACCCATTTTTTTTTTAAACAAGCTAACAAAGATAATTTTGAGTAAAAAATGCCCAAATCGCTTGATGATGATTTAAAGACATTAATGAAGGGACGGTTTTTTGTTTTTTTAACCTAATCTAATATTGTTTGAAATGTTGACCAAAGGTGCCAAAAAACATGATTTTCTTTCTTTTTTTTGGACAAATTTTAGTCAACATTTCAAAATATATTAGATTAGGTTAAAAAAAAATAGTTGAGCAAGCTTTCGTCTATTCACTTGTATTAGTCTGTTTATGTTTTTCTTAATAACCTGTTGCCCCTGTTTTTGTCATCTGCGCTCATCTCTTTATCATGTTTATTATGCTAGATTTATAATTCTTCTGTGCTTCTGTCTCTAGCCTATGTCTTTGCAGTATGTTTCTTGCTCCCGTGAGAACCACACTGCCCCACCTGTGTATTGTACATCTGTATAAACATAACGTTTCCGTCGAGTAATTGATTTCTGACATGAAGCAAATCTTGCATTCACCCGAAAAGACGCGTAAGGCAGATGCACGTAATTCAAAGAGTCAAGTGGACCGTCATTAAGGTAATTTTATCTCAGAACATGTTGACGCATTTAAATAAATATCCTATCAAATTGAATTTCGTGTAGGCCTATATTCTCTGCAATGCAGATGCAAATAGGTTAATGGAGATAGTCGAGTTTCGCGCGAAATTACGATAATGTGTCGCTCTTCAATACTGATTTAATGCCCTCACCATAAGTTTTCCCAATTTCCGATCCAGTGTAAATATTGCTGCATATTCCATGTTTATATACCTAATAGAGCCCATAAATTATTGTTTGTGATTGATTATTGGCTATTCATCTCTACATGTCATGTGCATTTCATCAGTAATGTCATATCATCAATCATGATGAGTAGATTGTTTCCGAATAATCAATTTTGGGTTTATTAAATTTATGTTTATAACGACGTTTTCTGTTTAATATTATATCGAATCATTTTGGTTATGTTTCCGTTGAGTAGGCCTAATTGCATTCTCCCGAAAAGACGCGTAAGGCAGATGCTCGTAATTCAATGAGTCAAGTGAACTGTTATTATAGGTCATTTTATCTCAGAACATGTTTACGCATCTTTAAAAAACCTTGAAATTCGTGTACATTCTCTGCAGATGCAAATAGGTTAATGGAGATAGTCGAGTTTCGCGCGAAACTTATGTTAGCTCCCATTGACAAAGAATAACTTATTCGATGCACCGTAATACACCAAAACATATTTATTTACAGAAATATTCATCGCACCCCTCGAATTTGGCTTCCAATTGACTTATTATTGCTTGACCAACTTTCCTCAAAATTGCTCCTTAAAAGTTTTGAAGAAAACACTTCAAGGTTTCTATTTTTGTGAAATGTGTATGGTTATCGTGTAATTAACATTGACTAATAATGGTGTGTTCAAATGTTAACTGGTTATTTCCCGAAAAGTGTTACGTGCAATAGGGCAGTTTGTGATGTGGCCTTACATTAGGCCTACATCACACATAAACGATTTAGACATAATAATTAATTTAAACAAAAAATAGCCTGAATATCTCATATTTGGGGAAAACTTCTAATTTACCCCTTTAAGAGTGAGACATCCTCCAGCAGATTTTAAAAGCTACGTCAATTTCCTGATAGATTGCATGTGTATAGACCAACATTTAAAATTGAACAAGACGATCATCATTGAATAAACACAACCTCTTGATGAACAATCATCTCTAAAATTTCATTTCCTAAACATTAAACAATTTGATGATTGAATGTGTTGATTTCAAAATCTTACAAGAAGGAAATCCGTTTCCCACATCCCTTAGAGAGGAATTATTTTCAAGACGCCCTCGTTTGACTTGCGTGTTGCTTTACTTTAAAAAAAAAAAGTGATTCTAAGCGGATTCGAACCAGCAGCAGCACAGCAATCTTTGCATTCATAGACAGCGCTCTTATCGATTGAGCTACGGAGGGAACTGCCAGAGGAGCGCAAGATTATAATCTATAGGTATTACATTCTCAAAATCGATTACTGGTGTCACTATAATAGACGATTTAGTTAGCCGATTTTAACGATCTATACACAAAATTGCTGAGAAATCGACGAAGCTCAACGCATGATAATACATGAAAATTAAATCTGATGAAGACAAATTAGGAAAGTTTAAGCAGCTGCTGTATTTCTTCTGATGAGCAATTCTCCACGAAAATGTTTAGCGTTGAAGTTCAGTATTTTCTTCATCCAATGCGTCAATGATCTAAGATCTATCATTGGTGAATTCTCTAATTTAATGTCACCTTTCATTGTTTCAACACCTGTAGCGACCTACATGTATGTTTATAACATGTAGGCCTGTGGTTAGGGGGGGTGGGGTACCGCGCCATTTTGTCCCGAAGCAATGGTTATGACGTCATATTTTTGTCGATTTTCAGAACTCTTGTATTGGATTTACGTGCAAAAAATATGCCCTTGGCATCATACTTTCCCAGGTGTGCAGTTCATTTTAAATTTCAGATGTTCTAAAATGGATGGTTTTCTAAACAATTCGAGAAAGAAAATCGAACTGCACACCTCAGAATTGCAAAAAAAGCATAAAACAAGTCAACTTTTTTGTGCCTTTGAACAGAGTGGCGGCCGGGATTGTAGAATTTAACACAGTGCATTAACCCATGACCCATGATATAAATAAATTATTTGCGTTAAATTTTTTCAATTAGCACGGTTAGTGTAGTGGAAAGAAAGTCGCTTGAGGAGCGAGAGGTTGTGGGTTCGAGTCCCATTAGGAGCACTTTTTGTTTTATATGCTGGATTTGCTTAGCATCATCTGTATGCTTGCCCACGCGGACACCACACTGCTGGCGTTTACCGTATCAGGGTTACGCCATTTTTTTCTCTCGAAAATGTCAAAAAAAATTACCGTTCTTTTAAAAATAAGAATTATAATCAAATTACAAACACATTTTGTGCGAGAGCAACACACACATTTGGCAAAAATGGCACAATAAAAATCCGTTCGTTATAAATAAATGGACATGGTTAAATAATAAAACTATCACAATTACAGTCGTAAATCTCTGTGGCGTGCGTAGGTTGGCCATGTCGTTGGCAATCGGAAATCACGGGTTCGAATATTCCCATTATTTTTCTATTTTTTAAACTTGATGGTATATTAATGTAACATCATTGTTATGTCAATTTTTATCAATTATAAATGCCGCCCATGCGTTTATAGTTTTCTTTTTATTTATTTATCTATCATAAATGTGTTGTGACGTGGTTTTAGGGAAAATACTCGCATGGCGGAGAGGGGATCAAAACACACAGAATAAATATAACGGATATAGCTTCCAAGTTATTTATATATACATTTTATTAATTCATCATAAATAGTTCACTTACTCATATTATAAACGAACACAGCACCCAGCATCTAGACTATCCTAAAGAAATGACATGACACGCATCAATCGTGAGCTTCTGTAATTCAGAGCTCACTAGTCCTGTTGTGTGAATTGAAAACTATATGGCCTAAACTTATCATGAGGTGTTGTCAGCGTGACACGACGACTTGAATTGGTCAGAGATATTGGCGCGTAGACTGAATGGGATTCAGAATACGGAAGTACGGTGTTGCCATTTCAAGTCAATCATGGCCTGAATTCTAGATATGAAAATATCTAGAATTAATAATATCAATATAAATTTAGCGTCACAACAAATGTATCCTTGATTTATTTAACTTTGTCTAAACAATTAAAATGCGTAAACAATTATATTATTGCTCGATATAGAGTGATTTAACTTGAGTTCAGTTTGATAATATGATAGCAAAACTTGTTGTAAAACCATTTTACCAGTGTGTCCAACAATTTCACACTTTGGTAATACATTCAGAGATGTCACTTTTAGCTTGTTATAGCTAGGCTCAATATAAGCAAGTTTGCGACCGGGTTTGCGACCTCTATAATTTTAGGCTGGTAACACAATCCCACAGTGCATTTCGTTAAAACAGTGTACATTATTTTTCCACGATACGTATCACGTGATAACCACGATCGATTTCGCAAAATATTGCAAAATGGCGCGGTACCCCAGCCCCCCCTAATTTCTAAGGGATGTGTTCCGTCACACTTGTTGAATAACATTAATCTATTTCATTGAAGTTGATTGTCACGATTGCGACCAATTGTACACGTATCAAAAGCATGGCATAATAGTGTATCCAAGGTTACTTTCAATCTCAAATATCGTTTGCAACATTTGGTCATTTTTAACAAGGACGGTGATGATTAGTAGTCGATCCAACCACTGAATTAAATGTTATAGCTCATAAACATCGTGTTTAGCAATTACGCTAGTTGATACAAAATGCAACGGATGTGAGAGTAGAAATTGTGATAAGTTGAGGCCTGACTATACAGAAGTAACCTTGGGGATAGTGACCTCATTGATTATTTCCTTTGGGAATGAAAACAATAACTCTATATTCAATTAACATGTTGTGTAAGGCTAAACCGAACAAACGGTGGTTTTCTGTAGGTGACAAGCGCCCTATTGCATAAAAGCTTAGATGATTTTTACGAAGAGGGATTCTTCTTAAGTTTTCAGAACGTTTCGACTCGATATACTGTAAGTCTTTATCAAGTGGAAATAGAAATTGAACTAGCCCAGTGTATATACAGATGTGAACAATACAAGGACTGGCTTGTAGCAGACTTATCAAAATATCATCAGAAAAATGAAGCGAACAATACCTAAACACACCAGCACAGAGCAACATTCAGATTTCACACCACTAATTGGTTCGCCTATAGGTTTACATGCTAAAGGAGTGTTACAAAATGCCCATTTATTCGCTTATAAAGCGACTGGATTTTTCAATTTGACACTTTCCTTAAATTTCATGATATATTTGATCATTTAATCAAAACAATTATATACTAGTATGGTATCCATATTAATGCATCCAAAAAACCTACAAAATGCATTGAAAATATTTATTTTTTGCACTGTGGTATTAGGTGATAGTCCTAAAATCAGGATTAAACTACAACTTTAATCATTTAGGAGCAATAAGTACCATTTCTGATTAATTCTGTAATCATTTGGCCACTGGATGCCCAGCTAACAAAAAAAATTTTGATTGACTTCTGCAAGGATTGAAATTAATTACTGGTGTGGAATCTTAAATGATCAAAGATATCATGAAATTTAAGGAAAATGTCAAATTGAAAAATCCAGTCGCTTTATAAGCGAGTAAATGGGCATTTTGTAACACTCCTTTAGCATATAAACCTATAGGCGAACCAATTAGTGGTGTGAAATCTGAAGACAAGTTTCATCTTCCTGCAAACCTACGCGATATACACACATTACATTGTTAGTTTTCCTCTTCCTGCAGACCCACATAACACGTGATGTATTATACTGATTGATGAATTTCTTCCAATGGATCCACACAATTAGTTAGGTACGTGTTAAGGTTTTCCTAATCCTGCAAACCCACGCAATACAAAACACGATTACATGGTGGATGATTTCTACATCCCTGAATGTGCAATGATCAATTGCAGACCGATACATAGACATGTATATTCACAGTTTTCTTGTTGTAGACGCACAAGACCGCGCGATACACATACCATGTGATACATACATCTGTATTTCCCTTGCATTAGGCCAACAACAACAACAAATAGTTGTGTTGCCCTCAAGTGTGAACAATTTAAAATCGGGTCGGTCGGTCGGAAATCCTTTTTTCTTTTTCTTGGCTGGTTTATGTTGATGAGATAAAATTGGTATAGGCCGTAAGTCAATTTAACTTAAGTTTCTACCTCCAGTAGACAAGCAAAAAGGAATTGATATTTTACTTTTCCTGCAAACCCATGCAATATTCAGATCAGGTAGGTTTAAGATTGATGATTTCCCTCTGATCATGCAGATTCTTACAGATTCACATATGATACCAAATACATTTTCCTATAACCCTAAAGACTCGAAATTAATTATTACAGGATGATCTGAGATTGTTGCTCGTTATACACACATGATACAGACACTGAATATTAGACTTATGGTTCCCTCACTCCAATAAACATGTCCTTCCACTGTAATCTAATGTTCAATACTAGTAGTAGTAGTAGTTTATGACGATGTCGAATAAAGATAAGTGCTGACATTTTGAGAAGGAAACCTTTGGATCAGCCTTTCCGGTTTGATCTCGTATATTTTGTGCGATATGTGCAACAACAAAATATAAGATAAGCCGATATATCATTAGTAAAAAACGACCCTCTGTTGGAGTTATGGGCTACCTTTAAAATGGGGGGATGGAAAAGTCAATAATGAGCTAGATGATGCTACATGCAAATGTCGGAAACTTTGATTGGAATTGTATAGCGTGAAGAATGGAAATATCAAAAACAGTGATTGGCATAAGGAGTGGATCTGATGAAGATGTTTTAGGTTTCAAATTCAGAGTTTTAGAATAACATTTTGATGGACACGATGCTTTTAAATGTGACTATTCAAAATAAATGTACTTAATTAATGCTTGATTCAATAATTACATTCCATTAAACTAGACATGCTAGAGGCTATGTCCAACATGTTTAATGAGCGAAAACTAATCAATCAGTATTACTACTTGCCAATTATTGTCGTGTCTAATGTGATTCAAATGACAATACTCTACTATATTATGGTTATCCAGTAAAAATAATAAAATCCATTAACGGCCACATCCTGGCTATCTTGAATATATATTTCACGGTCATTACTAACTATAAATGGAAGGAGAAAAACTAATCGACGGTGGAGACAATTATTATCATAACTATTTATCACGGTGATGCAGGAATAATTCATCGCAAATGTTGTGCTTACACCTCAAGCAACTTACGACAAATTGGAGAAAATGTTATAGCAGATAGCAGTGTTAACACCCTTTACAAGATTCTGTCTGCCAAGTCTGTCTATAAAATGCACACCACCCATGTTTATTATAAGATTACCTTTTTTATACTCCTCCTATTCTATTGGTGTATCCATGTAATGTTTTAATGCTCCTATCTTTTGTATTACCTTTACCTTACCAATTTCCAAGGGGTCGTTGACTCGGAAGTTAAGCTCTTCGTGAGGGTTTATTTCAACGACGCCTTGTATTTTCTGTTTCAGTGTGGACGTTAAAAACAAGTCACCTGTAATTTGTTTAGGGAGGATGTCACGTCACTGGTAATCTTTTTAGGGACCCCCCCTCCCCCTTGAAAAAATACCCCCGTCTCCAGGGGTCGCATTCTGACGCGTCTGCGCATCCTGGACCTCTCACTTTCTTGTAGTGACGCGTCAGGTTTCAAATTGGAAAGACTTGCGGGTCCCGATCAAAATTGAAGGGACCCCATTAAATTTGACGATCATGATGGAAATTACATATCCATCATTTGCTCACAATATAAAATCATTAAAACTGTCCGTAAAAAAGTAAGCTTACCCAAACTTCAGGACCACTCAATTTCTTGGGGGACCCCTTACATTTGTTTTTTGAAGTCATACGGGGTCCTGAAAAATGTCATGGGACCTCTCACATTTTTGATCCAGTGCTATCCCTGCCCGTCTCCCCATCGGGGCACCGCCTATGATGCGGATGATACTCGGAGTCGTCGCGATGCAACGTATACTACTAATAATAAATGCTTATAGGCCTATATGTTAACCCTCCTCTGCGGCATCTAAACAGTTAAAATTCGAGAGCTTCAGGGGGCGGAGCGCTATGCAGTGGCCTACGGTGGACACTAGGGGGGGGGGGGGGGGGGGGGGGGGTAGACTTTATCCTCCAGTCGTTACACACGCTCCACTGCGTTCTGCTTCTGCTGTTGTGACGACTGGAAATCATCCAGCCCAAATGACGGAGCACTTTCTGACAGCGATTTGCGTACCGCGCGAGTTGCGCCTTGCACAAACACGCCGCCGCGAAAGGGCACTTACGCACACGCGGTCGCGCATATTCATGTTAACTTGTACTAAACAAAGCAATCATGATGAAGTTTATTTCTCGTGCACTTAAATACGTTTTTGTTTTGGTTATCGGCGTTTTCTTGTCATTGTAATTGTTGTGAGCCAGCTTGGTTGTTTGTCAATATTTTATTTTTAAACCCATAATATTTTCACACATTACTTTTAATTTAAAAAGAAACCCACATTTTGAAAATGTCGTCGTGAATTGAAGAAGTTAATTGATCCAGCAGGTTCACCAGAAGCAGGCCTTCTGATGATATTATAAAAAATATCAAGCAAACTTGGGTCTTTTTATGGGATCAATTTATTATATTTATAACAACATTATTATTTTGCACAAACAAACATATAAACAAACAAGATTTACAGAATATAAAAATTAATAAGGCCTAACTTAAAAACAAACAATAAACTATTACAAAAATAAAAAAATATAAATACAATATACGACTGAATAAAACAAATATGAATAAATACGTATTATATAAAAAGGCCTAAACAAATAAAAACACATGATAGGCCTATAATGCCTTATAGACAAATACAGGCATAAATAAATAGAGACATAAATAAATGAAGGCATAAATAAATAGAGGCATAAATAAATAAAGGCATAGGCCTACAGGCATTAATAAAGGCATAACAAAATATAGGCGTAAACAAATAGGCATAAATAAATACAGGCATAAATAAATATAGGCAAAAACAAATATAGACATAAAGAAATTAAGGCATGAATAAAAAAGGTATATAAATAAAGGCATGAATAAATATTAGGCATAGATTAAAGCTTTAAAATAAAGAAATATATAAAATCATTAATAAATAAATGCATAAATAAACAAGGCATAAAGAATAAAGGCATACATGAAGGAGTAAATCAATCACAATCAATCAATCAAGAAATAAAGGCATAAATGAAGTAGTAAAACAATCAATCAACCAATCAATAAATAAGTAAAACAATATTTAATGAATAAATATTGAAATAAATATTGAAATAAATATTGAAATAAATATTGAAATAAATATTGAAATAAATATTGAAATAAATATTGAAATAAATATTGAATTTAAAATTGAAATAAATAATGAATTAAAAATTGAAATAAATATTGAAATAAATATTGAAATAAATATTGAAATAAATATTGAAATAAATATTGAAATAAATATTGAATTTAAAATTGAAATAAATATTGAAATAAATATTGAAATAAATATTGAAATAAATATTGAAATAAATATTGAAATAAATATTGAAATAAATATTGAAATAAATATTGAATTTAAAATTGAAATAAATAATGAATTAAAAATTGAAATAAATATTGAAATAAATATTGAATTTAAAATTGAAATAAATAATGAATTAAAAATTGAAATAAATATTTAAATAAATATTGAAATAAATATTGAAATAAATTTTTAAAAAAAAGGATTCACAGCAAGGCATGTTAACGCATGTTAGCGCTAAGGCATATGTAGGTTGCGCAGGAAGGCATACACAAGTTGCGCAGGAAGGTGTACGAAAGGTTGCACAGGGAGGTGAATGAAGGTTGTGTATAACAGGGTTACGCAGAAGACAGACATGCAAAGCTTGCGCAGGAGGAAGGTGTACGAAGGTTGTGCAGGAAGGTGTATAAATGTTGCGCAGGATTGTGTATGAAGGGAAGGCGTATCAAGGTTGCGGAGGAAGGTGTTCGAAGGTTACGCAGGAAGGTGTTCGAAGGTAACGTAGGAAGGTGTTCGAAGGTTGCGTACAATATACTACAAAGGAAAACAAAATTTGCCCAGAAATGATAATACTAGAATTAGCCATTATAGCTAGGCCTTGCTATTGCTAGGCCTAAATATTGTCCACAAATAAATGCCTATGATCTTTTGAGGTACTAAAGAAATATGGCATTGCTTTTATTAGAGCACTGGCTAGCTAGCCTAGGGTCGATAAATTAACGTATTTTATTTTCTGAGCCCTGGTATTTTCAGAAAAATTGAACTCAACAGTTGAATTGAACAAAATGTAACTATTACTAGGCCCATGGCTAGGCATAGCCCTAGGTTACTTAAGGCTGGGCTTTAGGGCTAGGCTACTTTATATACTGACCTTAAATTTCATTCTTCGTGCGAAAAGGCTACACTTAAATCGGGAACAACCACTTCCAATGTCAGGTCTTCCATACTTAGGCTAAAAACACACAGTTTTTCATGAAGGCTAGGCATTTATTCAGGAGAATCTTCCGAGCCAAACTGCACAGCTAAGGTTAAGCTTTTAATAATTAATTACTCACTATTAAACACTGCATTGTTCAACATCACTCCAACATCACTCAACAAGCAGCAGTAGGCTTAGTTTTATTAGATGCCGCTGGTAGAACACTTTTATTTTTCATATTTCATTGAGTAACACAATGTTAATTCTAAATTCTATTCACAAAGTTGGAGACATCTGGTAGTTAGTGTTATTATAAGTGCTGCTGTCAAGTTTAAATCAAATAGTGGCGAGTGACGGTGACGAGTGACGGTAACGATATTTTATAGGTAAAACAATAACAAACAGGGTGCGGCTGGTTGCCCAAATAAAAATAAAAGTTCATCGAACA